>SJYO01050590.1:39963684-40282321 GCA_006410555.1 Capra ibex | reverse complement strand
TCTCAAGGTCTTTTTGTAGATAAAGACGAAATAACTGATACGGTTTCGGAAACTGATACACCTAGTGTTAGTTGACACCTTTTAAGACTTTCTCAACCCTTATGGTCTGGTGGACTGGACGAAGGACTCTTTAGACATACGTCCAGTCCTTCGTTGTCAATGTTGACCTGTACCTTTTTGTCCGACCAAGGTTTATCCTNACACTATTAGGATCGAATGACTGGCACGGGACACAAGGAACATACTAAGATCCGTGAAAGTCAAGTCAAGTCAAGTCAAGTCAGTGAGTCAACACAGGCTGAGAAACGTTGGGGTACTTAACGTCGTGCGGTCCGGAGGGACAGGTAGTGGTTGAGGNCTATACGTCCACTAGGGTGGGAATACCGTCTTTCACTTCTCCTTGATTTTTCGGAGAACTACTTTCACTTTCTCCTCTCACTTTTTCAACCGAATGTCGAGTTGTAAGGTTTTTACTTCTAGTACCGTTGACCAGGGTAGTGAAGTACACTTCATCTACCCCTTTGTCACCTTTGTCACAGTCAAATAAAAACCCCCGAGGTTTTAGTGACGTCTACCACTAACGTCGGTACTTTAATTTTCTGCGAATGAGGAACCTTCCTTTCAATACAGGTTGGATCTATCGTATAAGTTTTCGCTTCTGTAATGAAACGGTTGATTCCAGACAGATCAGTTCCGATACCAAAAAGGACACCAGGACATACCTACACTCTCAACCTGATACTTCTTCCGACTCGTAGCTTCTTAACTACAAAAACTTGACACCACAACCTCTTCTGAGAACTCTCAGGAAACCTGACGTTCCTCTAGGTTGGTCAGGTAACACTTCCTCTAGTTGGGAACCTAAAGAAACCTTCCTTACTACGATTTCGACTTTGAGATTATGAAACCGATGGAGTACGTTTCTCAACTGAGTAACCTTTTCTGAAACTACGACCCTCCCTAACCCCCGTCCTCCTCTTCCCACTGTCTCCTACTCTACCGACCTACCGTAGTGACTGAACTACCCGTACTTAGACTCACTTGAGGCCCTCAACCACTACCTGTCCCTCCGGACCGCACGACGTTAAGTACCCCAGCGTTTCTCAACCTGTGCTGACTCACTGACTTGACGATTCGTAATATAGTCTACAAAGAGTTTGTTTCGTAACTATGTGACTGACAGTCCTTTGTTTAATACGTAAGCGTTATTAAGGTAAAGATGACTTCATGAGCGGACACGTTAGAACTTAATAAAACTATCTAGGTTCGGATATACTCTTATACTACTGACAAATAACTTACGGATGAAATACTGTCCTCGAAGTACAAGTAAAAGGGTGTAATAAAAAGAAAGATAAAAAAGTAAAGTATACGTAAAGTGGTTCATTCTTGCACTCCGAGTCTCCTCAATTCAGAGGTCTGACCACAATGTTTCGATGACTCATGCTCTACACTCAACTCAGTTCCAGAGGGACTGAGACTTTGGAGTCTCTTTTAAGGACAACGTAGGTCAACTTACCGACAGACAGTACCATTGTTCAGTGAACACATCGGCGCAAAGTCTGACTCAAGTAGAGTACCAGTTCCAAACGAAACTTTTGACCGTCAAAGTGGTAAGTGAACTGGATACCCTTCTGCAGATGTTTGCAGGACGACCTTTTCTCGTTATACGAAGGACTCACGGTCGAAGTACGTTTAGAGGTAGTCTGGATGAACCTCCAAGAGAGTGTCATGAATGGGGTAATGACTAGTTCGTAGACAAACAGAAGGAGAGGGTCGTTTAATCCACGGTACCCGACCTTAATACCACTTTTTATCGAGTCCGGACCACAGTACGTCTGACCCAAAATCGAGAGTCACCCTAGCGAAGAATTAACCCACTGGAAATGGTCGTTCATTGAATGGGGAAAATCAACGGTGAACGAGCAAACATTTTTACTTCTATGATTATTACGGATGTCCCATGGCCCAACTACACTTGTAGTGTTCTATGTTAATATTTTTTGTGGAGTAGGTCATGAACCGTAAATCAACCGTAAGTTATTGACCCTACAGAATATGAGAATATAAAGATCGTGAATTGGATCGGAACACAAATTTGGTCACGAGTCTTTTAACAACGAACTCTGTCAAAGGGTTCGCTTATCGGAACATTTCACACTCGCTGTCCCCTCTCCTACAAACATTAAGACCATCGATTCTGTGGACAATAAAATACACTATAAACTTTCGTTCATACACAAAACTTTTGTTGATCTTTGAGTCTAAGGGTGTTCACTTTTCACTTGAGACACTAAGAGGAATCCCTTTCTCTTCCACCAGGTCTGATTCCTCTTAGGAAAGGGTTCCAGGGTACTTCTTCCTCCACGACTACGGTCTAAGTTTCGGGATACTAGGAAAATCCTTAGAAAGAGAGGTAGTCACAAAGAAGAGGTATAGACTATTAAAATTTTATTGATAATTGATTCATGTATGTATTTCCTTTATTTATTACTATGTTTCATAGTATGTGTTTGAACCAACAACAAATCAGCGATTCACCGCTACCGTGGGGTGAGGTCGTGAGAACGGACCTTTTAGGGTACCTGCCTCCTCGGACCACCCGACGGCAGAGACCCCAGTGTGTCTCAGCCTGTGTTGACTTCGCTGCATCATCGTCGTCGTCGTCGTCGTCACGGCTGATTCCAGGCAGATCAGTTCCGATACCAAAAAGGTCACACGTACATACCTACACTCTCAACCTGACACTTCTTCCGACTCGCGGCTTCTTAACTACGAAAACTTGACACCACAACCTCTTCTGAGAATTCTCAGGGAACCTGTTAGAGAAATTGTTCACCACGACCCTTTTGACCAGTTGGTGAACATTTTCTTACTTTGATCTAGTGAAAGATAGTGGCATGTGTTTTTATTTGAGTTTTACCTAATTTCTAGATTTACATTCTAGTCTTTGATATTTTGAGGATCTNGTAAGACTTCCTCTAGTTGGGACCCTAAAGAAACCTTCCTTACTACGATTTCCACTTGTCATGAAACCGGTGGAGTACACTTCTCAACTGAGTAACCTTTTCTGAGACTACGACCCTCCCTAACCCCCGTCCTTCTCTTCCCCTGCTGTCTCCTACTCTACCGACCTACCGTAGTGACTAAGTTACCTGCACTCAGACCCACTTGAGGCCCTCAACCACTACCTGTCCCTCCGGACCGCACGACGCTAAGTACCCCAACGTTTCTCAGCCTGTGTTGACTCGCTGACTTGACTCACAGATTAAGAAAACGTTGGGGGATCTTGATATCGGGCGGTCCGAGGAGACAGGTACTCTAAAAAGGTCGTTCTTACGACCTTACCCAACGGCAAAGAAAGAGGTCGCATAGAAGGGTTGCGTCCCTAACTTGGGTACAGAGGACGTAACCGTACGTCTAACAAATGGTGTCTAGGTGATCCCTTCGGGGGTCTCTGAACCATTTATTTAGTTTATCACGCATACCTGTACGTTACTTTTAATTCAGAAAAGGGTGGTCACTGGGAAACGTCAGAAAGATCCTCTGTCACTAAAGGTCTCTAAGTACATAAGGAGGTCCAAACGGTATACGTTTATAATCTAACCACGTTTTCATTAACGCCCAAAACGTAACAACTTAAACGACAAACTATGACACCATATAAGAATTCATTTACACCAATACAACTTGTAGTAAAATTACGTGTAAAGAACGAAATAAATAAATATAAAAACGATCACTGAATGATGAACGACAAATACAAATAAAATTTGATCCCTTTACTACAATCTACTTTTCGTTTAAACTCACTAAAAGAATAAATTCAAGTTTTACTCAACGTTTCGTCGTCTCTCTTGAGTGTCTTAGTTGTTGCTAAACCGGGTCCTTGACGATTCCACGTCACCACCAAGTTCTTTCAAAACGTTTCCTCTGATCTCGGAACTTCTACTCCTTGTATCACCGACAGACAGCCTTCAACTGTTACTGGGTAACTCTCGGTAGTAGTTTCGACTGGGAGAATGTTGATTTCTTCAACGACTACTTGAGTCTTAGCAAACTGTAAACTTCGACTAACCTTTGCACTTTTTCGAACTATTCACCCACGGAACACTCGACGTACACGATTTAACGAAGTCAACACAGACTGAGAAACGTTAGGGTATCTGACATCGGGGTGGTCCGAGGAGACAGGTTCTCTCGGAGGTCAGTTCTTATGACCTCACCCAACGGTACGGGAGGAAGTTCCCTAGAAGGGGTGGGTCTCTACCTTGGACGCAGAAGACGTCGATGACGTACCGTCCACCTAAGAAATGGTGACTCGGTCCTCCCTTCGGGGACGGAGTTTTTTGTCGTTGTCACGTTATCGTTACTTCGTATCTTAACACTGTACCCTACAGTGTACGTGCAACCTGACACTACACGCTACTTTTCACCTAAAATATTCTGTTGGACACTGTTGGTCGAGTCACCAACCTGATTCTTCAAAGTTTCGTGAATCGTATCGGTTTGCACGTGGTTTTTTACCAGTATCAGTAACAAACCACCAGACGACGAACAGACTAGGTCATATCGAAAGACTTAGGACCACTTTGGTAATATAGACTCTTCATACGAGTCACTTAGTCACTCTACGTGGTTTTTGACGTCACGGATATCGGTCGTAACCAGTCGTCCTTCCCGGGCTAAGAAGAGGTACTGTTGTGGGCTGGTGTACAGTATGTTGGTTGTGAAGTTTTCAACTTACTTAACCAGATGTTTCAAACGGAGTAGGAGGTGTAAGTGGACTGGAGAGCGGTTGGTCGATGGTGAATAAGTTCGTAGAACTGTTGAAAAACGTCCCTTTTACCAAGATGTTAGTGTCCTCCGTCCTTTACGAAAGGTTCTAAAGGAGTTTAGGACTCCCTACTTAAAAATGTAATTTCTTTATTTGTCTGAATAAAGAACAACCATTTTTACACACCTAACATTACCAAGGACAAAACGCATTATTTCTTCACCAAACACGGATGAACATTACTAAATTTTAAGTGCCAGGTTTTGGCGTTAATGCAAACGTGGTTGGATTATCTCTTTGTGTCCATGAAATCTACAAAGTGGTAAGCAAAGAATGTCCTTACTGTCACAACTCATATACGTGTTATGGAGTGGAAAAACTGAACGATCTAACCTTTGATAGTAGCACAGTAATATATCCAAACGAAAAAAAAAAAAAAATTTACTAATGGGTTCTAAGGTTAAACCTCCTACAAAAGTAAATTGAAATTAACTTGAAAGTCCAACAAGGTTTTACAACCGATGAACTCTGTCACATCTTTGCTTATAAGAACCCATTATTCATTAAATAAACATACATACCATGTAATAATCTTCTTAGTTACCCAGTTTCAAATACATTAAAACTATCTAGGACATTTTTACGTGAGACCTATACAATTTGGTTAAACATAAAGATGATCAAATCCTCTTATATACAAGTAATATCAGAATCGTTGTGTCACAGAGTAGTTTTACAAAGTGGAGAACGGTAAGACTATGGATTTTTTACCTTATAGTAACACCCAAAAGAAAATTACTACATACAACTTATGTAAAGTATACAGAATTTCGGTAAATATAAAGGGAAAGACATATGCGAAATTAATATAAGAATGGAGACAATTTTTAAGGGACCGTCAGGTCTCTAAACCTGAAGTACGAGAGTAACACCTCCTGGGCCCAAGTTAGGGATCAACCCCTTGATTCTAGGGTGTTCGGTACGTCGTGTCGGTTATATATATACATAGTTAAGGGGGAAGATAAAAAGAGAATTCACAAATCAGGATACAACAACCAGAGAAGAAAACATAACTCGAATATATCATTCTTCTCATTGATAAATAGGATACATAACGTAATTTTCCAGTATTTATACAAAATTTGTGAAAATCTTAGTATTAATAGAAAATTTGTGACTATTGTATCGAAAAAAATTGAACTTTACAGTATTTGTATAAAGGAACGGGAATGTATAAAGACGTCGTGTTAAAAATATTATCGGTGTGTCATATATCTAAATGATAAAAAAATTGGTTGGAGTGAATCCGACAGACATTATAAACGAAATATTCTTTACGGTGGTATGTACTTATAGAAATGAGGATTTTGAGATACATAGATACATTGTTAAATAAGATTATAGTTAAGGATGTTCATATCATTTTATCAAGTCTTGGTAAGAAACAATTTTATTTTGAACTATTCTTAGTCAAAGTATCACATTCATTTTTTACAAATAAAAAGAAAACTAAGGAAAAAGACAACTGACAAAAACCTGTTTTCGATATTGAAAATACTTCTTGTCTATTAGTCAAGTCAAGTCAAGTCAGTGAGTCAGCACAGACTGAGAAACTCTGGGGTACTTAGTATCGTACGGTCCGGAGGGACAGGTAGTGGTTAAGGGCCTCAATTGGGTCTGAGCGCAGGTAGCTCAGTCACTACGGTAGGGGGTAGAGTAGGAGACAGCAGGGGAAGAGGACGACCGGGGTTAGGGAGGGTCGTAGTTCCAGAAAAGGTTACTCAGTTGAGAAGCGTACTCCACCGGTTTCATGACCTCAAAGACTGAATCGTAGTAAGGAAGGTTTCTTTAGGGTCCTGACTAGAGGAAGTGTTACCTGACCAACCTAGAGGAACGTCAGGTTCCCTGAGAGTTCTCAGAAGAGGTTGTGGCGTCAAGTTGTCGTAGTTAAGAAGTCGTGAGTCGAAAGAAGTGTCACCCTTTATCTACCCCTTTGTCACCTGTGTCACCGACTGAAATAAAACCCCCCGAGGTTTTAGTGACGTCTACAACTGACGTCGGTACTTTAATTTTCTACGAATGAGGAACCTTCCTTTCAATACTGGTTGGATCTATCGTATAACTTTTCGTCTCTGTAATGAAACGGTTGTTTCCAGGCAGATCAGTTCCGAGACCAAAAAGGTCACCAGTCCATATCTACGCTCTCAACCTGACACTTCTTTCGACTCGCGGTTTCTTGTCTATTATCCATCTTCAATAAAAGTTCTTTTAGAAGGAAGTCCTTCTATACTGTGGTTGACTCTCATCTTTAGATTCACCATACTCGAAAATAAAGAGTATAAGTCCACTATCCTATTCGGACAAACATTAACTTTGATTCTGTATTCTTTTTGTCTTTTATGTAATCACTATCCAAATATGTAAATCACGAAAACAATCATCAATAAATATTTAGAGGAATGTAATAAAAACTTTCGAGTCAAAATTGTTTTCTATAACGGTCAAAAATCGTCCCAGGGTTCAAGTCAATTAATAAAGTTGAATTATTATTCGTTGTAAACTTTACTGTAGTGTATTCGAACAACTCTCAGTGTCTTTTTACTCGAAGTCTTTGTTTAAAACTTGCACACTCGAACCGATATTGACAAGTCCTTTTAATTTTGTTATACTTTTTAACAACTCTAATTACTGACGACTAATTTTGTCCTATTTCAGAGTCCTACATATTTCAGTGTGGCAAGAGATCGTCCAGACACACAAGGTCTTACGACTAGAGTCAGGTATCATTTAGAGAGTTTAATTAATACAATTATGATAGCTAAGGTTTGTAAAGGACTGACCGGATAAGTAGATAAGATACAGTGAAGAGGTAATATGTCCTGAAGCCGAAGTCTACGTACGGAGACTTCGAGACTTTTCCCTTAACAAAAAATTCTTTCTCCACTTTTTTGTCTCTCTAAACAAAAGATATAAAAGTTTGACACGTCCGATCTTTTCCTTAACAACGTCTCAATGCAATGAAACCTATTAAGAGTGTTATGAAAGTTCGATCCAGAGATGTACAATACATTTCACCACTTAAGTCTATTGACAGATGATTTCTACCCAATCCATCTCCAATTTTATACAATCACGGTCACTATGTCGACTGAGTTCTCTTTCTAGAGCTTATGTATAGTCCAACTTAAGACGTGGATTGGAACGAGACATCTATGTCGTAACCAGTGTAGTTCACAAAGGACTTGACATAGAGTTCAACCAAATTTTTCATTTAATCACAGTTCCATTACCGATAAGAAAACGGTGGACACGACACCCGTCGAAGTAATTTGGTAAACTGAATCTGATAATTGGTATATTATTCAGTCGATCGGTATAACACTACTGGAGGGTAGACTCTAATAATCTTATAGGGAACACTAAATAAATAAATGAAAACCGACACGTCCAGAATCAACACCGTACACTTCGGAATCAACGTTGAACACCCCTAGGTCAAGGGACTGGTGCTTAACTTGGGTACGGGGGACGTGACCCTCGTACATCAGAATCGGTGACCCGGTTGTCCTTCTCGGACATTAAATAAAAATTCTATTAGTGACTCTCGTTTCCTTAAACTAAAAAAAAATTTACTACAGTAAACAGATGAAACAAAAGAGACAGTCTTATAAATCGTTAACAAAAATTTGTGTCCCGTTCCGAGTAGTCTTAGTCGACCACCATGGACACTTTTACATACAAGAACCCGGAGTGTGACGTGGATGACTAAGGGTCCGAGGTCCTCGTCCCAGACCCTTAGAAATAAAACCGGTGTAAGAGGTCTACTCTCTCTGAAAGGACCTGAAGTGACGGTCTTCGTATTTGAGTCGTAGTTCAAATGACCGTATTTGAGTCCCCCCTTTAGTCTTTATTAATTCTTCTTTTCTTTTCCTCTTCTTTTGACTCTAACTCCGTTACGGTCTTCAATGTACTCGTAGAGAGGAAGGGCTTCTAAGTCTCCAATAAGCACCGCCACACAGTGATGACGGATAAGTCCCGACATTGTCCCTCTACACCGGTATTAAGTTTGTCCACGTCTCTTTTTACCGATAGGGTCATAACGTTCAACTCAAATACCTTTTACTGACTGTCAATTTTTCCCTACTCATTAGTGTTTACTCGACACTTAGTCCGAAGCCCTTTTGGACTTGTCTTAGGTGGGTCCGTAGTGATCGTGGAACCCTCCTCTCTAAAGTCTCGAACACAATGTCTTAAAACCTCTTTCGTCCATTATTCATGGAGGGACATTCTTGTACACGGTCTGATACTTGTCTTCGATTCTACGTACGTCATTCAATGACGGTAGTCAAATCTTTCCCCTCCTTTATTTGTCCTTACCTCAAGAGGTCTAATGATGGAATGACTAAAAATTTTTACTCCGTTTAATTAACAACTTACATAGTATTGTATGTAAAAAGAAGAGTAAAATAATATATAGGATAAAGAAAAGTAATAAACAGAAGACACTACACTGAAAAAAGAAAACTTCACCAGAAAAAAAGGGGAGAAGATCGTAATTTATGTAAAATTTCGTTTTTGATACCTCATATTGTCAAGATAAAAAAGAAGAAATAAAAAAGTTTTTAAATTTGAGGGTTTAGTAGGGTGGGAACGGGAGAGGGTGTCTCAGGTTTTCTGACAAGATATGTAGACACAGAGAAAACGACAGAACGTATGTCCCGATAGTAATGGTAGAAACATTTAAGGTACATATACACAATCATATGACATAACCACAAAAAGAAAGACCGAATGAAGTGAGACATATTATCCGAGGTCAAAGTAGGTGGAGTAATCTTGACTATGTTTACATGAGAAAAATTACAGACTAACTATAAGGTAACACATATACATGGTGTCGAAAGAATAGGTAAGTAGACGACTACCAGTAGATCCAACGAAGGTACAGGACCGGTAATATGTGTCACGACACTACTTGTAACCCCATGTGCACAGAGAAAGTCAAGATCAAAGGAGGTACATATACGGGTTGTCACCCTAACGACCCAGCATACCCTCAAGATAAAGGTCAAAAAATTCCTTAGAGGTGTGACAAAATGTATCACCGACATGATCAAACGTAAGGGTGGTTGTCACATTCTGCCAAGGGAAAAGAGGTGTGGGAGAGGTCGTACATAACGAACATCTGCAAACCTAGCGTCGGTAAGACTGACCGTAGTTTACCATGGAGTAACACCAAAACTAAACGTAAAAAGACTATTACTCACTACAACTCGTAGAAAAGTACACAAACAATCGGTAGGCATACAGAAGAAACCTCTTTACAGACAAATCAAGAAACCGGGTAAAAAACTAACCCAGTAAANAACGAACATCTGCAAACCTAGCGTCGGTAAGACTGACCGTACTTTACCATGGAGTAACACCAAAACTAAACGTAAAAAGACTATTACTCACTACAACTCGTAGAAAAGTACACAAACAATCGGTAGACATACAGAAGAAACCTCTTTACGGACAAATCAAGAAACCGGGTAAAAAACTAACCCAGTAAATAAAAAGACCTTAACTCGACGTCCTCAACGAACATATAAAAACTCTAATTAGGAAACAGTCAACGAAGTAAACGATAATAAAATAGGGTAAGACTTCCGACAGAAAAGTGGAACGAATATCAAAGGAAACAACACGTCTTCGAAAACTAAAATTAATCCAGGGTAAACAAATAAAAACGACCGTGTTTCTGTCTTTATATCTAGTTACCTTGTTTTATCTTTCGGGTCTCTATTTGGGTGTGTGGAGACCTGTGGAATAGAAACTGTTTCCTCCGTTCTTATATGCTACCTCTTTTCTGTTAGAGAAATTGTTCACCACGACCCTTTTGACCAGTTGGTGAACATTTTCTTACTTTGATCTTGTGAAAGATTGTGGCGTGTGTTTTTATTTGAGTTTTACCTAATTTCTAGATTCGCATTCTGGTCTTTAACATTTTGAGGATCTCCTCTTGTATCCCTTTTGTGAGACTGTATTTAGTGTCGTCCTAGGAGATACTGGGTGGAGGGTCTTATAACCTTTATTTTTGTCACGATAAAAATTTACTTTCATTTATATCAAATAATTTACTTAAATAAATACTCTAATAAACAAGAGAGATGTGTGTACACCACCGTCTGTGACACCATTCGTCGTCATGGTTGTAATGTAATTATAGTCAATTTCTGACCATTATAGTGGTCCCTAATTCTATCGGTAAAGGATTATCATTTTTATTCTATCGATTAGTTGTCCTGTATTTTTAGGATTGACACACGTGGATTATTGTCTAGAGTTTTATTACGTTGTTAATAAATACCTTTTTTCCTAAAAATACCTTATACTTTATAAATACCTCATATTTGTATATTTAGGTGTTAGTGCCAACCCTCTAAAATCGTTGAGAAAGAGTCGTGAACTATTTTGTTAATCTGGTATTCAGTCCATCCTGTATCTTCTAAAGTTGTAGAACTGGACGACTGTAAATACTTCATGAAGTTGGTTGTTCACGATTTATAGTTATTGGAGTCTATACGTCTACTGTGGTGGGAATACCGTCTTTCACTTCTCCTTGATTTTTCGGAGAACTACTTTCATTTTCTCTTCTCACTTTTTCAACCGAATTTCGAGTTGTAAGTCTTTTACTTCTAGTACCGTTGGCCAGGGTAGTGAAGTACCCTTTATCTACCCCTTTGTCACCTTTGTCAGAGTCTGAAATAAAACCCCCCGAGGTCTTAGTGACGTCTACCACTAACGTCGGTACTTTAATTTTCTACGAATGAGGAACCTTCTTTCCAATACTCGTTGGATCTATCATATAAGTTTTCGTCTCTGTAATGAAACGGTTGATTCCAGGCAGACCAGTTCCGATACCAAAAAGGTCATCAGTACATACCTACACTCTCAACCTGACACTTATTCCGACTCAAGGTTTCCTAACTACGAAAACTTGACACCACAACCTCTTCTGAGAACTCTCAGGGAACCTGACGTTCCTCTAGGTTGGTCAGGTAAGACTTCCTCTAGTCGGGACCCCAAAGAAACCTTCCTTACTACGATTTCGACTTTGAGGTCATGAAACCGGTGGAGTACACTTCTCAACTGAGTAACCTTTTCTGAAACTACGACCCTCCCTAACCCCCGTCCTCCTCTTCCCCTACTGTCTCCTACTCTACCGACCTACCGTAGTGACTGAGCTACCTACGCTCAGAATCACTTGAGGCCCTCTACCACTACCTGTCCCTNTCCTCTAGTCGGGACCCCAAAGAAACCTTCCTTACTACGATTTCGACTTTGAGGTCATGAAACCGGTGGAGTACACTTCTCAACTGAGTAACCTTTTCTGAAACTACGACCCTCCCTAACCCCCGTCCTCCTCTTCCCCTACTGTCTCCTACTCTACCGACCTACCGTAGTGACTGAGCTACCTACGCTCAGAATCACTTGAGGCCCTCTACCACTACCTGTCCCTTCGCACCGCACGACACTAAGTACCCCAGCGTTTCTCAGTCTGTGCTGACTCGCTGACTTGACTTGACTCGACTTGACTCACATGGTTTGGTCTAAAGAAGACGCACAACATAGAACATGATAAGAAAATGAGAGTCGAGTAGACACACAAATAAAAATTCCCGTGGAACACCTTCGTCGTATGCAAAACCAGAAAAATCAAGAACAACAAGAATTACAACAAATACCCTAGTCAGTCAAGTCAGTGAGTCAGTACGGACTGAGAAGTACTGGGTACCTGACGTCCTGCGGTCCGAAGAGACAGGTAGTGGTGGAGGGTCTCGAACGAGTCTGAGTACAGGTAGTTCAACTACTACGGTAGGTTGGTAGCGTAGGAGACAGTAAGGGAAGAACAAAGAAGTCAGAAAGGGTCGTAGTCCCAGAAAACGTCACTCAGTCAAGAAGCGTAGTCCACCGGTTTCATAACCTCGAAGTCGAAGTCGTAGTCAGGAAGGTTACTTATAACTCCTGACTAAAGGAAACCCTACCTGATCAAACTAACGGAACGTCAGGTTCCTTGAGAGTTCTCAGAGGAGGTTGTGGTGTCAAGTTTTCGTAGTTTAAAAACCACGAGTCGAAAGAAATACCAGGTTGAGAGTGTAGGTATGTACTGATGATCTTTTTGGTATCGAAATCCACTACCGTGGGGTGAGGTCATGAAAACGGACCTTTTAGGGTACCTGCCTCCTTGGACCATCCGACGTCAGGTACCCCAGTGATCGTCAGTCTGTGCTGACTCGTTGAAGTGAAAGGGAAAAGTGAAAGTACGTAACCTCTTCCTTCACCGTTGGGTGAGTCACAAGAACGGACCACTTAGGGTCCCTGTTCCCTCGGACCATCTGACGTCAGGTACCCCAGTGTTTCTCAACCTGTGCTGACTCGCTGAAGTGAAAGTGAAACTGATATACCTGAAAACAACCGTTTCAATAACAGAGACGAACAATTGCACGACAGATCCAACCAGTATCGAAAAGAAGGTTCCTCGTTCACAGAAAATTAAAGTACCGACGTCAGTGGCAGACGTCACTAAAACCTTTTATTCTTTTATTTTAGACAGTAACAAAGGTAACAAAGGGGTAGATAAACGGGACTTCACTACCCTGACCTACAGTACTAGAATCAAAAAACTTACAACCCAAAGTTTGGTCGAAAAAGTGAGAGGAGAAAGTGAAGGTAGTTGTCCGAGAATCAAGGAGAAACGAAAGACGGCATTCGCACCACAGTAGATGTATAGACTCCAATAACTATAAAGAGGGTCGTTAGAACTAAGGTTGAACCCGAAGTAAGTCGGACCGTAAAACGTACTACACGAGACGTA
Source organism: Capra ibex (assembly GCA_006410555.1). Lineage (NCBI taxonomy): Eukaryota > Metazoa > Chordata > Mammalia > Artiodactyla > Bovidae > Capra > Capra ibex. Next base: position 40,268,684 of record SJYO01050590.1, on the reverse strand, counting down.
TTTTCAAACACTATATTAAGTAACATAAAAAAGTATAAAAATTAAATATATACTATTTTAACCTGTCCCTTCGGACCACACGACGTCAGGTACCCCAGTGTTTCTCAACTTATGTTGACTCGCTGACTCAACTCTCTGACTTTGACTACTATTTTAAACAATAAAAACCGTATCTTAGTTTAGTTAAAACTGATTATGAATGTCAACATATACACCGTAGTGTCAGTTCTATATAATTATCGTCAAGGTAATGGGATCTTTTAAAAGGACTCTATGGGTTGACTAGTTGTGGTAGGGGTTTCGTGTCAAGGATCGTTTGTGACTACACAAGACAGGGGTACTAAACCAGTAAAGGTCTTATAGTACATTCACTTTAGTGCATCTCACATCGGAAAGTTCAGACTGAAGAAAATGAACTACCTTATGTTAACTCCAAAACAGCACAATCTAGACTACACACACGAGTCAGTGTCGACACAGGTCCGAGGAGACAGGTACCCCAAAAGGGTCCTTCTGGTGACCTCCTCAACCAACGGGAAAGGAGGAGGTCCCGCAAAAAGACTTGGGTCCCCAGTTAGGGTGTAAAGAACATAGAAGACGTAACCGTCCACCCAAGAAATGGCGACTCGGTAGACCCTTCGGACAATATAGAATGTTGTCGTCGATTAAGGAGAAATAATAACTTATCATCCGGTCGCATACATAGTGTCAAACAAATAGGCAAGAGGTCAACTGTCTGTCAACCCAACAAACCTAAAAATTACTAATACTTATTTTGGTCACATTTGTAAGTGCAGCAAATATACTTGAATTCCACAGTAAAGTGAACTTACGTATGGATCCTCAACTTACAGTCCTGACATACAAATTTACATATTCTTTAACGGTTTAATTTAAAATTTTACCGACATGCTAGAACGAAAAGACGGTCGTCACATACTGTCAAAGTCAACGGGAAGTAGGAACGGTCGAAAACTATAACAGTAAAGATAAATAAATAAAAATAAAATCGGTAAGACTCTTGTCGTGTGACCGCACAGTAATATCAAATCGTAAAGAGATGGTCTATTACTAAAATCTGAAGAAAAGAATACGGACAAACGGGAGGTATATAAAATCAGTTACTTCACAGATCAACAACACGGTCAAAAATTTTGACCTCCCTATTAACTGTATACTGTAATGTAATCAAAATCCACATATCGTATTACTAAAATAAAAGAGACCTTGAAAGAGAAACTGGAGTCCAATAAATCTTTACACAACAAGTTAAAGTCTTATAAACTCCCAGAAGGTCTTTAGAAAGATATTAAATAAAACCCATATTAAAGTAATACCAAACTTGTAAGAAACATATTAAAGTGAAGAAAATTTAAACCTTTCTAAACGAAATATTGGACATATTGTACTAACTTGAACCACTCCCAAAGGTAAGAAAGTTTTACATATAAAACGAGAACAATTAATGTCACAAGATATGTGCAGTCGATCCATTTTAACAAAGATATAAGACTTGTTAAAAGACGGGTGAATAAGACGATAGACATAACTAATGGTTTTCTCCTGACAAAGTCAGAGGTTCGTATTAACACTTAAACAGGTAAAAAGGAAAGTCCTATATAATCAAAAACGAAGTACGTATTACTAGGATTTACACATATATGGATTGTCGTAAATCATATATACAATAATGTGTAAAACTACTTAATTGAAAGATTAAAGAGACACTATAGGAAGAAATATAATTATATGAGAAACATGGAAAAAAGTCAATCATAAAAGTACTATATGGACAAAATTATAAAAATGAAACTCGAATAGATACACAAGTATCAATGTTCCAAAGAATACCTGTCACATATCTACGTAGAGTGAGAAAAGATGTCATATAGTTAAAGAAAATTAACCATTACAAATCCGGAAATTAAAAATTAAATTGACAACTATACAAATCGAATTTTCGACGGTAGGAAGATCGACATAAAACAAACAACAAGAAGAAACAAAGAAAAGAGGAGAAAAAGAGGATGGAACAAAATATAAATTACAAAATACTAAGGTAAAAAAGGACGACGTCCAAATAATGTACTAAAAGTTCATCTAAAAAATTTTACTTATATCATCCCAAATGTTGTATAATTATGTCAAAATTAAAGAGTACCAAATAGAAGTTTATTATAACAAAGCACACACTACATGTATGGAATACTTTTACTTGAGGGTTAAGAAGAGAGAGCAAAATTCGTTGGACCATAAAAACAGATATAAAAAAACCGGGTCAGAGAGAAATGAGGTGATTCTAAGGTTTAAGACCAAGCAATGTGACGAACCATGACACAGTAACGAATAACTCCACGATAAGCAAAAACGGACGTGGAAAAGGGGGGAAAAACAAAAGATCAAACCACCAACGACAATTGAACCGAACTGTAAATAAATAGAAAGAAAGATAACACGGATTAGTCAAAAATTAAATAAAATAATAAAAACATTATCAACCGAAGGGAGTATCGAGTCAACCAGTTCTCAGACGGACGTTACGTCCCCTGGGTCCAAACTAAGGATACAGTCCTTCTAGGGGACCTCTTCCTTTACCGTCGGACGAGGCCATAAGAATGGACCTCTTAGGGTACCTGTCTCTTCGAACTGTCCGATGTCAGGTACCCCAGTGTTCTCAGTCCGTACTGAATCACTGATTTTGTGGTGGTACCATCACTTCCCCTCCACCACTGGATATTAATTAAATGTTACAATCAAAGTTCATACGTTGTATCACCAGGTCATCAACAATGTTTTACAGTTGATATAAGGGACACGACGTGTTATATTGGAACAATAAATAAATACAATATATATCATTAAACATGAAAAAATCAGAGGATGGGGATAGAACGGGGAGGGAGGAAGACAGAGAGGTGTCCATTGGTGATCAAACAAGAAATATAGACTCAGACAAAAACAAACCAATATAAATAAGTTAAGTAAACAAAATAAAAATCTAGGGTATACATTCACTACTGGATATCATAAACGGAAACAGACTGAAAAGAGTGATACACATTATGAGAGGTCCAGGTAGTAGGTAGGTACAACAACGTCTACCGTTTTAAAGTAATAAAAATATTTTAATAATAATAAAAAATAATAATAATAAAAACATATACACATATATAGTTGGTGTAGAAGAAATAGTCGATTTTAAGTGACATAAAATTTAAAGTCTATAACATAAAAAAAGACGAAATCCTAAATATAAACCACTAAAATACGTCAAAAGTATAAAGTAACCTTAAGGAAGTAAGGAAACGGGTTATATAGATACCAAAATCAAAGTAATTTTACTTTTATAAAAACGTAGACGTGTAAATGTTTAAGATTGTAAACTCAGTATAGAACCAGAAAATAATTGACTAAAAAGAGGACTAACAAAACAGTACAAAAGAATAAAGAAGTACACCGATGGATGAGGTCATAAGAACGGACTTTTTAAGATATCTGTCTCCTCGGACCATCCGATGTCAACGTTTCTCAGTCTGACTCGTTAATTTTGTGTGTGTGTGTGAGTGTCTTGAGTACAAGAGATTTAGAGATTTAGAGTCCACAAAAAAGATATTGAACCCTTATTATACTGGACGGAGGATCTCGACAACACTTTATTTGGTCAAAATCCATTTTAATTTTTTTTTTTTTTTTTTTTCGAGTGTGTCACTGACGAGACCATTCCCGAGTTATTTACCATTTACCACTACTGACGCTGTCATCTCGACTACTACCACCACCAATTTCACATTAGTAATTTTATTTCTGAATCTCAGTTTATCCAAGCCAACATATCTCAAAACTATGAACCTATAAACTACCCAAAATCGTAAACCTCTTTAACAAATTGAATAGTTTCGTATATATAAAAGTAGAAATTCTACTATTAACAAACTCAACGACACTTCTAATTTCCCCTTGACGAGTCTTTTCACGAACCGTAATCTATTTATGAGGTATTTACAATCGGGAATAAGAGTAATAAATATTCTTTTCTGTGATTATCAAGGTCACTTTTATAAATTGTTTAAGGAATGAGAAGAATTCCCTAATCTTCTCTTACCAAGTACAGTATTAATTCTCCTAAATGACTTCTGCGATCATGGTTTATTTATTTATTTATTTGTTTTCTGACTTTTCGATTTTATTACCGGTTCAAAATTTTTATAGAAAACAACAGTCGAGAAAACTCTAAAAGAAGACTCTACTCTTTTCTTTTAACTCAGGAAAAACGAAAAGAAAGATACCCCGAGAAAGGGGATATAAAGTTTGTGTTTTATCGAAAGGAACGGTAGACGGAACCCGACTATTACGGTTTCTTAGTGAAGGACGGGTTCACCAAAAGTCCGAGACTCAACCGTGGTATTTAGAGTCGTTTAGGAACTACCCCGATTCCTACTCACCTTCAGTAATAATACCCAGAAAACCTGAGTAAGACAGATGTCATATTATTTATGGTGGCACCCTGTGACGGAACGTCTGTTTCGTAGTAAACTCAAGAAACACACGTGAAGGGTAGTCGCTCAGTATTTACCTTACGGCATCATACAGGTAACATATATGTAAAAAATTATTTATTCAGAGTGTTTCTGTTATACGAACAGGGTAAATTAGAGTCGAGAATTGATACTTTTATGTCGTGTAAAGGGTGAGATCACTTTACTACGTCCTACCGGACTCGGTCAGACCGAGGACCGTCCGGTAGACTCCTTGTGGACCGTCTTCGGTAGTGCACACGATTCCGAGCCAAGGGATTGCGGATTCAAAAGGTTAATATTAAACTAGTTCCTTGTATTACTGGTAGTATTCCTTAAATTCTCACATAATAGATGATAGGAAAGTAAATGTTTATCGTCTTCTAAGTAGAGTTCGTTCGAAGTTGTCTTTTCATTCCACATCCGAATGACGTCGAAGGGTGTCCAATCCTGGTTCTGGGTCCAACAGAGGAACGGAAAAAAGGTACGTACTCGTATTCTTCCGACGGGTAAAGAGGTTTCCGACTTTCGAAGGAACAAGAATACACAACTCCCATCTTTATTTTCTCAAATCCCACAGTCAGACTAACCTCAGGGAATCCAGGTCACGGGTGGAGACTTGGTCAATGAAAAAAGTCCCCTTCTTCAACAGGGTCAGTCAAGTCCGGGTCCATTGTACAGACCCGTCCCAATCGAGGAGTCTTCGTGGACCCGACGGACCTCCTTCCCACCTAAGGACGTGTTTCTCATCCCAAAACCATGGTTTCTTCCCTCTAACTTATAGTTTCTTTTGACGAGATCACCCATCCCGCCCCTGGAGAAAAAAGGACTTTAGTCGATCTTCATTTCCCCAAAACCTAGAACTTGTTAACAAGTTTATTTGTCAAGACCAGACGATTTGGAACATGAAGTAAGACGTGTTGAGTGAACAGAGGCTCGAACATGATGAAACCTAATATAAAAACAGAAAGTAAGAAAAAGGTAGTAATCAGTCATTCGAAGTCATGACTCCACTACGTGTATCTTTTGTTTTTACTTCTAGATACGGAGTGAGAGTCTTCAGATCCCCTGGTTTAATAGATTTTTTTTTTTTTCCATGGAAACAGACCAATACTTGTCTCTATCTCCTTACTCCTTCCCTCCCTCTTTCTCTCCCTCCTTCTTTCTTTCCTTCTCTTTTTCCCTCCTTCCTTTCCTCTCTTCTGATACCGACCGAACGAGTGGATGACACACCAATTCATTTAGTCGGGGAGGGCGGTGGTCGGAACACACACAAACACACACAAACACACACACACAGGGAGTCTAGTACAGCCTTCGAAACTCTGGGGTACCTGACATCGGGCGTTCCGAGGAGACAGGTACCCTAAAGGGTCCGTTGGTATGACCTTACCCAACGGTAAAGGATGAGGTCCTCTTGGAATCTTATCTTATTCGATATAGTACCCCCCGGATGTCCCCTCGTCGTCGAACGACCGGTTGATTGAGGACTTTAAACTTCGTAGACAGCAGTACTGAAAACTAAACTCGAATATTATCCCTAAGTAACAAACAAAAGAAGAAACAAAACAAGTACCGAAAAAAGAAAAAATTTGCAAAGTAACAAAAAGGAAAGAGAACACAACCGGTTTTACAAGTAAACTTAAAAAGGTATTCTACAATTCAAAACAGGTTGTGGTCCATGAAAATAAGGTTTTACCAAAGTTTTCCGTATTTTACAATTCTCGTCATGTTTCCTGAGGTCATATGGGAAATACACTTTTGAGGTAAGTTCAAAGTCATTACCAGAGCCCTTACGGAAAGTATCATCTCCCAGGTCAAGTCCTGGTGCATAACGCAAGTCAACAGTGTGGAGAGGTCTGAGGAAGGTAGCTCTCATCTACGGAGCGAAAAGGAATTGTAGACGTTCGACCCGTAAAATATCTTACAGAGACCCAAACCCAAACAGACTACAATAGGTACTAATCCAGGTTCAATGCGTAAAAAATTGGTCTTACGGAGGATAGGTTGTGGGTTCCTCCGGAGAACAACTTGGAGTAGAAATGAATGAGATATCCTATTGTTAAGGTACACAAAAGGTCATAATGGTTTTCTCTTAAAAGGTATTGAATGTCACAAGTACACCAAAGTTTACATCGGATCTCACAACTACAGATACAAGGTCGGAAAAACCACACCACCATGTTCTCCCCCTTTTCCGTTAAGGTGAGGTGTATCTATATCTTCACACACACATACCCACTAGGTCCATGGACGTTGTCCAGTACCCTCTTGCTTCCTCCTGGATGAAGGAGTACACTTCCTCGTGAAGTACCCTTTTTATTGTCAGTCAGTAAATCTTTACTTAGACCTAAGAGGTCCCCAAACCTTTCTTCACTGACGTTGTGAGTCGGAAAACTAAGGACTCGTTCGTCGTAGTCGTAATAGACTCTCGTCTACTCTTTCCGTCTTAGTACCCACAGTATGATCAGGATGACTTGTCTTAGACGTAAAGTTGGTCCAGGAGTTCAGTAAACATCGTACCACTCAAACTCCTTACGAATAGGTCCGGTCATACTTAGTCAGTTCATCGAATCTTTTATCTCTTCGAAACCATGATCTTCCTAAGATTACATTAAACCAAATCCACGTCAGATCCGTACACAAATTTCACTTCACTTTTCGAGGGGGTCCTTTAAGGTCGTTCGGTGGGTCTGATCGTCTCGAAACGAAGCTAGAGTCATGACTTCCCTTCCTTCGTATCACGTAAGTTCCTGGGTACCATCCAGTCGTTCGGACCAACAACCCTTCCTCGTACCATCGAATGTACAGTCCCGTCAGCTTGTGTACCCCTACCTCTCTCTCATGTGACCTAGTTCGTCCCGAAACAAAGTGAGGTGACATCTGGTAACCGAGTCACGCTCCCCCGGTACCCATCCACCCTTATCCCCCTTCCGAAGGTGGTGGAGTTCTTATCTCTTCTCCGGTACAGTCCCTTTGACGAACCTTCCATACGATGTTTAGTTCGTCCCACCGTCCCGGCCGACGTATTACATATCCCGTGTCATGTTTCACTTTTATCCCCGACGAAGAAGTTTTTTTACCACAACAATTTCAAGACTTTCCATTTTCGTAAAGGAAAAAAGACACCAGAAAGAACTGGACAGTCCTGTGAAAATTAGTGGATAAATTATAGGACGAGGAAGTCCGTGTCCCTGTAAGTGACATATCCACGTCCAGGAGTGTCTGTAGGACCTAAGACAGAGACAACGAGTCACCCTACACGTCGATCACGACCCCCAGGAAAGGTGATCGTATCCTGACTTCACGGTACAGGACGAATCTCTTCTCCTGAGACAGAGGGGAGGTACCGAGGTGGTGAAGTAGAGTATCACCTACCAGTAAGGGGACCCCCAAACGTAAAATCGTAGTTCTGTGTCATGGACCTCTTCCCCGATTCACTCTCCAAATGAGGACAATCCAGAGACCAACTTTTACGTCACCATGATACATACATACGATACCATGTCGGGGGAGGGGAGGTGTGGGGGTCCGGAACTACGAGGGGTAAGGACGTGGGTCGTGAAGCGGTCCCGACCTCCCACTATTCCAACCACCAGGTCTTGTCCTCGGTCCGTTGATCCTTGGAGAGTAGAAAGTATGGGGAGTACGTACGGGGTAAGCGGGAACCTGAAGCGAATATTTTGTGTTTAAGTTTCTATTCTAATTTTTTAAGTTCTATCGGGACGGGCGTCTCGTCATTTGGGCTTCACCGGTCCGGCAGATTTACATTGACGAGACGGTGATAGAGGGACACACTGACATGACTGGTGAACGGATATTTCGACCGGGAACCCTACCCTCCGTAACTCCTTTACCAGTTTAGTCCCGTACCACTACAATTTCTTCTTTCGGGACATTTATTGAAGTTCTAGAGATTAAACACACTGAGTAATCTACCACCGTGGTCATCCTCTATTTCCCTTGGTCCCCCTTATTAATAACTTTTACCCCTATTCCCGTACAAAATCCATCGATACTTATGAAGGAAACAAGGTTGTAAATTAGTAGCGAGTAAAGAGACCAAATTAACGTCTCCAACTGCAAAAAACTCGTTACCGTTTGTTATTTCCCCCCTTTACTTGGAGGTACTGAAGAAGACTAAGATCTGTCGAGACTCACAAGATAAGACGTCATGCTACGATTTAAACCAAGTGTTAGTTCACGGATAAAGACAAGAGAACTCCTGACAAAAGTCCCCACCTTAAAAACAGTTTACAGAACATCCGTGGATAATCTGTCTAGGGTGTCACTACCGAGAAAAGGTTGAGACGTATCCTACAGAATGTACTCATGTAAAGGACCTTCCTATACTTTTCCATTTCACCCCGGAGGAACATCGGGGTCTGACTCCTGTTTCACTACACTCGTGGTGTCAAAGATTTCCCTCTTTGGTAAATCGACCGAGATTAAGTCTTAACCTTGGGGAGGGGATTGGGGGTGGGAGTTCAAATAAACTTCCAATTGTTGACCAGGTAGAAACCAGATGGTGTCCTTCTCAATCCCCGGATCGTTCCTCTAGTCCCAAGTATCTTTCTCCACAAAAGGAGGTCCCTTATGAAAAGGAACGGTCCCAGGTCCACCCACCACCCTTTAAGAGATTCTCAGAAGACACAAAACCTTCATAGACTTTCTCCTGCTCCGGTCGTGACCGGTTTACAGATGACTCACCGTCCACACTTCTACACAAGACAGATTCGTCCTCTTTCTCTAGACCTCTCTCTCCGGATCCGAACCCCTTTCTCGTTCACCGGATGCCGACCCGGTCGTTTCTATGGACAAAGGGTCCCCTGTCCACCTGTCATACCTTCTAACAGCCGTAAAACGAATTTGAGTTGTTTCCCAACGAGAGGTCCACTCCATGCGTGATTCCCGTTCTCCGACACCCCGCTTACGACTTCCGTTCTTGACGTACTTACCAGTACAACCTCGACACAACTCCTCGAGATCCAAGAGTCCTCGTAGGTGCTATTGGACTGTTTTTTCGGTCGTAACACCAGGACTCGGTGTACCTCCTGTGGTTTCCGGTTTGACAATGTTTTCGACACCACTCTCTAACGTGGTTCCGGACCACTCATCGTTTTCGAACGAAGAGACGACGAGGTAAAGGGGTAGGGTCTACTGACTTCCTCGATCTTTTATCTTGGAACTTCCTTACTGTTCACATCTCGAAGTTTGATCTATCCCGCAATGTCGTCATTTGATCTAACCTGATTAAAATCATTGGAGTTCACCAGTCTTTCAATCTCTTAGATATGTGGCATAGTAAAGATCGACTCTTTTATTTTTAAGTTATGTCACCCCGACTTTTATCTCTGTTTTTTTAACAAAGTCTTTGAGGGACCACCAAGTCACCGATCTTGAGACGTAAAAGAGGCAGCTCCCGGTCGAAGCTAGGTACTAGTCCCTCGATCCGAGAGTGTTCTACGCGGTGCACCGGTTTTTTTTTTTTTTTTTTAACAAAGCACAACGATAGAGATAATTCGACTCTGTTGAGTTATTCGAACAAATAAACGTAAGGACCCAATTAGGAGTACGAGACACGATATAAAATCATAGGATGGCTTCACACAAACGACGCAAAGTGAATTCTAGAAACGTAGTCATAAGTATTTTTCTCTAATAAGATATCGAAAAGAAAGAAAAGAAAAAAAAAAACATATTAGAACCAGTCTAAAATATAGTTCCAGGAACTACTTTCCTTAAGTTTCATAAAAGAAGAAAGAGACACGAGACTTCGTCGAATTGATAAAATCTTGATGTACACGGAACTGTACGATTACACTAAGTGGACACTTTAAAGGGACTGTGAAAGCTCACACTCGTCCCCTCCGGGACGACAAGTAAGAAAGTGGACCAAACCTGACTTGGTACTCATTCGCGACCACAACGGGAAAATGAAGAGGGTACGGTGTCCTTTGGTACCGACACTAAACCTTCTGCCGGAGTTATAAATTAAAGATCAAATTTAAATTCGGTAAACAGTACGTTCCGAACGAGAGGTGTTAAATACCCGGACCCAGTCACATCTTGTAAATCCCCGTGTAACCCTCTTTGGTCGTAGAGGGGTGGAGGTTTCTCTCATCCCAGAAAACCTCTAGGTATACGGGCTAGATGAGGTTCTTATGATGTTGGATCTTATACCAGTAACAGTCTAAGTTTAGTGAAGGGGCACTGAATGAGAAACAGAAAATAGAAACCTATTTTATACGTTTTAAACATTTACTATTTTTAACTATTTTCCAATTTTTTTCAAATTTTCAAAAATTCTAAGACAGGACGGGTTAATAAAAAATTCGGTAATAAAACATGGGTCAATTAGTTTTCGTTTGGTTGGTTCAAGGGGTTCGTACGTAGGACCCCAGGAGACCCTTGAATCGGTATCCAAGGGGGATGGTGGCGATGGTATGTGCGAACAGGTCCGTCGTAAGTCCCCTTCGTCATGTTGGCGAAAGGAGTAGCCCCATCGTTTCGGGGGAACCGTCTATCAATCAGGGACAACAGTTCCTTCCGACAGAATTTTAACGTAGTAGTAAAAAGGACATCAAGAAAGAGACAGACGACACCTACCTTCTCCCTCCTGACCCAATAAAGTCAAGGCCGTTACCTGTGTAGTTTTGACGAAGGGAAAAGGGATGAGACAAAGGGAACTCCTGGATTAAATAAAGTGCGTAAAACTGGATAGAGACGACTTTGCTGGCGACGCCAAGAGACAACTCCGGAAAGGGAAGGCGGAAAAGACCGGGCGTCCGGTTGGGGGGTCCGGTGTCAGGAGACGTGTCACTACAGTCAGACCGACGACCCGGGTCGACCTACCTCCACACAAAATACTTCAAGTTGGGACGTGGAACCCGGTATTTATGTGCAACACGTGTATTTACATGTCGATTGTGACCGGTCTGGGGAGGTTTCTTGGGACAATTATTCGTCTGTCATTCAGAACTTTTATACCTTTTCGTCAATTAGAAAGGCGACCGTTTAGGAAGTATCCCCCAACAAAAGGAGGTGACGTCATTATCGACGGACGTTTCTAAAGTAGAGGATCCTGAGCTCCATATTCATCCCCCAATGACACCTCGAAGTACTCGTGTGAACCCTTCAGAAGTGGAATACCCCATTACACAATTTTCCTTATTACAGGATATGACCAGCAGTAATTCGTAGGTAAATCTCAGACCCAGACGGGAGTTCCCCGAACTCGTGATTATTAAGGTCATGTCCTGTCTTTCGGCCAACGGATACTGACGTCAGGGTGTTGTCCGGACCCGAGGTCTCCACACGTCGAGACGGACACAAAGAGATCCTTCAGTGAATCAGATAACAAAGGGGAAGAAACTTTACCCGTGTTAGTGCAGAAAAAGGTATATCGAAGACATCTTCAAATGAATGTGAGAGACTCAGGGTCAAAAGAGAAAACACTTTATTCTTTCAGTTATAAGAAACGAGAGTCGTGTTATAAGGTAAAATATTTACAAACTTCTTATGGACATATGTAAGAAGAATATCTCTTGAGGTCACAATATCCAATGCAAGTGCTATTGGGACATACACTCTGTCGTTTTCTCTGTGTCTACATATCTTGTCTGAAAACCTGAGACACCCTCACCCTCTCCCACCCTACTAAACCCTCTTACCGTAACTTTGTACATATGATAGTGCATTCTTTGCTTAGCGGTCAGATCCAAGCTATGTCCTATGTTCTACGAACCCCGACCACGTGACCCTACTGGGTCTCTCTACTATACCCCTCCCACCACCCTGTCCCCAAGTTTTAACCCTTGAGTACATGTGGGCACCGTCTAAGTACAGTTACATACCGTTTTGGTCATGTCATAACATTTCATTTTATTTTTTATTTTATTTATTTTATATCTAATACAAGCAAAGGTACCTGTTAATAAGGGTCAGAAGAGGAGAAAAGGTGACGACGGTAGGACAAGAGAGTGAGGGTAGAGGAGGAGGGAACGAAAGAGAGGGTGACTACTATACTATCCTCCTAGTTTGAACGTCTATTCCTACCCCCAAGTCATCTGTTTTGCACGTACCTCGGTTATGTACGAACGAAAGACCTCTCTGCTTTCCAGTTCCAACATTTGACGGAGAGTAGACAACTTATCGGTACTGAAGATAGATACACAGAGTCCATCTCTTTCCCTCAACGGTTACCCAACTGACCTTCCTCTTGTATCTACCACCGACAGTCAAACCTCTGCTGTACTAAACACGGAATTTTTTATAAATTAAAGCGAACCAGGAATTTAAAGAAAATAGTGATCTTTCTGTGCAGTATACAAGACTAGAAAAAAACACAAGATGGGTGTACACGAGGTGAACGAAACATGTAAATAAGGGGGACACAATAGAGTACAATAAGGATTGTGTTTACTATTCAGAATAGGTAGGGTAAATAAAAAGGACAAGAGACATCGTCTTAGTTTATGACAATCTACTCATAAAACTTTATAAGGATTTTTATAAATACATATCAAAACGTTGTAATAAAAGGGTAATGAGACAAAACCTATAGAAAGTATTGTGATTTATCTGTAGAAAATGGGAAAGTAGACAACGGTTCATTCGGTATTTTCTCTATGTGACAACGAATAAATTAGTAAGGAGATGACTACCTGAAAGTCTACCTAAAACAAAAAAGGAGGAGAGGTACTTGTTCCAATGGTTCTCGTAGAAATATACAGTAGAACCCAAGAACTTGTTATTAAAGAGAATGACTATTCATTTTGATGACCTTTTCATCCTAGACTTAGTAAAAGTGACTTTGTCATTGTTTAATAAGTATATAACGGATATTTTCAAATGAAAGGATGGTTATCACATTTTATTATCAGTAAAGAAGTTTGAGAGTCAGTACACTATAATGGTACTTCAAAACGGGAAGACTACCATTTTTTTTTACTCAAACTAATAAAGTTAAAGTAAAATTAAATCTGCATGAATTAAAATCACTCTAATCTGGGGAAAATGTATAGTCAACAGGTAGACACAAAGGAGAAGACATTTAATAGAGTACCCAGAATTATGATTAATTCCCGTTTGTTAAAGGAAGAAGAGAGAAAAAAGAATATTTGAGTTAAAATATGTCAACAGGTCTGATATAAATATACTTTAGAATCCTGGTAGTGGAGTTTAAGGTAGTTTTAAGGACAACCCTAAAATAACTCTAACGAAACTTAATTTTCTAATGAACTTCCTCTTACTGTGGAAATTATATATTGGCAAGAGAAAGTGGTGGTGACACCTTAATCCCAAAAAAATACAAATCATTTCAAACTAGTAAAAGGAGTATTTGTAGAAAATGATCTAAATAAGAACCCGTAAAGTGTCATTAATAACTATGATAGTTACCAAGAAATAAAGTATTTATAAAAAAGTAACCAATAACGGTCACAGTTCCTTTCTGACACCAAAATATACGACTAATACATCGACCAATCGAACGAACCAAGAAAAGACACAAGATTATCAACCAGTCACCCAAGTATACCTAAAAGATGTGTGTGTACTATAGACAAGAAACCCACTAAACCATCAAAAGTAAACACCCATCTAAGAGTTACTCGTAAAGTCTATAAAAGTACGTTAACCAAACGCACACAAAAATATCGGACCGGTTTACAACTATTAAATATGTAATAGGAGGTTACACACAAACGAGATTCAAAAGTTTAATAAACATTACTATATGTATTATGAGTGAATTCTCCAAATGTTACGGAGACAGAGAAAACCCAAAATTACATTGAAACATTGAAGAAACAGAACTAGTCCTCACAGTCTTCATCCGAATACAGGAACAAGAAAATTCAGACTCAAACTAAGAAGATCAATAGAAGTGTAAAAATGAACGTAAAAGAAGAAGAAAATAGAAATATTTAAGTAAGACAGTAACCGAGTCACTTATAAATGACTCGTGGACGAGACAGGGTCCGCATTGATCCACGACCCCCATTTTCTAGTGGTAGCCGTCTGTGTCCGTCGAAAAAAGGGTACCTTTGGTGTCAAACGACAGTTCCCCGTCTGTCACCCGTCTATTCCTCCTTCACCTCCGTTTCTTTAAACTCTTCTTTCCGTCACACCAACAAGTGAACCACAGGAACTGTTCTTGGCTAAGTTCTCACACCATTTCCTGTTGTTGAAATAACCTCATCTACACACTTTCCTTTCTTCACTCCTTCATCTCTTTGACTTTCTGTACCTTTCTCTTTTTTACCTCTCTCTCGCGCTAACAGTCATAGAGAAGAATCCTCAACATGGTTGTTGGAATAACCTCATCTGAACACTTTCCTTTCTTCACTCCTTCATCTCTTTGACTTTCTCTCCCTTTCTCTTTTTTCCCCCTCTCTCGCTCGCTAACAGTCATGGAGAAGAATCCTCAACATGGTATTTACTCCTGTCCCTTTGTCCCATCATCTATTTCCATTCGATTCCCTCAAAACACGTTTGACTTCTCTCACCGATCTTTCTGTCCTCCTCGATGAATATATACGCCACTAGTGGAGGAAGGAGAAGGCAGCCAGTGTAGGAACGTCCTCGGACCCCCGACCTGAAACCTCTCCCCGTAGTCAGGAGTCAGGGGCTCATGGTGTGCCCTCTGACCCCCATCCTATGTCCGTGTCCAAAGACAAGAATGAAAAGGTCGAAGAACAAAGTTTTTGTGTCAAGTAAATAAACGTTTGAAAAAGGGGTTATTTTGTATAAATTCCAGTGTGACGTGTCTAACCCGACAAGAGTTTAAGCGTTCCTAATTGACCTACATAAAAATTGATAATTAAAGGTAACAAATATAAAAAACGATAATTAAAGATTAAAATAGGTTGATATTTTCTTATACATTAACTACGAAAGACGAGAAACCTTACACAACGTCAAGGGACGTAAACTTTTATCGTATAAGACCTAATGAATCCAGATATTTCAAAAACGACAGTTAAAATAATTATTTATTTAGTACACAGGTAGTTTATCAAAACCATAAAGATAGTCGACCATGTAGTACTAGTATTTTTAAGTACAGTATAGAATAATATGATATATATGAGATTTCTTATCTTATGTAAATAACTCTCTTTCTACTTATTTCTATTGTGTCTCTTTAACCGGTAAAAAGATTCTAATATCAGATCAAGTTGACTCATTTGGCTTAATCCATTTTTATAGTACTTTTTAAATACACTGTCCTAAGACCTGAACTCCGATTTATAAGTCAATTAGATAAACGAGATCTTCTTATGCCCTAAACAAGAGGTTGAACAAGGAGGTTTCTCGACCATAAAGACCAAGTTCCTCATAATAATACTACTGTAATGAAACAGTAAAGTCACATCACCCAGTCTACTCTTTCTCCATAGTAATTTTAATGAATACAACCTGATTCACATGTCTACCCGGGTCTTCTAATTTTTTTTTTTTTTTTTTCACTCCTTCCTTTCGGGTTCTACCGTCCCAACTTCATACACGTGAGTAGAAGAGGACATTCTTGTGGTTTTAGTACTCATCGATATACCGGAAACACGGTCGTATTGGACCAGAGACTCTGCTAACCTCGAGGAATTGGTCGATCGTAACTAAAGTAGGATTTGTTATACGGAGACAATACCCGTCTGTAACACGTTTCACTAAGTCCCTTTCCAGATCCTTCAAGTACAAGAAAATACTAATGATACTGTACCGAAGTCAGATAGGAACTCCAATCCTCCTCTCTTTGTATGTGAGTCTTCTTGTAGTTTACGTTGAACGTTACTACAAATTCGGGATCCTCTTCTTTTACTCAGAACCTTTTCGGATTGGAGAATCTCGAATCTTTGACTCCAGTAAATCGGTTGAGACTGAGAGGACAAAGTACCTGCATTTTCAGATCAGAAAGGCTCTACTCAACACACTCGATGGACACCTGTATCGACAACAGAAGAACCACTTCGAAGTCTAAACTTTACTTCTCGGAGTACCTTTCTCCGTTGAACTCATCATTTGGTCAGAGACTTTGAACAAAAGGTTTTATGATATCGTCAAGAGGGTGAGACCTCCTTCAAAAGGAGTACCGTCAATTGGACCCCCTACCATTTACTGGTGAGTGATAGAGAGACGGAGAACAAGGTTGTCCAGGAAACAGTAAGTCGTCTAGGGCTCGTCGTTAAACAAGTACCACCACCACCTGTCGTCGACGGAGACACTCAGACACCGGGGGTAGTGGTACCGTGGGTAACTTTAGTCCATATAGGAAAACACACAGTCAGGTCGGCGATGATTACTTCGACCATTCCCCCTAGTTGTCATTCCTTTGTGTCCCCCATTTAGAGTCTCTCCCTCTCTACTATAAGAAAGGTGACAATCTCTCGTCCACAATTCCCTCGATTCAGGGTTCAAAACTGTAGACTTTACGTCTTATTCCTTTTCCTCGTAGAACCTTTATACGGAATTGATGTCAGTTGTATTACTTAGTGAATTCACACTTGCAGATTTCCGGGTCTTCTAGTCTTCCGCAGGCCTTAGAACAGTACCGAAGGTAGGACTCCATTAGACTATGGGGGAGGATGAGAAAATGGTAGTCTAAGAGGTACTCCTAGAGTGTCGGCAGTCTCTTGATATCGAGTTTTAAATGAGAACTCTTTCAGTAGGGAAAGTCCGTTTGGTTCTTTATTATATATCCTTACGATTACCATGAGATGTAAGTCGGAGAGTCACGGAGGAATAAATCAGACATGAATTATCAGAACAGAATAATATAAGTGTATATAAAAAATTTTCGGAGAAATGATAGAAGGGAAAATGTTTACACGATATCAAAATGGTGAAAGGTGATAAAGTGTATTTCACCGAGACTGGTAGAACAAAATGAATAAAGTTTAACATCACTTTCAATAAAAGGGAACGAATGAAAATCTGTCGGAAAATGAATATTTTTTAAGTACATTTCTTTTTCAGTGTTATGATTACAGTCTAGTTATCAGTGTTATAGATTTACACCCTATTATTCGGAAATTTGGGGGATATTGTGTACTCCAGTGTTGATATTTCCGTGATGTAAATGTGGTTTTCACTACTAGTCTCTTTTTTAATTCGAAGATCATTCTTTTCATTTGAATATCTACATCCACTTAACACAGGAAGTTTCAACATCCGTTTTTTAAATTCATATCGCTTTTTTAATGTTAAATTTTTATGAGGTGGAGGTAGAACTTTTTATTTTTTGATCGGATCTGGTTAAAAATATCCCTATGCCTCTTCTATAAATAAAAAACATTTTACGATGACATCGGGTGACTCACAATTACAGTGGACATTTATGGTTTATTAAAATTACAATAAATTTGATAGGTTTATGATCCTTTATAACATTTCAGTCTCATCACGATTCTTCTTAAACCTTAAATAACTCTGACAAACGGAGATACAAGTTCCCTCTCCAGCTATTGTATACGACATTTCCGAAAACTATTTTAGGTTACTAGTGGAGATTATTTTCCAGATACAATTTATCTTTATAGTTATTAACAGGGTTTTGTTATTTCGGTGAAGTAAACTTTGGTCTTGACGTACGACGACGACGACGACGACGACGACGACGACGACGATTCAACGAAACCAGCACAGACTGAGACACGTTGGGGTATTTGCCGTCGGGTGGTCCGAGGAGGTAGGGGTCCTAAGAGGTCCGTTCTTATGACCTCACCCAAAGAAAAAGGAAGAGGTCACGTACGTACGTACGATTCAGGGAAGTCAGTACAGGTTGAGACACGCTGGGGTGTCTGCCGTCGGGTGGTCCGAGGAGACAGGTGTCCTAAGGGGTCCGTTCTTATGACCTCACCCAACGATAAAGGAAGAAGGGTCTTGACGTATGAATCGTGATTTAAGTGTTCTCATTTTTAGAAAATTTCAATTATTCTGTTTAACGAAACCTTTGACCTATGTACTATTTGTGATTTTTTTGTTTTCTCGTTGTTGTTACTGTTTTTTTTTGGGTGACAAAAAAAGAAATTCCAAGATCTGGGTCATCCTACTTCAGTCACCTTTTCTTATCTATGAGAATACATACTGTCTTCAAGTCAAGTTTCCCCTCTTGTATCTTACCCGAACTTACCATTTACTACCAGAGTATTCTTTAAGATCCCTAACCTGGGTATGAAGACCTAACCTTCTTAATTGTAATAATTTTACCTGTATCATGTGTTTAGTCAGATGTCTAAGGGATAGTTTTGTGGGTGTTGTAAAGTGTCTTGATCTTGTTTATTAGAACTTCAAATATACAATGGTATTTTCTGGGTCTTAGTGGTTTCGACTAGACTCTTTTTTCTTGTTTCGTCCTCCGTAGTGGTAGGGTCCAAATTCTGTCACGATACTTCGATGTCATTAGTTTTGTCGTACCGTAACGGTGTTTTTGTCTGTATACCTATTACCTCGTCCTATCTTTCGGTTCTTTATTTGGGTGTACGGATACCGTTAATTAGAAGTTGTTTCCTCCGTTCTTATATGTTACCCCTTTTCTATTGGAGAAGTTGTTCACCACAACCCTTCCGACCTGTCAGTGTACATTTGGTCACTTCAATCTTATGTAGGAGTGTAGTCTTTGTTTTTATTTAAGTATTACGGAATTTCCAAATTTATATTCTGTATCGTGGTATTTTGAGGATCTTCTTTTGTATCCGTTCTGTAAGAGACCATATTTAACATGGTTACAAAAGAATCCAGTAAGAGGATTCCGTTATCTTTATTTCATTTTTATTTGTCTACTCCGGATTAGTTTGAATATTCAAAAATATGTCGTTTCTTTTGATATTTGTTTTGTTTTCCTTTTGGATTCCCCATCTTCTTTTATAAACGTTTACTACGTTGACTTTCCCGAATTAAAGGTTTTATATGTTGTCGAGTATGTTGAGTTTTTGTTTTGTTTCGGTCTGTCGGGTCAATTTTTTACTCGTCTACTGGATTTATCTGTAAAGAGGTTTCTTCTGTATGTCTACTGGTTGTCCGTGTACTTTTCTATGAGTAGTAGTGATTAATAATCTCTTTACGTTTAGTGTTGATGTTACTCTGTGGTGGAATACGGTCAGTCTTACTGGTAGTAATTTTCCACATGTTTATTGTTTACGACTTCTCTAACACCTCTTTTCCCTTGGGAGGACGTGAAAACTATTTTTACATTTAATCACGTCGGCGACACCCTTTGTTATACCTACAAGGAGTATTTCCATTTTCATCCCAACGGTATACTAGGTCGTTAGAGTGATGACCCGTGCATAGGTCTGTTTTTATAGTAAACTTTTCTATATACGTGGGAACAGAAGTGTTTTTGTGACAAATGTCATCCGTTCTGTATCTTTCTTAGATTTACAGGTGGTTGTCTACTTAGATGATTCTACACATCACACACATATATATATTTTACCTTATAATGAGTCGGTATGTTTTCTTACTTTATTACGGTAAACTTCGTTGAACCTCCTTGGATCTCTAATAATATGATCGACTTGATTTACTCTTTCTCTTTCTGTTTATGGTATACTATAGGGAATATACACCTTAGATTTATACAGTGTTTACTCGTATAGATGTTTTGTCTTTGTTTGAGTGTCTATATCTCCACCCCCCCTTTCCTAACCTTTAGACCCTAATTGTTCAGTTTCAATAATATTTACCCTACCTATTTGTTGTTCCAGGATGACGTGTCGTGTTCCTTGAAATGAGTCATAAGATACTATTTGGTATTACCTTTTATTTTACCCTTATATATATAATATATATATCATATGAAACGATATGTTGTCTTTAATTATATTATAACATCTAGTTAATATACGGTTACTTTAAAGATTTTCTTTAAGATCCATAACTTCTCTGGAAGGATAGGTTCTGGTTTTTTTCACCTTCTTTTTGTAAATAAATTGATATATTTTTAATATTGGATACTACTTTTTTCTACTGACTCTCAGACATAGGTTAAATATCTTGGACTTATGTAAATATTTAGTTTCGTATTTCTCGAGAAATTTAACTACTTCGTTTTTGACGTAAATTTTTATCTGGTTCGAGACTCTGAAGGGATCTCTAGGTCACCAACCCTGAAACGGAAGGTTACGTCCCCCACACTCAAGTCAGGGACCAACCCCTTGACCCCAGGGTGTACGGAGTACCGGTTCTTTGGTTTTAAATTCTTTGTCTTCGTTACAACATGGTTCAAGTTATTTCTAAAATTTTTACTTGATATTTTTTTTCCTGGAAATTTTTTTTTTCTGTACTTTCTATTGGTTCCTGTACTTTCTATGTTCAGTAACCTACTAGTCTTTTATGTCCATGCTTACTTTATAGACCGTTATTGGTAACTTCCGTTTTTATAGGAAATCGAGACGTGAGAATAAGGACCTGTAGAAATGGAATCCGGTCTTGTCCTTGTTTATAGTAAAAACCATTTCCTGAACGTAAGTTGTGAGAAACATTGTCATCTCTTGTGTACTCTTCTACATACGGGTAGTTATTCTTTTATTTTTATCTGACTTATTTTCTTTGAATCTTATCATCTGTACCTATTTAAAGATAGTTAATCATCTACTTTTAGTATCATCTCTTTCCTCATTTATTATACTAAATTAAAAACATTTTGTCTTGGAGGGAAGGGACTTTAGTTTTTCTTCAGTGTGCACAATTACTTTGGAATTGGTTTTGGAATCGGTTCAGAGACTTTACTAGACTCTACACTAACAAATGAATCTTCCAGTTACAAAACAAAAATATTTTATTAGTATTGTCTGTAGAGATGGTTGTCAGGAAGTGGAGAACTTACAAGACGTAATATCATACGTTTTTGAATAAAACTCATAAAATACGTAACTGTTCACTTCAGTCTCTAACAGAAATGATTTCACTACTTTACATGTGTTCAGGTAAAGGACCTGTAATAGATCTAAGGTTTACTAAAACAAGTATACGACCTCTTGTCCCTCTCTAGACCCCTGCGGTGTATGGAACCCTTAAAATTCCGTAGAACCTTAGGCAGAGGCGAGATTGGTTGGGACGGAAAGGGACATCCTCTTACGCTCCCTCACACCCCCACGCGACTTAGAGGTCCGGTTCTACCAGGACTAGGACAAGGGAGACGAAAACTACGAGAAGAGTTCCACTGTAACTACCTCTACAAGAGAACCGTACGATTTAATACCTATTTGACACTTGGTTTGATACCACGCTGTATCCTCTGTACTTTACATCAGGTTGGTAGTCGTAGAGTACTAAAATTTGACACGCACTATGTTTGAGAATTTTTATACAACTGTCTTTTCAATAGAAAAATGAAACGGTCAGTACGTTTACACTCAAACGATGTAATAATAGTAGGAAGTAGTCTTTGCCCTGACGTTCACCCGTCGTAGGGAAGACGAACTTTGGGTAACTTTGGTTAAATTTTGACACATGAAAAATTTATTTCATACAATTTTAGTATTAGAGGACCAAACCCAAAACAATAGTAAAATAACGACTCTTATGTCTGACTTTTCACGTACTTTTTCAGTGGGTAAGGTCTGTCGTTCTTTCTTACCAACAACCGTCTCTGAAATGAGATTTCGTCTAAGATCTGTTCGTAAATTGTTAACAAATCTACGAGATGAGACAAAATTTTTATAAATGTCTTCATTTAGTTTTATAGTAGATGTGGTCTTCTTAAATAATGTGTCTTGGGACTTGAAGTTATCTTTAGTATTAAACCTACTCTTGTGTTCGAAGGTATTATAAATTCACAACTTCATAAACCCTTATCTTTATTTCTTCAGTATTTGGGATCCTTAAACCAGACTCTTCTGAACTTCCTCCTTTCTTACCACTGATGTTTACTGAGTTGAAATAACGAACTCTTAAACCGAAGATCGAAAGGGGTATTTGTTCTCTACTTTAAGTCAGAATATACAATGTCTTACACTTTGATGAGTCTGGACATTCGTAATTTTGTGACCTAACACTTGGTTTCTTTTATCTAAGGTAACCTAACACTAAGGTTTTATTGGTAAGGTTCACCTTATTAAAGACACGGATCCATCTTTACTCTTACGGAAAGAAATCTCCTGTTTGTAGATTTTCAGTACACCTCTTTACTTTGAGAATTTTTTTTCCGACGCAATCGGATAACTATAAAATCTTTTTGACTACAATAGTATGATGAAATATGATATTACTAAGGTCATAAATATTCTTATCATCATGACGTAACAATACGAAGAAAGTTAATGATAAAGAGGTCGGGTGTTTCAGAACGAGGACTTCGGAGGATTCACCTGTGGAGGGAGTCCCGGAAACGTGAACGATAAGGGAGTAGTGTCCTACGAGAAAGAGGGTCCATAGACGTACGAAAGGAGGGAAGAAGTCCAGGAAGAAAACACCGTCAGGAACAAGTATCAACATTGAAGGTGTTAGGAAGTGGGGAAGAGAGAAGGGACGCACTATAAGACGGTATCGTCAATAGTGGTAACCTAAACAAATAACAAACAGAGAGGGGTCCACTTATATTTGTGGTTCTTCCGTTCCTAAAATAAACAACAAAAAATAAAACAGTGACGGCATAAGAGCAGAGGTTCGTCTCTTCTCATCTCACAGGTCGAGTCTCGTCTGGGAGTTATTTGTAAATTCGTTCATTCGTTCACTATCATCTTCGTTCTCAACGCCATGGTTGTATCTCCCACCAACACATATGGATAGGGGCACGACATCGCGGTACACCCTCCTGGTCGCAATGACCTGTCTCGTACCTCATTATCTATAGGAGATAATAGGACGGTAACGGTCAAAAACTTTTGAAGATTACTGTCATAATTACTAACTACGGTTAACAGAGGTTTCCCTAGGGTAGTGTCTTTCAAAATAATTTTACAAACCAAACGGTGAATATTAATTCTATTTGAAATTTCACTACGTCAATTTAGATTGGTATACCGTGTCAATGATTTTAATATTCGAAACTGTAAGTTATATTATCCAATTACCTAAGTCTTCAGTGGACCTCGATCGTCATAAGAAGGACTTGACAATCTTTCGAAAGTATATACACTTGTAAGTGTTTTTATATCATCTTGTAAACGTTATTATAACTTCAATCTGATTGTTTAGTGTCAGGTCTGTTCTTATAAACACACTACGGAAATAGACAGGATTTTATTGTTGTCCCGTTGAGGTATACGATATGTAAGTCATCTAATTCTACTACATCCTGTGATTCTATTCTATCTTTACCGTCACCATTTTTCATGATAAGTTACATACTTCGTCAATATTTCATTCCTTGACATCGTAATAATAAGTTTAATACTCGTCATATCGTGACGTCTCCTATTATAAAGAGAACAATATTCTCAGACATATCAAATTATTTTATAATTTTATTATCCGTCTTCTCGTGTCAAAATAATGAGAGTTATAATCTCCAGTATTATTAAATCGTCTGGGAACTCCCGGTAAACGTCACACACACTAAACCCTCGAAACACTTCTACGGAGATTAACCGTGTGTATACGACCCCTCGGACAGTCCCCGTAAAGATGAGTACACTGAAACAAAATGCATAGATCGAGAATCGTCGACGTTAAGGATGATCCCTGAAACGTCCGTAGTTGTTTAGGGCCCGTCGAAACGGGTGATCTCTTGCAAGCCTTTATAGACCTTTGTAAAAAACCAACAGTGTCAAATTCCGTTCTCCTTCAAATTTTGTTTAATTATCTACGGTGTCTGTAAGACGTAGGGGTGTACCGTAGATTTAACACATGGAACCGAGGCGGTTACGATCCTTAGGGAATGTATCACATTCGATGATTTCATGTCTAAGTTAAGTCATCGTTAGGAACATATAGTATAGGATTTTGTGAGGCTACTACCCCAGGAACAACAGGAAGTCCGGAATCGTCAGAAGGTGACTTGTGATCCCTTAGGAGCGAGAGGCGGACGGTAAAGGAAGTCTCGTTCCACGTGTGTCCCGCGACCGTAAAAGGGAAAGTGAGAGTTCAGAGGGGAAGGGTGTGGAACATCCTCCCTCGATTTGACGGACTTAAGGGGTGCGAAAATTAATGAAGAGTTCAGGTCACTGTGGGTCGTTCACAAACGCCTTACTTATTCGGTAGAGGTGCTAAGACAAATACTCTGGAAGATAAATGTTCAATGACACGTCTCTTAAAGGTAGTGGTAAAGGATGGGGACAATAATAAGGGTAAAGTGACTACTCCTTTGACCTGAACTGTTCGTTCAATGGGTCTAACGATCTTGGCGATCCTCCGTCCCGGAAGACGGAAGTGGTAATGTTATGACACATGGTGCACGCAGTCATACCGCCGTCTGGGACCAGGGGAGTCTGTCCATGTTTCAGTCCTACCGTCATGAAAGATCAAATCCTATGATATTAAGTCGTCGTAAACCTGTGTGCTTCCCGTTATATACTATCATCTAATATCACTATAAGAAACAATCGACACCAATCTTTGTCGTCTCATTATACCGTGACACCGATGTAGACATCATATAACTTTTATGTCATGAAGGATGACTATGTGTGTAAAATCCACTACGTCATACGAAATTTGGTCCTCAGTCCTTCAAAAAAGACATTTCCTGGTCTCACTTATAAAATCTGTAACACCTGGTACAGCAGACACAGACAACGTTGATAACTTGAGACGGTAGTATCGTGTTTTCGGGGAACACAGGGTAATTTTGAAAGAAATTTACTGTGACTTTACACTTAAAGAATATAAAAATGTACAGCGTTTTAACAATAAGAAATCTTCAAAGTTCGTAGATTTTTACATTTCTAGTGAGAATCGGACTTTCGACATGTTTTGTCCGTCACCCGGTCTAAACTGTGTATCCGGTATCAACCAGTTGAGGAACTAAATCTTCTAACGACGACGGTTAAAAATTCCAAGAGTATTACACTATTGAGTCCTTAGAGGAGTGTTGAATGTCCGTACGTACGATCTTCCACAGTCGTGATAGTTATGCCCTCGAAGATATCATGTTTATACTGGTGTACTAAAACTGAAATTGTAGTGTGTTCGATCGTGACAAATCGTGTAACATTCATGGACTCATATTAGATTACGGAAATATACATAAATTGCTTTTGGTATTTTCTTGTATTGAGTACTATCACACGTTCGTAGTCACGAAGAGTCTAACATTCCCCTCTCATAACCGACTGTATTACATCAAGTAGTGTCATATGCTAGTCAAGACAAGGGTATTAATATACATCATTTCGTTTTATACGACACTCTTCCCCGTGTCACATATATTGTCTGCACTCCAAGTCCCTACTGAACCGATTCACTGTGTCCACCACTACCTCTTCCTTCCGGGACACACGAAACGGTGGAACAACTGCAAGGGGAACAGTGAAAGAAAAGGACGGTCTACGAATAAGAACTCTGGGTCTTTTCTTGTCAAGGTGGTCGGTATAACGTAATACGACAACCATTACGACCGAGGTCGTAATGACGACGTAGTAAGGTATATGACAGAAATGTCCTTTAAACTGTCATATTAATAAAGTGTTATACCACGTCGCTACTGTGATGATAGTAAAGTCAGAGTTATTGTGTTAGTACGAGATGGATGGAAAAGATTGTCCTTCCGACAAGAACAGGTATCAGGACGGAACGAAGATCAATACTGTTGTTACGTCGAGGATGCGACCACGTCGGACGCCAAAATCAACTTTGTTGTGTTCACGATTATCCCTCGGGTCACCAGATATGTCCTGACATTGGAGGTAGACCTTTTGGTGGTAACGCTGACGGTTCAAAAGTCTCTTCATCAATGCCTTCGTAGGGCGAAGAACCCTTTAGTGTAAAGAGGTAAAGTGTAGTGATTTTCGAACATTAAACGGGTTACGTGAACCACTGGTGAACCCAAGACACGGTCGAGACTATAACTCTTATCAGAGAAACGACGTAGTGAGATGCACCATCTTGATATTAAAATCGTAACAATACTATAATAATGATTCGGTACAGTGTGAACAAAGGTGGAGCCTTCATTAAGACCGTGATGTTATTGATCACACATTATAGATATTAAAATCGTTTTCATGTGTTAGTCAGATCGTGAATTTGTCATTCATAAGTGACTTTTCTATGCGACGTGTTTATAAATAGCTTAGCTCCATGGTATTACAGAAAACCAAATCGTGTCATTATTTTGTTATAGGACTTTCTGGTATGTAAAAGTCAAGTCAAGTCAAGTCAACGAGTCAACACAGACTGAGAAACTCTGGGGTACCTAACGGTGTACGGTCCGAAGGGACTGATAGTGGTCGAGGGTCTCAAACGAGCTTGAACACAGGTAACTCAGCCACTACGGTAGGTTGGTAGGGTAGGAGACAGGTGGGGAAGAGGAGGACGGAAGTCAGAAACGGTCATAATCCCAGAAAAGGTGACTCAGTCAAGAAGTGTAGTCTACCGGTTTCAAAACCTGAAGTCGAAGTCGTAGTCAGGAAGGTCACTTATAAGTCCTGACTACAGGAAATCCTACCTGACCAACCTAGAGGAACGTCAGGTTCCCTGAGAGTTTCTCAGAAGAGGTTGTGGTGTCACACTCAGGACTATAAACATTAAACATCAAAATTTATTCATAGTATATAAAACGACGGTTATAAATTGTAGTAGGTACAATAATAAGAAATAATAACATCTACGTCACGTACATTCTATATGACGTACATTTGCGTCGATAGAGGTCCCCTAGAAGGGCTGGGTCCTTAGCTTGGGTCCAGAGGGTGTAACATCCGTCTACGAAATGGCAGACTCGGTGGTCCCCTCGGGTTTTCGTCGATTATTACGTATTTACGACACGACACGATTCTCGAGATGTAACAAAATGTAATAATAGTCTATACAATATTACAAGATATTACAAGATTATGGTCCCATTTATCATTAGATATCATTCAAAAGAAAATAAGGGTATCTAGATCTTGGTTGTAACTATGGTATTATTTAGATAATAGAGGTTTTACATATAGTTGCTTGTCAATTTAATCTATCTCGATAGAACGTTAATAAATCGTAGTTAAACGATGGCCACTTTATATGGCACACGACAAAGAATTCAACATCGTTACTGTGACGTCACGATTTTTAAGTCATAGTGAAATCAAAAGTCACATAATCAAAATCACAACGATATTGATGTCATCCAGTGTAAATTACATAAAGAGACTGTGATGGTTCTCCTTATACACCGATAATATATTTCGTGTTAGAAACTTCAGTCTTAGTGTGTATTTAAACTCAATGTCGAAGTGTTGAATTAGAAATACACTAAAACGAGTTTTATGGACCATCAACATTCGGAGTTCAAAAAGTGGACATACTTCCTTGATTAGTGTCTTGGGTTGAGTGTCATAACCGAATCCGAATTTACTGTGTCATAGATTTACTCCTTATGAAGTTTAATTTGCACTATACCACTAAACCTATTAATAATCAATGATGATAAAATTAATAAACATGATAATGTAATTATGACGTGTGATTAAGCCTATTATTATGATGATCATTCGACGAATCTTTATTATAATGATATATTATACGATAGTTGATAAACTTGGTCAAAACATTTTCGTTCAACAGTAGAATAGGATACGACGTAACTATAGAAGACCAAAGAAGACGAAATTATAACAAATACCATTAAACCCCGAAGGGACCACCGAGTCTACAATTTCTTAGACGGACGTTACGGTCTCTGGTCCCAAGTTTGGAACCTAACCCTTCTAGGGGACCTCTTCCCTTACCGAAGAGTGAGGTTATAAGAACGGACTTCTTAAGGAACCTGTCTCCTCGGACCACCCGACGTCACGTACCCCAGTGTCTTAGCCTGTGCTAACTCACTGATTGTGTTATTACTGCACCAATAAAATTGAGAAAGAAAACGAGTGCTGAAATATGGTAAGATAGGATTCAATGAAAGTTACTACCATCAAGAATCTGTAATGATGAATATTGTCTGTTAGACACTAACTCAGTAAAACACGAACGACATTTACATTGGGGTTTTTTCCATAAATATATCGAATTGGATGTCTGACAAGATGAAGTTAAAATATAGGGTCAACCTACATAATCTACGTACGGTTAGAACTACATGAGGTTTATATAGAGACATAAAAGGGGAGGTTGGACATGAGGGAGAAAAGAGTAGAGCCATTTCTCGAAGTCGTCGGGGTGGTGGTACTAGGTCACCACATTAGGTTTATTATACCTGGTGGAAACTGAGGAGAGAAGGAGTGAGGTGTAGCAGGGGGTCCTTCTGATCGGGACGTTTCGCATAAACTTTAGAAGGACGTCACAAGATAGAGACAGTGATTAGAATCATGTTTGGAACTCTGAGAGAAATGTCTTGTTGACTTCATCGGACGAGTCTCCAGAGACACGACCAGAAGTGGTGGTGGAGGATGGTACCTAGGTAAAGTTCAAAACAGCGAAACGAATAATAAGAGTGACCTTCACGTGACTATCGAGATTGTATAAAGTTTTACGCATTTTCATCTTCTACCGAACTACTCACTTCTCTTTCTCTCAGTTGACTCATCGATTCCCAGTCAAAGAATTGGACAGACTTTACATTAGAAGAACCGACATTTGTCCCTGTTATTTTCCCACTAACAACCGTCATTTACAGAAACACATCCAGTTCCCATTTCTACCAAGGACCGTGTGTCCTTCGTATGTGATTATAGTAGTCAGTGAGCTTCAGTACCACATCTGAGCTACATTAATTTTACTTAAAATGATTGTTGATAGAACCTTATAAGGTAAAAAAAGTCAAACTTTTGTAGTTCCCTGAAGGGACCTAAGTGGTTTATTTTGAGTTTTTAGAATCGTACACTAATACAAGTTCAAGTGGAATTGGACGGTCCTAAGTAGGATCTTCGTCGAGAACACGATAGGTAGGTACGTCTGTGTTCATGTTCGTCCCTCCCGTAACAGACTTAGAGTGTAGCGAGGGAAATGTTTAGAGTTTATTTTTAAGGGTCGGTACACCATCCGTAGAATTCACTTACGTCTGTAACGGGACACCTTCGCATACTTTGGGTAAACCCACTTTCGATCACGGTGTTCCGAAACTGGTTGTAGTACCTGGGAGGGGACTACTTAACGTCAAGCCTTGATCTTGACGTAAACCAAAATCTTTCCTGTTTTAATAACATTCTAGACTACTATCTTTTAGTCGACCGCATCCCTTCCACTTTCCACGACGATAAGAACTTTCCTGTTCCGGAAACCTTCTTTTACGGATTTGGACGGTCTTAATTTTATGTTTGGAAAACAAACATTTGAATATTCTAATACCCAAATCTTAATTAAGTTTGACTTAGGAAAGGTCAATGGTCATTGGATTTTGAACCCAGGTAATACGTTAGTACTGAGTCATTCAGGAAGCATTGTACTGAAGGTTTGTGCTACCCTTAATCTGGTTGAAACATTTATAAACTTCAACGATCAAATTTTTAATTAAACTGAATAAACGAACGATCAACGGTTGTTGAATTCTCTCAACCTCGAAAGAGACATTAGTATGTATAGTAAGTACTTAGAAAATTTCCTAAATAAACCTTTTTGATATCCCATCTTAAGTCGTATGGGTGACGACTTTTGTTTTCAACTGACATCCACTATTATCTCTCTTCCCTTTTTTCTACTTTATTTTAATCGGGAACCACACAACTAATTTGAATTTAGATTCGTGGTACTAAGTCAATCTGTACATCTACGACAAAAATCAAGATAACAACCTGGGCTACTTAAAAAATTTTGTGAAGTAACTTTATAATTAAGTGTATGAGACGTTTAGTGTGTAAATTTCACATGTTAAGTCATGTAAAAGTATATAAGTGTCTTAACATGTTAATAGTGATGGTAGATTAGTGGGGTCTCCTTTAGGGTAAAAGTAATCGTCAGTGAAGAGAAAAGAGGAGAAAGACGAGGGTAGGGATCCGTGGGTGATTAGAGGAAAAACAGAGGTATCTAAACAGAGAAGGTTGGTAGAGTATATTTACCTCAGTATATACTAGAAAACACAGACTGAAGAAAGTGAATCGTATAACAAAGATTCGAAGTAATTGCAGTATCGTACATCGTCATGAAGAAAAGAAATTAAAAAAACCGCTTATTATAAGGTCACACTGAACCGGTATAAATAAGTGAGTAGGTAAATTACCGGTAAACCAAAAAAGGAAGTAAAGTAGATAATACTTGTCACGACAACACTTGTAAACACATGTTCAAAATACACCTGTATATAAAAGTAAAAAGAACCTATCTAAGAATCCTCACTTTATCCATCTAGGATATCATTGTGGTATAAATTGTAAAACTCCTTGACGGTAAGACAAAAGGTTTAACCAATGTGATACAACGAAAGAGTGGTCACATACTCATTAGGTCAAAAAGGCACAGGAACGGTTACGATTAGAAAAAAATTTAATCGTAACATTGGTAAGATCATCTGCACTTTACCATAGAGTATCACCAAAACTAAACGTCAAGGGACTACCGATTACTGTCGTATAAAAGTACACAAATACCCGGTAAACGTATAAAAGAAATTTTGTTACAGATAAGTCTAGGAAACGAGTAAAAACTTTAACCTGATAAGCAGAAAAGTAACAACTTAACGTCATTATGAAATATACAGGGCCTATGTTTAGGAAAGAGTCTATTTATTAAACGTTGATAAAAGAGTGTTAGACACCCAACAGAATTTAAAAAAAATTACCATTTAATACAACGAGGGAAAGAATTTAAAGACCGTAGACAGGTCGAATGTTTTACTAAGGAACAAAGAGACACCTACAAAGGTTCTTAAAGTCTGGAGAACACAGGACAGTTATTGACTTGAAGTATAGAAGAGAAGGGAATAGGGTCTAGATGAAGAAACTTGTAGAAAGGATAAGTCGGTTGACCAGTTGATTCCGTCTGTGATTCAACAATTTAGAAGAAAGGATAATGGGCGGAGTCCAGGAGAACACTTGATTCATTACAAAGTAAAGACGAACGTCGGTCCACAAACTTTAGGACCAGTAGACGACAGTTTCAGATCTAGTACAAAAGTAATACAGAGAAGACCTGAGAGATTATCGATCTAGGTATAGGAACGGAAGATCCAACCGGGAAGATTCAGGTTTTAGTTACTAATTTGAGACACCCTATGATTACTAATGTTGATGACAGAGACTTTAGTACGAAAGGATTAAGTTTAGGACCGAGGAAGTAAACTGGAGACAAGGAGTTAAAGAGTACATATTTTATCCCTTATTATTATCAGGGACGGAGTGTCCCAACACACTCTTAATTTACTTAATAATAGATATTTTACCATATTTGTCAACGACCTTGCATTATTCGTAAACACCGTCGATGATAATAATAACGTTAACTTCAAGAAAAAAATTTGGTAATTAATTTTGAAATGGTTCCGAAAAGAGTGGATAACCTATTTTAACTTTACGTAAAGACACCATGTATTCCGTGAGGTACTACATGTTATATTCGACTCTTTTTCGACGACACTTGTGTTCTAGGATCTACACCAAAATATGGAGGTGAAAAGTTTTACACTGTGACTCAAATCTTAACAGTCCAGATTGAAGAAAGTTCCATAACAACGAAACGTCGGTGGTCTCTTGTACACGACACCCCGAATGAGGACTGGTCCGTCTTACGATTCATGAAAGATACGCGACAGGTGGAGTTAAGAATGTAGACGGAATAGTCCCCCGATCATAACGATACGGGTCGAAGTGTCGACTCTATTCATTCTACTATTTAGACAAACAGGTTCTAGTGTGTTTATCCTTCCTCTCTTTGAACTTATACCAAGGTTCAGAGAACCTGTAGTACAACGTTCGAGAACCGAGACGGACTCCTTCAAAGACTTCTCCATAGGTGTCTGTCTGTAAGAGTTTCCGTCACAACCTTTCTTAAAACTCATGAACATAGTATGAACAGTAAGGACTTACCCCATGTAGAAGGTAGACCTTCAGAAATGTTACAATAGGTCTGTAGACTTTTAAGGATCCTGTTCCTGTAAAAATTATATCGAAGACTTTCGAGAACGAATCGCCTTTATAGGGAGGTAACCCCCATTCACGAAAGTAAACGACCAACCCGATACCAGTTAATTGAGTGAACCGACTTCGGTGTCCTAGAATCTGGGTCGAAAGAAGGAAAGGATCTGTTGAGGAGTGTGTTCCACTTCCTAGTCTACTCTTATACTTATGAATCCTTTCAGTAGAAGAAGAAGTTCTTCATTGAGTTCCACGAGCTCGTGACCACTCACTGAGTCCCGACAGGAGAATTATACGTCTCTGTCGTGTAAGGATTGACACACGTGTCCTCCAGAAGTAATAGGTTTCTATTAACAACGACACGACCTTTTGATGATGAATTGTATTTAGGTAGTTTTTATCCCTGATCTAAAAGTTTTATTTGACATTTTTTTGTAACTCCGAAATTTTTGTTTCTATCGTTAATACTTTTGTTCGAATAAAATAAATTATAAATTGTTTCGTCTAGTTTTCTCTCCCGAATTAATTTTGAGATGAGAGAGTCTTTTATATTTATAGTTAACTTATAAAAAAGTCAAGACTGTTTTAACAAATTATCGTTTTAAGTCGAAAGGAACTTGAAGACATTATAACAGTATTTCATAGATAGAGAGAGTTTTAATAAGTTCCTAAAATGTGTAAAAGACTTCCAAAGAGAGTGAGAAACTATAAGTCTAGTAAGAGTGAATTTCGAGGTTAATATATGAGTTACTAAAAAGAGAAAATCAAATTGAGACGGGTTAGGAGGAACCAGGTACCGAAACTCATATCGATTGAACTAATTTGAAAGGTCCTGAGGTTCTTTAAAACGTAGGAAACAGTTTCAACGTTAAAGTAAAAGATTAGATAAACGGAACATATACAAAAGACAACAGGTTACAAATATAACGTGTTAGTTGTACTCTGTCTGGTTGTTTCTACAACTGACCAACCCAACCCCGTCCTCGACTACAATTTGTCTCTCCTGACACATTCTCCCCTCTTAAAATTTACCATAAAAACACGATACGGAAACGAAAAAATACGTTTGAGTTTTACAACCGTGGAGAACACTACGTTTAAACGTAATAACAGTAGACCAAAAGATTTCGGGTCTGTGTCTCTAGGTATGACCTAAGTCAAACGGAACTTCGGAAATTACAATCGATGTCAAACCACTTTACGTCTAAACAAAGATACCGGGCGTTCAGGTATCAAGACGTAGAAGCAGGAGTAGAATACGAAAAGGAGGAACGAGTGAGACGAGACCGGTTCGACCGTAAGAAATTATGGGTGGTTCGGGAAATACTTGGAGTCAGGAACACAAGGAAGACAGAACTTACAAGAAGGACACCGATTGAGTACAAAGTCTACAGTCAAATTATACTCGAAGACTTTCCCTGGAGGTTACTGGTAAGGTACAGTAGGACATTAGTGGGAAATGTGTCGGAGGTCAAAAAGAGGAATTATCGTGAATCATTTCCTCTATCCCTAGACTAACCAGATGAAAGGTTAAAGGTAGAGAGTCAGGTCCTGTATTCAGAATCCTGTTGTCCCTGAGACAGTTAAGACAATGTGTGTGTTTTGGACAGAATCAGAAACAATACACCTTTCGACGTGAAATGTTACCCGTTTCTCCATGTACCTCTCTCGAACCTCCGTGAGACTCACGGGTCAAAGGGACTAAACTTCTTGAATTTGGAGAAGGGACCCCGGAAACTTTCTTAGAACCGAGGAAAGATCCTATGTCTTCGGTGGACTCTGTAAAATCTAACACCCATCCGGAAGTACTTCTTAAAAGATCCTAATTCTTAAGCTATGTCATGTAATCACATGTAATTACATGTAATCATGTAATCTTACATGATTAAATACATGTAAGGGGGATGGATTCCTAAAAACGGAATAATAGTTTAATTAGGGAAGTAAAAGGGTGATTTTCCTCTTCTCTCTGTGCCCTTCGGTCTATTTACCAAGTAAACGAGTACTGAAATTAGTTAGAAAGAGGGTCCCGAGACTCAAAGTGCATTTCCCGATAAAAGGGATGTAAAATTTCCGATTGATTTTAACTCTTATAGTACTCTTTTTACGAAGGAACATTGAGTCCCCGGTAATGACCTTCTAGGTCTAGTCTAAGACGAACCACGGTTTCCCTCTATCAGGGGTTCGGGAACTTTGTTTTCTTACCATTTTGATTTGTTCTATGTCTTTCTGGTCCTTAGGCAAAAGGTGACGATTCTGGAGTCTTTGGATATTTTCTTCAACAAAATACCCTTGTGAATCGTTTCATGACGGGTTCAGGTAAAATTTCCAAACTTTAGGAAACTGTATACCGTTAGTAATACACACGAGTCGACAGATAGAACGTGTTGTGAAAAAAAGGGAGGGGTTCCTTGCGTAAAGACTCCGGGTTGTAAATGGTATAAAATGTTCTTCGCAAATCACCATTCGTTCCGAGTCTTCGTCTGAGTCCTTCTTCTCGGGACCGATTCTCGAGGTCTTCGTGGTTTCGCAAAACAGAGTTCTACCTTCGGAACTCACTTTCGACAAAGTCTAATCTTCGCCCATATGTAACGATCAACCCAAAATGAAATCTTTTTGTAAATTACTGCGTCTACAAGATCCGTCGTTTTACCTTGTATAACAGAACGAACCGGAAAAGGCTTCTGTCCTCCTATACATCCACAGCAGTCCGGCAAGCCCACACGACCCAAATTCTCGTCCACTACCTTTACTGTCTTTTTGTTCAGTTCCGTTCGAAAGTCCTACAAAGACACCAACGGAAACAAAGTCTCTCACCTGACACGAGGAGTCGTGGTCGTGTGAGTACTATTTTACAGGGACTCGAGAACCTTCTCGTCCACCTCTGAAAGGGATATCGGGAGGAGGACGTAGGAATGACACTCTTGTCGACCATCTTATATAAGTATAACGTGAGAACCTTTTTGGAGGGGTTTCGACGAAAGTACACCAAGAAGAATCTCTTTCGTAGGTCTTACAGGGGTCCTTTATTTTCATCAACTTGGGTTCACACATTCCGTCACGTCAGGTCCAAGTCTAGTCGATACCTTCGGTATTATACAAGAGCTGTAAGGAAGAACTAGAACCGGGTTTGGTTCTACTCGCTCTGGATGTTCTTTG
Source organism: Capra ibex (assembly GCA_006410555.1). Taxonomy (NCBI): domain Eukaryota; kingdom Metazoa; phylum Chordata; class Mammalia; order Artiodactyla; family Bovidae; genus Capra; species Capra ibex. The sequence goes on along the minus strand of SJYO01050590.1, from coordinate 40,232,920 downwards.
TACACTAACGAGATGAAATCGCAAATAGTAGGTAGTCATTTTAGGTAGGAAATGGGGTCTTACGGACCTTTCTTTAAGTGTACCCATAAACGACAGGATTTTACAATTCTCGAAAATAGTTTTCTCATGTATTGTGTGAAAGTAAAAGAAGATCACTCTGTGGGAAATGTGGGAAGGATGTCATGGTTTGACTTTAGTCTGATCTTTTCCATCCCGGTCTCTCCCACTAAAGAGTAGAAAATGAGTAAGGATCGGTTTAAACCTGAAGGCTTTCTTTTTATTCAAGTAGAGATTTTTGTGACTTAACATTGCACACCGATAAAGGTTCGGAAACCCTGTCTAACTTTTCCCCTCTAACATGATACGTTATGTGTTGTTTTGAAAACTTAGGGGAAACCCGTAGGTAGAAGATTTTAGAATACGTAGTGGAATCGTCGAGTGTGGGTTTAGAAGACATTTTTGGTTACAGAGGTAAGTCGGTCGAGGAGGGTTGAAAGGGAGAACTCACCGGTGAAAAGAAAAAATCAATGAAATTCAAAAAATTTTTTAATCAAATAGACAAAAGAGAGGAAGATTTATAAAAGAGATAATAGGAGGATTCTTGTTATTTAGTTCGGCAATTGTGGAATCTTACGTTCCACCTCCGTTCCGATACTTACGAATGTTTTTTCATGTGGACAGTGAGTAGTAAAGAATTTGTGCGCGCGCGCGTGTGTGTGTGTGTAATCTAAATCAGTCATTCACAAGAAACGTCGTAATAAATAGTATCACTTTGAAATCCTCGTTTGATTTACGGAGAATTACTAATAAATTTACTTAATATACTTTAAGAATACTAACTTGTAATTTGCCAACAATTTTTAACACAAAAGATTACTATAACTCCTGAACTCTATACGTGTCCTATGTTATAAGTCACCTTTTCACTTTCGTTCCATTTTACATACTAATTTGGATAACCGATCATATTTATTGACTTTCGAATAAATGTATCCTTCCTTTTTCTCTTCCATTCTAGGGTTGTAAAATTCTCATTATTCTAATAGAAACCTGTCACCCTAACAATTGTGAAAAACTATAATTAAAAAACATAAAAGGATCAGAAAATCAAAAAGGTAGTACAAAAAAACTTGTGGAAGATCCATGACCTCCATATCGGTAATTGTTCGATCTGTGTCAGGTACGAGACCGCAGTTGCGAAAAAAAATTTATGTCATTTGAGGAACTTTTATCATAGATATAGATAGGATTATATTGTATGGGGATGAAATAGAAAAAACAGATTACAAGTAAGTGGAAAATGACAATTTTGTTATAGGGTTAAAGAGGAACTCTTTGGTGAAGAGAGGGTAACAGTCGGATCATCGAATACCCTTCAACTGAGTTGAGATTTTAGGTCCTCGTTCGGATCTAACCAAATTTGATAGTCAGAGAGGATAAGTGCATCAGGACCCTTTCCTTTTCGTAGAGTGTTATACTTCAATTAATTTAATCATATTTAATCCACATTTTAGGAGTCAGTAACACAAACGGTTTAGGGAAGGACCTCAAGGACAAGGGGAACACGGACGGACCTCGATACTATGGACGTCTCCAGTCTCACTAGAGAAATCTTGTTCTCTATTGAGGTGAGATTTGGAGCTCTACGACAGGGGAGGGTGAGTCTTCACCTACGTTCGTGGACTAACATCTACCGTCCTTGTACCACCCCGGAGACGAGTGGAAAGGTTTATCTTGAGAGGGGTGACCCGGGACGAAGGTACGTAGGGTGTGTGGAGGAAAGACAAGGACAGTCCGGAACCTCGGAGACACAAACGACCCGAAAAGACATCTGTCACCGCACCAATCGGAGAGTGGGAACCCGATCCTAGAGACAAGGGAGAGTCTCCGTCGAAACAGGGGATCGACTTCCCCAACACGGTGGGACGGTAAGAAAGGGTAGTTTAACGGAGTGACATCTCCGAAATTTCGGGGTTTATCGTGGACTTTAAAACACACACACACTAACGTGCAAGTAAAGACGACTTGGGATCAGAAACCAAGTTACGAAACATATAGGGTCCTACACCTTCACACGACCATAACTCACAAGTCACCCACACTCAATTCACTTATTTATTCTTAAGGTCGTTACAGACACTCGGTACGTCCCATCCTCGACACTCCGAGACGGGTAACTAAAACTTATCGCGACAGTCTCCAAGGTATCGACTGATAGGGCAAGTAAGTCTAGGGTACAAAAGTAAACTCTCAGGGTCCGTCGGGGTAGTTACTTTCTTTTCGAAAGACACTCGGTGTGGTGTACACTTTGTTTCGAAGTTTTACTCGACATTTCCTTTTGTGTAAACAACCGGGTATGTCCCCTTCTTGTAGAGTCTCGGTTCTTTCCGCGGAGGCAAACCCCCAATTCCCAAGTCGAATTCGTCTCTAGCATCGGGTTCTCTTGTCTTGTGTCTGAACCCTTCCTTCCGGGTTTCAACTGGACAGTGAAGATCTACTTTTCGATAGAACAGACGATGGACGTCGGACACCACCCTCTGGACCAGTCGGTCTATAGGTTCGACGTCTGTCCCGTCTACTGGAGGAACCTTTTCTCTTACCGTTGGGAGGGGGAGAGGGAGGGAGCCCAAGCACTTATACACGTGGTCTCTCTGCTAGGGTTCCGCCGATTCGATGGAACACCTACTATAGTCGGGTCAGTCAAGAGGTGAGCAGCACGACCATCTCCGGCTCAGTCGGACCCCTCCCCTACGTCTCCTCCCACTGACGACCATTTTGGGGAAGTCATCCAGGGTGATCGGTCGTCTTAGAGAGACTCCAAAGAGGCAGGATCTCCTCGCCGACCGAAAACACCTGAACTGGTCATCAATGACGTCGTTTTGAGATCCAGCACGTTGTCCCGTGTAAAAGGATCCTTAAACGACGAAACCTTTAACTGACTACTGAACTTTGTCGTCCACCCTGAATCCAAATGACATACGAAACTCTGTGAAGAACTCCCTAGTGTCGGAATCTAGACTCGTAGGAAGACCGTTTAGGTACCGATGAAAGGTCGGAGACTCTGAACTTCGATGGACTGACGTATTCTTCGACCATTTTGTTGTTTGGACCCGAAGGGACCACCGAGTTAGTCATTTCTCAGACGGACGTCACACCCTCTTGACCCAAACTAGGGTCCCAGCCCTTCTAAGGGACCTCTTCCTTTACCGTTGGGTGAGGTCATAAGAACGGACCTCTTAAGGTACCTGTCTCCTCGGACCACTCGATGTCAGGTACCCTAGTGTTTTTTGGTCTGTGCTCGTTGATTGTGAAAGTCCGTGAGAGTAGTACTAAGTATCGAAAAATGTCAAGTGTTCCACAAAGGTATAAGTATTAGAGCAAACAGAGGTGAGACACTCTGACTGACTCACTCATAAGGGTAAAGGGGAGTCTCTAAACCTTTAACTCTGGATCTCTCCGAATCGTTGAACAGGGTCTGATTCATTACCATCACGACCCCAAATGTGTCCGGACACTGGTCTCATGTTCGGGGGACATGGTGTGTACTACATAGTCAACCACTCCAGATACGGTAGTTTAAACATAAAATTTCTTGCCTTAGGACTGACAGTAGACACTAGGGTCTACACCGACTTTTGGCTTTAATGCTTTCCTTCGTAGGGCCAAATTCTCAGTTCACAGTCCAGGGACCTCGTTCGGTTAACTCCTAAACCCCCGGTAGTCAAAGGGAGATGACCGAGTGGTTTCCGTCGGAGTCGTACTGGTGACGGATCTTTGATTTGCAGTTTCCTCCTTCTACTCGAGAAGATCTTCTTACCTTTAAGTCACCCTCTGCAGTCAACCCACACGAGAAGGGGAATGTGAGGAAACAACGACCTTGATGAGTGGGAAGTCATACAACCGTTCTGGGGGGTCCGTCATGTAAGTCGTGTAAGTAATAGTCTGCCCTTTCTACGTACAAACAAATTTTACCGTCCAAGAAATTGTAGATACTGAGAATGTTGAAGGATTTCCGGGGGTCCGAGAAACAACTCGACTTCTTGGTTTAATCCGAATTATGCTAGATTACATTTCCAGACTTAATACGGAACTCATATGAAAGAACCTCTACTTTCCTGGTTATACGAATATTTCAAGATAATGAGAAATTTTTTCTGAAAATTTTACAACCTTCATGGAGGACCGATCCCTTTCCTAATCTACGGGCGAAAGTCAAGTAATGAGGATTATATTTGTGTGCCATAGGGGTCTCGAATCGTAGTGAACTGACAGAAATATGTTTGATTTGTCTACCTTCCGGGACCCGGAAACAGAGACTTCAGTCAAATTACTGACCCCGTTTCACTCTACAAGATAGACTAATTTCCGAAGCGAGAAGTTTCGGTATGGAAGAAGGTAAACCCTTTACTGTTACAAATACCACGGACGCGGGACAACCACTTACCTACCTAATCCATCATTTGTGTAGAGAGAAACGGGGCTTTGCATGGTCAGGACCATTTTTTCTCCTCCAGGTTCACCAGGTATATAACCGTATACTACGTTTGGGTTACCGTGCATTTAGGAGAACCCCTACGACAGTTAGTCTATGTCCGTAGCTTACGTAACCACTTCTATTCATATTTCCGTACGACGAACGTTAAAATTTTATAAAGCGTAAAAAACTCAATGTATAAATAATGTCTTTAAACCTTTTATGTCTTCGTTTTTTTTTTTTTTAGTGGTGAACTAGAATGTCAGGTCTCTCGTTACGATAATAGTAGAACAATAGATACAAAAGTGACAAGAGGTTTATAAATTATGTTCCCAAAAAACAAGAACATAAATTAGACTCTAGGACGTCTAAACCTCCGAGAAAAATTTTAACTAAAAATAACCTTATATCAAGGAAATGTTACAACACAATCAAAGGATGACATATCGTTTCACTTAGTCGGACATACGTCTGAGAAAAAAAGTCAAAGAAAGGGTAATCCAGTGGTGTCTCGTGACTCATCCCAAGAGACACGATATGTCATCTAAGAGTAAGTAATAGATAAAATGACCCCCTAAAAAAAAAGGGTAAGTGATTACATAACACTTGTAGAAAATTCAGTTAATTATATCCAGATAAAGTAGTGAAGACTATTAAAATAGATAGTAAACTTACATGGCAAATAGGACTAAATTAATCCGTTACATGTTAACCACCTGAAGATTCAATGAAAGTCACAAACCATAATACCTCCCGACTCCATTCCTTTCATTTTAAGGACGCGTCATTAGAAAAGACTAATATAATAGTCCTATTTAACGACATCCTAATATCCTAGTTTCCCTTACACGTAAAAACCAGTACTGTAAATGGGAAGTGTCAAACATGGTCCTTGAATAGACACCCAAGTAAGGAAACATAAGTAAATTCTACAGGAAAATCATATAAAAAGAGTTAAAATTTCCAATTTTTTTTCTGATGTGTAACAGAAAGACTAACGGAGTGGTCGTAGGTGCACTTTTACTTGTGCGCGACCGATAGCTACCGGAGGGAAATAACGTTTAAAACAAAAGTTAAAAAAAAGGAGTGGATAACCAATCTCTTTAATAACCAACCTTTCAATATGAGAAGTGGAAAGTGTATACAAACGTTAACAGTAAATGAAGACGAATATCGGAGAAAAATTTTAGACTCCAGTATATGTGGAGACATTAGGTCGTAAAGAGACATCAAAGATTTATACAGGGACAAGACTCCTTTTGAAGGAAACAGGACTCCGGTCTCCTAGTAGTAATAGAGAAGGTAGAAACTTTTTGGAAAGAAAAATATCAAGTTAATTGGACTCAGAGAAAAAAAAAAAACGGTAATTATAAAAAAATTCACGCTTTTACCGTTCTGTGAATTTAAAGACACTGTAAAGTTTCAGGTTTTCCGTTCTGTCTCAGGTCGGTAAAGACAAAGATCTTCTTTCTTCTTTTGATACATAAATTTTTGATACGTAAATAAATAAACCGACACAACCCAGAATCAGCGTCGTACACCTAGATAAAGGGGCTGGTCTCTAGTTTGGGTCCCGCGGACGTAATGCTCGCGTTTTAGAATCGGTGACCTGGTGGTCCCTTCCTGCTTCTTAGTGAAATTGTAATCACTGACTAAATAAAGCTAGGTAGTCGTTCTTTGCCACGGACTACACTTACACTTTTCGGTCCTTAATATCACAGGTCTAGAGGAAGTACACAGACTCGTTCTGACCGGTAGGGGAACTCTGTGGTTCTGAAGTGTTTCTCCTTGTCCAGTCCCTCTTTCGACACGTAAACACCTTTTCCGACTAGACGTACTCTGTGTAGTACTTCATTTCAGTCACTCCTGTAGGACTCTCTTATCTTGAACTTAACTTGAATCTGTTAACCCACCTAAATTGTTCTGTCCCCCGGTCTCTCTTGTCTCCATGAACCGGTACGTCCGTTAAAATAATACGTCAGCCGATAATATACCCTTGAAATGTAAAGGGGTGTGCGAATCTATATACAGAGTAGAGACTTGGAGTAAAACAGTAAAGATTTTACCTATAAAATGTGGGTTGGTTTGTTATACAAAGGAACTTTTAAAAGTTGATCGTGATGAATCAACTCTTCCTCGTAAAAAACCGAATTTATTTTCAGGTCCATGACGGAAGTCCACAATCAATTAAGTCCCTAAATTTGACCAAGTCGTCCTGGACTACGGTAGGTGAAAGTTCAAGAGACAGTAGAGGGGACCAAAGTACTGGTCTCAGGTATACTAGTGTTCTACCGTCTGTCGTCGAGGGGTGAAGGTAGGAAAACTCAAAATTCAGGTCCTAAGTGAGACTAATATGAACCAGTGTTCAGAGAGATCCTTCGTTAGTGAATCGTACACCAGTCCGACTACCCTAAAAGACTAACCGATCCGGGCTTTGTATATAAGATGGAACCTCGGTACCTACCTCCGGTTGGACTTTGGACATCGGACTCACAGTCCCTTATCACAAAGAGGGGTTCCTTTCTCCCCCGGGACAAGGGACTTCTTCTCTCTTAGCTACGAATAATCCGATTTTCTCGTCGGGAAATCTGGCTCTTGAAATTACAAAATACTAAGACATTTAATCGGGAGCCTTCAACTACCTAATCCATAGTAGGTAGGGTCACAATGTCAACTGTCGTACCTCCAAGTCTCTCTAATTCATTGAAAGGAGTTCCAAAGGGTCGACCATTTTCCGTGACGGTGTTGAGTACGAACCAGAAAACTGAGGTTTCGGTTTGGAGTCACTTTCTTACAAAGTCAGTCCCGTCGAAATCCTAGTCCGGACCGGTCCGTCGACGAGACAGTTGAAAACTGACCGGTCGGTCCGGTGTAACACCGGTAGGAGTGGCACAGGGGGTGACTGAAATAGGACACTCGTCTCGGTCACTCGTCAGTCACGACACGGACGGCACCCAACCATCCCTAATTACTGGGACTCTTTGACTGGACTGTCCACACTTTCCCTTCAAAGACTTACATTTGACGGGGGCGGTGTACGTTAGTAAGCACTCAGTCTTTCTTCTCTCTCTACTGTTTAACCGGTGAAAGACGGGGGACACTGTGTTTCCATTATTTAGATCAAATAGACAATCGACCATAACGGATGCGTTGTGTTTTACTTCGTAAATTTCCCGAACACATCACCAACAATCCAGTCGTCACCAACTTTATAGAATAGAGAGTATTTCTAGGTTAAAGTTGGGTGTTTACTTGGATTATACTTTCACGGGTGGGACTTGTCACTCTGGAAGAAGAATGGTTTATGTATTGGGGACTTTACGGGAGTACCGTCGTCCCCAGACACCGGTTCTCGTTACCAAAATGTTATGTTGTCTAACGTCTCGATAGTGACTGGTCGAGATATTTGAGGGACCCGAAGTCAAAACAGTAGACTTTTTACCCTTATGTACTACCATGGAAGGAGTGTACCAACCGGTATACAGGTAAAAATAAAAAGTGAGGAAACCATAAATCATATGTAAAACGTTCAGTACACGACTAAATCTTCTCCTATGTCATACCCGAGGTGTCAGGTCGACGACGGAAGAATTAGGAACACCTAATTCTTCGTAAAATAAAATTTTACGACAATTACGTATTTCCACCGTGACTTTTACGTATAATTAGTTATTTGGGGGTATATTTAGATTTTAAATATTATCACCATTCACGATGTTTCCTCCTCATTCACCGTTCTACTCTCATCTCTTCGTACTAGGTCAGGACTATGCTCACCCTTAATCGGTCTGTCCTAATTAAGGGTGAGTAAAATCATTAACCCTTAATTAGCTAGTTTTACATTTACCTGACATGAAATAGACATAGGAACAAGAAATGTCACAGGACCAGTCACCTTTTACCGTCACATTTTTTGATTTTACATATTACTCACTTTCCTTTTTGTTCAGAATAATAAAGACCTATTTTATACATATGAACGTATCTTGAGTCATCTTGGACAACAAGTGTGACAATCTTGCTTAAATAGTCCTAATGTCCTATGTTCCTTTTATCCTTTCTTTACGTAACAAAAGATAGATTTTAATAACTTTATGACTTTTTCATTAAATTTTGAAATGTTTCATTAAAATTTTTAATGGTTTTTTTTGTAAATTTTGAAGATATCGTTGAAGAGACCGTCAGGTCACCAATTCTGACGCGAAGGTAACGACCCCCGTACCCAAGTCAAGGACCAGTCCCTTGATTCTTGAACGCACGAAGGACCTCTCCGGTTTTTTCGGGGTGTTTTGTTTGTTTCTGTTGGAAATGTCCTTAAAAATTATGAAATGTAAATATCATTGTAATTCTTTGTAGGTTACGGTCCCCTTTATTTGTTGCCCGTTCTATAGGTGTACCTTTTAGTATTTTACAATACATGCAATTTCCTCTAGATTTATTGAACTCCTTATGTGTACAAAATATCTAGTCTTCCGAGTTATAAATGTCTCCAATTATAATTTCTAGATTTATCACCTACATTGGGACTAGTTTTTAGCAACGATAACGAGATTCGATTCACAAAAAAAAATTAACCTTACATTAACGAAATGTCACAACAATTAAAGACGACATACTGTAGCACTTAGTCGGTATACATATGTATATAGTGGAGGGAGAACTTAGAGGGAGGGAGAGGGGGCAAGGTGAGTACACCCAGGTCTTGTGACTCGACTCGGGGGACACGATGTGTCGTCGAGGGACGGTCGGTGGACAAAATGTGCACCACCATATATATACCGTCACGACGAGAGAGTCAAACGTCGGGGCAAAAAGGGGGTGGGTGTACAGGTATTCAGACAAGAGACGTAGACGTGGAGATAAGGACGGAACGGACATCCAAGTAATCATGATAAGAAGATCTCAGATACGTATATATACACAACACAATTACATGTTCCAAAAGAGAAAGATTGAATAAAGTCAGACATACTGGCCAAGTAGGTGTAATGAAGTTGACTGAAGTTGAAAAGGACCGACTCATTATAAAGTAAGACATTTACATCGTGTAGAAGAAATAGGTAAGGATACCGTCACCTGTAGACCCAACGAAGGCACAGGACCGACAACATTTATCACGACGACGGCACTTGTGACCGTATGTTTATAGAAAAACTCAATACCAGAAGAGTCTCATATACGGGTCGTCACTCTAACGATCCAGTATGCCATCGAGAGACAAATCAAAACATTCCTTGGAGGTATGACAAAAGGTAGCACTGACATGGTTAAAAGTCAGGGTGGTTTTCACACTCTGCCAAGGAAAAGAGGTGGAGAGGTCGTAAATAACAAACATGTGAAAAACTACTACCGGCAAGACCGACCACATTCCACTATGGAGCAACATCAAGACTAAAGTCAGTCAGGTCAGTGAGTCAGCACAGGTCGAGAAACGGCGGGGTACCTGACGTCGTGTAGTCCGAAGGGACAGGTAGTGGTTGAGGGTCTCGAACGACCCTCAAGTACAGGTAACTTAGTCACTACGGTAGGTTGGTAGAGTAGAAGACAGTAGGGGAAGAGGAGGGTGGAAGTCAGAAAGGGTCGTAATCCCAGAAAAGGTTACTCAGTCAAGAAGTACAGTCCACCGGTTTCATAACCTCAAAGTCGAAACCGTAGTCAGGAAGGTTACTTATAAGTCCTGACTAAAGGTAATCCTACCTGACCAACCTAGAGGAACATCAGGTTCCCTGAGAGTTCTCAGAAGAGGTTGTGGTGTTAAGTTTTCGTAGTTAAGAAACCGTGAGTCGAAAGAAATACCAGGTTGAGAGTGTAGGTATGTACTGATGACTTTCTTCGTATCGAAATTGATATACCTAGAAAAGGTCATTTCATTACAAAGACGAAAAATTATGCGACAGTATCGAAAAGAAGGTTCCTCGTTCACATAAAATTAAAGTACCGACGTCAGTGGTAGACGTCACTAAAACCTCGGGTTCTTTTATTTCAGATAGTGACAAAAATAACAAAGGGGTAGATAAAAAGTACTTTACTACCCTGGTCCATGGTAATAGAATCAAAAGACTTACAACTCAAAATTCGGTTGAAAAGTGAGAGAGAGTGAAAGTAGTTCTCCGAGAAATCGAGAAGGAGTGAAAGACGGTATTCCCACCACAGTAGAAGTATAGACTCCAATAACTATGAAAAGGATCGTTAGAACTAAGGTCGAACACGAAGTAGGTCGTACGGAAAAACACACTACATGGGACGTAAATTCAATTTATTCGTCCCACTGTTATATATCGGAAACTATTTTATATGTCAAAACTAATTTTTGTATGTCAAAACTAAATGTAAGGAGATTATTAATCAATATAACTCGTAGAAAAGTTCACGGAGAACCGGTAGACATACAGAAGAAACCTCTTTACAGAATAAAGTCACAAGACGACTAAAAAAAATAAACTAACAAATAAAAAACTATAACTCGAGGATTTGACATATAAAATCTCTAATTAGGAAACAGACAATAAAGTAAAATTTTATGAAGAGGGTAAGATTCCCAACAGAAAAGTAGAACAAATACCAAAGAAAACTACACGTTTTCGAAAATTCAAATCAATCCAGGGTTAACAAATAAAAACAAAAATAAAAGTAATAAAATCCTCCCCCCAGTTTTTCTAGAACGACACTAAATATAGTTTCTCACAAAAAGGATACAAAAGGAGACAAAATATTCATATGGTGGTAGATACATAAGTATAATCACGATATCTGTCGACTGAATAAAAGTCTGTCGTAACGGAGAGTATTCGGACGTACTTGGAGACAAGTGCACGAAGTCACGTCTGTCCGCTAGTAAGACCGTGTCTTCCTTGTCTCAAAAGACGGAGGTATTAAGACTGAAACTAAGTCGAACTCTACCAAGGAATAGGGTGGTCGACCTACCATGGTGGTAAAGTAGACTTCTTTGGTAACGGGACAGGGTCGATATTTAGTTTTGTGTGTGGAACGTTAAAATACACCATAGAAAGACCCTTACCCGTTAATGATTACGGTAAGATACCCTGTTTTCGTCTATGTCTGGTATGGTGGATTGTCACTGTATGTACTGTTGGGATCGTTGTTTCGGTAAAGAAACAGGCAACCAAGTAACCACCCGTAAATCCAACAAAGGCACGGAACCGACAACACCTATCACTACGATACTTGCATCCCACGTCCATAGAAAAACTCGCTATCGAAACAAACCTATACACGTGTCCTCATCCTAACAACCCAGTATGTCATCAAGGTAAAAGTCAAAAGACTCCCCGGAGACATGACAAAAGGTATCACCGACGTGGACAAACGCAAGGGTGGCTGTCATATCCTTCACTTCACAGGGAAAAGGGGTGGTGAGGAAGAGGTCGTAAAGATTGATCGCCAAAACTAGAAGGAATCTGGTCCCTAGAATGACTCTCAGACTACTTTCGGTACTTTACAGAGGGGTCTTACTGTGTAAACATGTTCACGTATAAGAATAGTAGTAGAGATTTGTACCTGGGTCCTTTAGGAACTTTGAGTCCACTTCTTGAAGACAGCCAGGATCCTATTGTATTGAAGACTAAACGGGACAAACCTCCTTTCAAAATTGTACCACATATCCTGACTACATAAGAAGCTTCTTTCTCACGGTACACCGGACCTTCCACACACCGTCGGATTATAATCCACAAACGGTAGGAAAAGATCTAAACGTCCGGGTCAAAGGTTTGTATGAAACACAGGCGGTCGAGATATGAAGGGGAGGTCCACGACTGAAATGGACCTTACGGCACCCGAAAGTACCCTTCGTCATCTCTAGAGTCTCTTCCTCTATTCTTACGTCCGAGGCCTCGGGTCCCGACCGAATGGGAAATTAAATACGGACGAGTACGGAACTGGGTGGTAACCCCGTCTTGAAGAAAGTTGTCTCAGTCCCACCTTCGTCGTAGACACTCTCAGTGTGCTTTCCCAAATTAATTCAAGAGGGTCCTGGCTCAGAGTCTCGACTATCTCCCCTTACCTGGAGTGGTCCGACAAAAGAAAGGACCCACGAATGTCGGAAGTATTATAGTAAATTTCAATTTCATGTCTTCGAATCAATTAAATACAGGTGAAGGATGTGAGACAAATTATGTAATTGACAAAGGAATTGAATGACCCACTAAAACTTCTGACCAGTTTCTCAAATAACAGGCCTACTGTAAAATCGAAAAATAATGGTCAAAATGAAACGTTTTTTCCTTCCCTTTTACCGTCATAATTTGACTAGTGTCTACTTTTTAAAATAATCACCTTTTCCCAATTTCTTTCGGTGTATTCGTAGGAGAGTCAAAAAGTCGTGAGTACCTGACCACGGGTAAAGGTCGTAATTAACATATACTTGTCAACCTAGTTTCGACGAGATTTACTCGGAACTTCAAGTAATGTAAGATACTTCAAATTTCAGAACTCTTTGTCAACACACATTCAAGGGACGGGTCACGTCATCTGTTTTAAAGTACTCATATACCGGGTCTTAGTCGATCCAGTCATAGAAATCGACTCTTCCCACTATAGGTGTTGTGATTCCTCTCACAGTTCTCGATAAAGATACTCGAAGTCCTTCCTTCCGCCCTCCTCACCAGTCCTTATGTACTCTCGTGATGTTAACGGAATTAGTGCACCCAATTAGGTACCTTTCAGGTCGAAGTCAACATTACGAAACACTTAGTGATAACAAAGTTATTGTTGATTTATGTTGTGATGATTAAGGTACTAGACCTCTTTTCGTGCAACGGAGAAGTATTGAAAGTGAAGGGGGATCCGTCTAACCTGTGTTATCACCATGTGTAAAGTATCCTGACGATACTTATTGTCTTTGTTTATATTGTACATATACATCTCCTTCCCGTCCAGCGCTCGGGACGGAATTATCCTCGAGAAAAATAAGAACAACAACTTTTATTATCTTAACCAGATTTTCAATTCTTCTGAATTTCGGATTGTATCTACTGTGTATTGAGGTTTAATTTAGTCGTACACGGTCTGTGATGATTTCCACAGAGTAAGTAAGTAAGGATTTCGTACGAGAAAAATAACCTATATAGTCCATCGTTCACTTATAAATGTACTTTCTCTAACAAGTCTAATCTCAGTCTGGATCTCGTCTACCGATGTACACTCAATGTAACAACACCTTCTACCTCATACGAGGGTGGTTCGTCATCACTAACTAGACAGGGTACCTTTATGCATCCAACCCAGGTTGCTACGATGTGTTACGTCTTCGAACCTACTAATTACTAGCTGGTTTCGGGTACTTCCCTGGTTACTAATTAGAAACAACAAAAGTAACTGCTATTCTTATAACGGTTAAGTCAACCTTTTCTAATGACGTTTCCCCACCCCTTGGAACTTTGTCTCTGTTTACGATGTACGGGTCTTCGATCAAAAGAAGTCGTTTTCCTTCTATAAGTAGTATCCTAATGGTAGTGGCTTTCTCTTTCTGGGGTTTTATTTCCCTTTCTCTTCTGATCGAAAGAGTGTCCCACATTTCGGTACGGATGTCCCTGTTACCTTCGTTGTGACAAGGGACTTTTCTTTCCGGGGTCTTAATTACTCTCTGAGTAGCTCCCGGTCACCCAGTATTTACTGTGGCCCCTGGTACTGTCAATTAGCGGTAATTATTACGGCTTTCTTCGTCGGGATGTTAATAGTTATGAGTTCGGCCCCCCTTTGAACTTTGTCCCCTGGTGATAAGTGGAGGTCCACACCCCTGTAGTGTCTTTGAGCTCCTACACTATTTCGTTGGAATAAATGACACGATTCCTGCTCTCAGTCTCCGTCAGATCTAACGTTTAGACTTTTTTTATTTATGATGTGCTCACGACTACCAACGCGGTCGACTCATCCTCTGAACTGGTCTCAATCCCGCCGAGTGAAGAACGGTCGACCTCTTCTGGTTTCGGATGAGCGGTGAACAAATTCAACTCCGACACTTTGACACTTGTAGATCACACTCCAGTCGGAACAGGACCCGAGATCCTTCGAACATGGTCGAGACTCCTTCCCATTACGTTCAGTCGTTTGTGTAGACTTTTGGAACCGTTCGCATACCTGATGGAAAGACTATCTTGGTACCTAAGAATCCTTCTTATTAAGAATAAAAATGACATTACAAGTCCATCTGAGTCCTGACGTCCCCATGGACCTCTACCCCCGTTCTTAAAGAAGTTTCGAGATCCCATTATTTAACAAAAGAAATTCCTTCTATATCTGTTCAATCTTCTGTACAGTCCCTGACCCAATAAGTCTCAAAGTCCTCGTCCACTCTTCGGTAGTTCCGAATTAGGTTGATTACAAAATTTTTCTACCAAGTCCCCAGTTCTATGTTTTCTTCGGGAATTCGGACCCCTCTAAAAAATTTTACAGCTACGGACCCGGGATAGGATCTGACCAATTTCGTCCTAGAGACACTACTCCACATAAACCCCCGTGAAACATCCGCTGAGAGTGCACATCGTCTCGACCCTAAGTAACTCTTTTTACGAAGAAGGTGTCGTACTGTGGACCCACCCGAAGAAAAGGAGAACGACCAACCCCCTGTAAAATTATCTTTCCTTTTGTTAATTGACTTTGGAGAGTATGACCACGTCCATAATCTAATTGAGAGTCTTTGAGTTCGTGTTTCGGTAAGATTAGTTCTTGGATTTTACGACATAGTTGACTCAAACTATGTTCAGTTTCCGTCCCTCTTCGGATACCTGGTCTTCCTCGGACACTATAATTAATACATAGTCGGTTTTTATTGTGACAAGTCGTGCGGTACGGAGACGACACATGAGGACCAACCTTTATGCAGTAAACGGTACGTGTGTAGTCCGATAAGGGTGATTCCGGGATAATCCCTCGATAAACCCCGGTACACCTTAGTCAATTCAGGGTGTTACGACACTTGATGACACGACACTTCGACGGGCTCGACAAGAGGTTGATTACTTGGTATAGTAATTAATGTCAGTGGAGTTTATTTTTGCGGACTTTCCGTTCGTACTATATGTGTTATTTATTTTTCCAGCACTAAACGTTTCCCCGGTCGAGTAAGACTTCGTTAACAGAGAACAAAAGGACCCGACATTAACCTCTGTAATTAAACTAAATAGTGTGACCCGACCCTTTCTAGAACGTCAAGGTCCTCTAATCTCTCAACACTTTAGACACCGGGGGTGTTTCACGAAAGTGGTTCACGTCTGTTGCGCAAAGTCTAACCCAAACAATAACTTCACTGAGAAAGGTTTCTCTTTCTATTTAACGTCTCTTATTACGAGAGTTTTTGGAACAGGTAGGTAAAAAGTTTTACTGTGAAGACCAAATTTTTCCACTTCCATTTAATTCGTCGGAGTCAATGAAGATTGTTTTACCCCACTTTAGGAACTTAATAACATAAACTGCTATCACCGACAGTTTAAGAAAATTCATTGACATTGTAAGAAATTCTCTTTGTTCGGAGTCGATTATGAGGAATGTTTTTACAAAACACCCACAGACTGAAAGGAATAAAAGAGAACAAAATATACACATGTACACACAAACATCAACTGAAAAATATATATAATTTCCTTTAAAGAATTACGGATTAAACAGACTTATCACTTTCCTACCTTTAATCGGACGATTTATATAGTAATATCGTCAACGTTTTTGTTAGGAAACATTAAGATACGATTAAGAGTAAATTTTCCATGTTGTAGTCATTAATTCATAGCCAATAATAACTAGTATTTTTATTTTCTTTGTTATGATCGGACAAATAAGTTTCATTACTCAGTCAGACACGATTGAAGTACTTGTGTATAACAGGCATTACTGGTAGATCACTTACGGATGTTACGAGACCCTGCAACCGAAGTCCTCCATGGAGAATTTCGGGGAGAAATGTGGAATGTTTGGTACTTAAGACCCTCCGACTCCTGAGTCTTAGACAAAACGAGTGTTATATTAGGGTCACAGACCGTGTAGTATCTACGAATTATTATAAACAACTCACCGATTCACTTATTTATGGAACCCAAAACCCGAAAGGTCTCCAACTCGCACTGGACCCTACAAAAGTAAAAAAAGTCTAAGGAAAATATAACCTTTACATTTTTCTAACAGTACCGTGGACTCTTGAAAAGTCAGAGAGAAAAAAAAAAAAGAAATAAAAACAACCTCTTGTCCACTAAATACAACACAATCAAAGATAACATATCGTTTCACTTAGTCAATATATACATGGATGAGAAAAAATCTAAGAAGGGGTATATCCAGTAATACCTCATAACTTACCTATGACACGATAGGTCATTCAGTAATAACCGATAGATAAAATGTATGTCATCACACAGTTAGGGTCAGAGGACCAAACAGGGAGGGGGAGGTAGGGAGAACCATTAGTATTCGAGTAAAAGAAGTAGAGACTCAAATAAAGACAAAACATTTAGTCAAGTAAACATGGCAAAAAATTCTAAGGTGTACATTCACTACCCTATAAACAGAAAGAGACAGACTGAATGAAGCGAGTCATATTGTTAGAGATCCAGGTAGATACATTGATGTTTACCGTAATAAAGTAAGAAAGAATACCGACTCATTATCAGGTAACATATATCCGTTATAAAAGAAATAGGTAAGGAGACAACTACCTGTAAAACCAACAAAGGTGCAGGACCGATAACATCTATCACGACACTACTTTGAACCCCAAGTACATAGAAAAACTTAATACTAAAAAGGGGTCTAAATCGGGTCTTCATCCTAACGACCTAGTATACCATCGAGATAAAAATCAAAAATTTCCTTGGAGGTATGACAAGAGGTATCACCGACATGGTCAAATGTGAGGGTAGTCGTGCTATTCTCCCAAGAGAAAAGAACTGTGGGAGAAGTCGCAAATAACAAACATCAAAAAAAGGGGGAAAAGAACTGTTCAAATAAACAAATAAAAAATAAACCTCCTACTAACGACGTGCTACAACACAAAGAAGGTATATGTAGGGGAAGGAGAACTGGGAGGGAGAGTGGGGTGGGGGGAGCGTGGGGAGGTCCAGTGCTGTCTCGAGACCTGACCCGAGGGACACAGTGTGTCGTCGAAGGGCAATACGAACATCTAAAAAACTACTACCGGTAAGACTGGTCACACTCCTCTATGAAGTAACATTGAAACTAAACGTAAAAACAACGTTTTCTACAACTCCCAGAAAAGTACACGAAAAATGGGTAGACATGTATAAGAAACCTCTTTACAGATAAATCTAGAGGACGAGTAAAAAAACTGACCCAGCAAACAACAAAACTATAACTCGACGTACTCGACAAACATATAAAACCTCTAATTAGGGAATAGTCACCGAAACAAACTTTTATAAAAGAGGGTAAGACACCCAACAGAAAAGCAAATTTCTTACTTTTATATTGTCAAAGTTTGTTGTATGTGTTTTTATTTGAGTTTTAAGTAATTTCTAGATTTACATTTTGGCCTATGATATTTTGAGAATCTCCTTTTGTATCCCTTTTGTGATGGGAGACTGTATTTAATAATAATAATAAAGAAAACCGACATGATGTGTCGAACAGTTTAAAATCAAGGGACTCGTCCCTAGTTTGGGTCCGGGAGTCCCAACTCTCGTCTCTCAGGATTGGTGACCTGGTAGTCCCTTAAGGGTCGTTCTGAAAAAACTAGGTGGAGGATCTCATTACTTTTGTTTTTATCTGTTTACTCTGGATTAATTTGAATTTTCGAAAACGTGTCTTTTCCTTTAGCATCTCAGAGAACGTAAAGGGAAAATCGGAGGCCCCAACAGTGACCTTTTCCAGATTTATACGGTGGAAGCCACTTATCGTCCGGACAGGTGTCAGGAGTAAAGGGAGACTGGATAGGGACGAAGAGCGAACGAGGTTCTGTCCGGACTGAACGTGGGTGTGATCTCCCAAAGACCCGTCCTGTCGTAATATGTTGTAAGAAGGGTCTTAGGACAGACACGAGGTCCAGGACTCGGGTTGAGTGGGACGTCCAAAGCATTAGACTATTAGACATCGTAATAGTGATAAAGTGTCCGTCAAAATCGGTTTTTCTGTACTGGACACAAATCAACTTTGAGGGTAATTCGTCTGCATGACCCTTTTCCCCCCACAGTCGCCAAACGTCTCCCCTTACTCTTACAATCCGGCTGTCGTACCCCTGGTCCCAAGATATGTCCCTCTGGTAGGGTTCCTCCTAAGACGCCTCACACTTTCCTACACAATGAGTGATACGGACCCGTTGACCGATTTACATCTGACACAGACTGTTCCAGTACACCACCCCGAGTGAATCAGGAAATTAAGGAAGGGTAAGAGACACAGAAAAACTCGTGACTTTTAGTATAATTAAACAACTTATGACTTGGGGAGGTTCCTAGGTCACTTTCAGTACTGACAAGAAGAGTCCTTTAACATGTTTACGTTTCTGGGTGTTTTGTCACATATACTACAGATCCCCAAACACTCTGTAGACTGGGGGTAAGTACCAAGACTTTAGTTTCTGGAGGACTTGGAACTACATAGAAATTACTAAGAGTTTTGTTCAGAAATGTGGTATCACACCGTAAGGTGAAGGCGGGTATAAAAAAAAAGGGAAGGGAAACGATTTGGTGTTACAATGGAATCGTCTGTCTTATAATCTGGTTGTACGACTCGGTCACCTACGGTTCGGTCACCAAAACGTCTCTTTTCTCGGTGTACTTTCGGGGTACTCGACGTAGGGACATAAAAATTGACAAATCACCAACCCCTGATCTCTTTTATTATCGGTTATCCATGTTGTAGATTTAAATGTCTCTCCTATTTTGGTCGGTTATGATATTTCACAGAGGTGAAAACCTTTACTTGTTTATGAACTTTGGTGGCTCCTTGGGTTAATAAAAATAAAGTCAAAATAATCTCCTAACATATTTTAGGTTTACATGTTCCTTCCAATTTTTTTATTAGTTTCGCTTTTTTCTAACCCCCTTTCCGATCGTAGAATCCCTCCAGAAGGTCCTTACACCCCTGTAAAGGTGGCCCAACTTACCCCCCAGTCATTAACGGATCTTTAACAGAGGGTCTTCGTGTCACCACAAATTAATTGTCAAAGGTAAGTGTTCTGTTCACGACTCGTCGAGACGGTTCTCGGACACAGTACCTCCTCTTCGTTCCTGTAACTGATCCACTCCTCAGGTCATTCTCTTCCTTGACAGTCAAGTCAAAAGAAACGGAAAGTTACCTTTATAAAAATCAACAGTACTCTTCAGAGGGGTGGGAGTTTAATCCTGGAGGAAGGAACGACATTGGAACTCCGACTTACTTAGAGAATGACGACAAGAAGGAGCCGACCCACTAAGGGCATTGTGTTTGTTCTCTACCCGTTAACCGATGGGAGCACTGTCCGGTACGTACGTTTTCCTCCGGGAGACCCCCGGGGTACGAAGGACGGTGGAGCCTGTGAAAGACGAGAACTTTCAACCGACAGACTGTCGTTAAGACAGTTATTAACTTTCTGTCGGAGTGAACAACCGAACCATACACACACTATACACACCCAAGTAACCGACGTCCCTCCCTGCTTCGGACTGTCGGAACTTGTATGTGGAAGAAGGTCTACTGTGGGTCTCTCCGTCTTGACATTCTTTCCCTTTATCCCCTGTGATCTCAAAAAGGTGCAACCAACTAGGTTTACTTTATTAAACTAGTGGGAATACCAAATCGGTAAGATACGTAGTTTTTCATTCACTGGTCAAACGTTACGGATACTTTATTGGGATAAACCCATTTTTAATTCTTATTTAAGTTTTTAGAAATCCGTCTGATGACTACTTCATGATCTATACGTTTACTCCGATTGTATACTAGGATGCCTATACATAACGAGTATTTTCATTTTGGAAAGTGACAGTACTGGAATTCATCTCTGACTAGAACTGTATACACCTCCACTGTATGCACCGTGGTCCGTACTGTACAGGGATTACCTTCCGTCACCCTTCATGGACCGGAGTTGATGACCCTAAGATTGTTTCCCATGTCCTTTGTCCCTCTCCTCTGTCCCCTCGTTCAAGTAGTTGTCGGAAGCCTCGGTCAATTTAGGTCTTCACCCGTAAGGTTTTCCGTTCACTGGACCGGAGAAACGGAATCCTTTTATTTAATTCCTACTACCATTTCCGGTCTAGACACTTTTCTCTGAGTTTTCTTTATTATTAGATTATTTTACATACTCAAAAAGTAAAAACGGACTTGGTTTTTAAAATTTTCTATGAACCCCTGTTACTCTCTTCACCTTTGTTTCTGACCCAAACCTACTATAACCCGTTAATAATTAGAACAATCAACATTACGACTGACACCAACACATCTTATTACCAGAAGAAACCCTAAGTATGCCTCGATAAAATCCTATTTTGTAGAACTACAGATATTAAATGAAATTGTAGTCCCTTTTTTTACTGAGTTTTAATGTTTTACAATTGTAATGATTTATATCTTTTACCCAAACACCTACAAGTAATAAAGTACGAGATGAAAAGACAAACAGACTCAGAATTTTATTTTTCAGTTTTGTCACCCTTTTTTATTGTCGTAAAAGGTCTTCTCCTAACTCTACGTCTCTCCTTTCACTGTCCATTACCCTTGTGTGTAGAATCTCGACCCCTCATTACGGTTTTCCCGGTGTCAATTTACACAGGTAATGTATTCGAGGGAGAGGGGAGTGAGGGACTTGGACAGTGTTGAAGGGTATTGTACGAGTATTGTACTTTAAGTTTGAGTGTCGTCTCGGGGGTTCCTGATGTGGTTGTTCGAGAGGGACGAAGGGGTCCGTGGAACTCCGGAGGAACGGGGTAATGACGGGGTCTGCGACACCAGAGACGAGTCTGGGAGACACGGGTATTGAAGACAGAAACGGTGACTGGAACCGTACACCGCAAGGAAAGAACACCTTCTATGACAGTTGTACGGAGGTGTGTCGAGGAAAGTTTGGACGTAGGAAAGGGCACGGAGTCTCTGTGTCGAAGGACTACCTACGGTTCTCTAGTCCTCTCTCCGAGTCTGGTACGACAGACTCTAGATGTCACACAGTCTTTACTTTTTTTTTTTTTTTTCTTAACGAAGTTTTCCAATTGTATTAGTAGATACCTTTGAATTTAACCAAATAAATTATGTGTGTTAATATGACCATTACGTTACCGGTATATAGTAGTAAACCCGTTGTTTTGGTTCAAATCTCAACTCCGACTCGGTCCCACTTTTGTAAACATGGGGTATTCGATATAGGACGAGACGACAGTGACTACTAAAAGAGAGAAGAAGGGGGAAATCTGACGTACTCCCGTCACGTAATCAAAAGATAACGAGAACATTGTTTACTGGTGTTTGGATCACTGACTTTTGTCGTGTCTAGAGTACTAGAGCGTAGAACATCTAGTCTACAGACCGTCTCAGAGTGACCAGATTGTAACAATTCGATCCAGACGGAATGACATCTCCGAGGTCCCTTCTTCGACAAGGAACAAATACACCCAACAACCGTCTTAAGGCAAAGGACTCCAACACGTCGATCACCGACAGTGAACTAATCACCAGAAGAGTCGAGGACCTCTGAAGGTCAAAGAACTGATCATCAGAGGCAGGAGGTAGATTACGGTCAGGAAGAGTACAAAGCGAAGACAGACTTCGACCTTTTCCGAGACGTGACAATGCCTGAGTACACCAATCTGACTCGGGTGGACGTCTTAGGTCCTATTAAAGATTTTGAGTTCGAGGTTTCGACATTAGTGTAGGAGTTTAGGGAGATACGACACTTCCATTGTTTAATTGTCCAAGACCCCTACTCCCACACCTGTAGAAATCCCCTCGTAATAAGACGGATGGTGTCCGTTTCTGGTTCTAAAAGAGTAAGGATTATGACTTACCAAAACTATAACAATAAAAAGATGCAATGAGTAATACTAGGTCGTTTAACGTTCAGTTGACGAGTAATTTGACCCGTTTTTTTTTGGTGGTGGTGGTACTGTCACCACCAAGACTTACCCCCGTGGAGTGTAGAAAATACACGTGACCCTGTAGACCACATATGTCTATCAATAGAAACTACCAAGATTTTAATTGAGACACAATCGGTGACTTATAGAAATAAGGACTACCATTGGTTCTCTGAGACTTTTGTTCTTGTGTTCCATATATCTTAATCCACAATCCCTATTAATTCATTTTATTGAGTTAGTAACCCAGAGTAAATAGTGTCGAGTCGTTGTCAGGTCCTTGTTAATAAAAAAGAACAGTGTCCACGTTGAATTCAAACAGGTCATTAAGGTTTACTTTCGTCTAAAATCGGAATTTAATTACCCTGGTATCAACAAGTAACGTAATCTAAACCAAAGACTCTGGTCCTGTGACTATACTCGAAGACATTACTCACAGACCCGTGTCCTTAACGTCCTAAGAGTAGGGACTTAGAGACCCTTGGTCTCCACATTCCTTACGACCGGCAAGTGCAACGTGTACTTCTCTGGTATAGACACGGAGAGGAGGGGTCTGACCTCACCGTCTTGGTCGAAGGTATTAAGGACAACCTGTTGGTTTATTCAAAGAGGGGGAGGAGGAAGTTTTTAAATTTTTATACTCAGATTTACAAATTACCTGGACATAGGTGTTAGCTTACTGATTACGTCTCATCCCGTCTGTATCTTTTCCTTTCTGAAATTTAGAAGTTTCACACAGACTTGTAAGAGAGAAGTATGGGGACGTCAGTCTCAAAGAGAGTACCTACCACGTCGACGAACACTTACACGGACGAATCCTTTAAACTAAGTCTCCTTTGAAACCATTAGTTAGAAAACAGGGGAGTCGATCTAAGATGGTTTTCATGTTCTAAAACCAATTTTATAAAGAATTTTAGAAGTATCACACACGAAACGGGTACCTATAGTTTGATTTATTATCTTCGTTAATAGGACCAGATTACACTTTCATAAAAGTGAGGAGGGACGAAATATTTACACTGGTAATGTAATGGAGAATGGATTAATGAAGTTATATATAGTGTTCAAAGGATGAAGTAGACTTCCACGGGACTCCTTTAAGTCCTCCCACTCTTAGTTTTATAGTGGACCCAGTTCTAGGTGAGAGGTATTGGTGTCATCTAGAGGATCTAACTCATAGAGTCGTCAAAGGTAACCAAAACGTTCCATACATGTCTAGACTGAGCAGTACCATAATCTAGAACCTACTTCGTAACATCCAGTTTACTGAGTAGGTTCTCGGAAGACTTCCGATTCACAAATTTGTTACTCTTTGCCATCTCCTTTGACCCCAACCAGAAGAACCCGCACTCAGTTGAAACACCACTAGTTTGACCACAAAGATCCCCATACTCCGTTAGACTGGTTTAACTACATCTGTCGGAAAAGGGTGTCCGTTGTCGTGTACTTTTGATCTACTGTATTAAGTGTCATATCCTTTAATCCTCGTCTATCCTTTACGTGCGTTCCGATGACATAAAGAAGGTTTCCCTTACGTGCATAACTTATCTAATGATTGCTCCTAGGAGTTTCAACCGTTTTAGTCAAGTAAGAGTTCTATTGTCTTCTCATGATCTCTGCCACTTTCCGTTCCTCTAATTTCTCGCTTTATACAGTCCTCGAATAAACCAGTAGGGTAGGGATCTTAAAACTAGTAAGAAAACACTGGAAGGTTTAATTTTTTTTGAAGAAAAACGTCTGGATTGTTATGACATTAATTCGTAACTGTAAGTTCGATTACCTAGAAACGATAACTTATAAGTTGTCTCCAAACTGCGCAATTAATAAAAGGTAACGGCTCTAGTCCGCAAAAAATACATTTAAACTTACATTCCTTAATTCAACTTCGTATTATGAATTTTTAGTGAGTCTTGAGACCCGAATACCTTTGTGAAATCTCGTTTCCCGTTCTTATCTAAAGAGGAAACAGTTCAGTTCGTGTAGAAATCGTCTCACCCTCTTGATAAAGGAAGAGAGAACTTGGCCCTTTTTTTTTATAACAACCTCGAAGTACTGATCCGATTTGACCGGTTTTAAATGAGTCGTCACAGGCGTCCGTCGGTACAGAAAGTCGTGTAGGGGAAAGGGATGAAACTCTTTTGTGACCTTTTGGTATCTATCAGAACCTTACCTCTGCATAAAAAAGGGAACTTTCATTCCTGCTGCTCACATCGTAAAGGAGTCGATAAGACGTGACTACCTTCTGTTTCACTCTTACTGTAGGCAACGTGTCGACCTTAACGTTCGTGAACTTAAGGGACGTTCCTAAGCTCGGAACGAACGGAGATCCTCCTGGTCCGTTCGTACTCGTTTGGAGGACCAGAGGGTCAACAGGGGACACCTTAATCGAGTTCACTCTCACAATATCTTCGATTGAGATTAAAGAGTCCCTCTTTTTACCACGGTCCCCGGTGAAAAGACATCATGTTAACATGGATGAGAGACCACAACAAGGATTCATCGTGTCTTGACATCTTCTCCCCTTCGTCTTTTGGTTTAAAGATTCAGGAAATTGACAAGTTGTTGGGTACGACACAACTAACGTTAACGAGACACTTAGGAGAGAATGAAGGACTTTACGGAAGTCTCATACCGTGTCTTCTCATTTAATACCGAGTCTAGACCTTACCTCTATATAGTTCTATTACCTGAGTTGATTATCTCATTATACCCAAGACTCTCTCACCGAAAAAAAATTCAACCCCATGATGACTATACAATAACATAATCAAACTTCACATGTTATATTATTAAACCATATACATATAGAACGTTTTAATAATAGTTATATTTAAGTTAAATACAGGTAGTGATGTGTATGTAAAAAGGAACACTACCTTGGACAATTCTAGATGACAGAATCATTGAAATAATTTATATGTTATGTCATAACAATATGATACGACATATATAATATAGGGGTTCTAAATAAATGGAATGCCGAACTTCAAACACTGAAGACAGGTGAAAGTGTGTAAAGGGGGAGAGGGTTGGGGGACGGAGACCCTTAGTTAGATAAGAGACATAGACACTAGAAGTAAAAAACAAACAAACAAAGAAAATCTAAGGTGTATATTCATTATAGTATGTCATAAACAGAAAGAGACTGAATAAAGTGAGTCACATTACGGAAGTTTAAGGTAGGTACAACAATGTCTATTGTGTTAAAGGAAGAAAAACACCGACTCATTATACAGTAAGAGATATACATACACATATAGACACACACACATAACATATATATATACATATATATACATAAAGTACAAAAGAAATAGGTAGGTAGTAGGTAATCACCTGTTAGTCTAACAAAGGTACAGAACCGATAACATTCATTACGACGTCACTTGTATCCCAACGTCTATAGAAAAGTTCAATCATTAAAGGAAAGGAAACCTATTTATAGGTCTTCACCTTAACGACCTAATATACCATCAAGGTAAAAATTAAAAAACTACTTTGAAGTATGACAATAGGAATCACCGACGTGGTTAAAAGTAAGGGTGGTCGTCACGTGTTGACAAGGGAAAAGAGGTGTAGGTACGGTTGTGAACAATAAAGAACGGAAACGCTATTTCAGTAAGACTGTACAGACTTCATCGTAGAGTTACACCAAAACTAAACGTAAAGGGATTACTAACACAAACACTCAGTTCTTCATTGTCAATTTTGACCTGTACCTTGTTACCTGACTAAGTTTTAACTACTTCCTCATGTTGTTCCGATACATAACAGTGGGACGAATAAATTGAATATACGTCTCATGTAGTACACCTTACGACTCCACCTACTTAGTGTTTGACCTTCGTTCCAATGACCCTCTTCATAGTTATTGGTGTCTATCCGTCTACTATGGTGAGATTACCGTCTTTCACTTCTCCTTGATTTGTCGCAAAACTATCCTACTTTTCCCTCTCACTTTATCGACCGAATTTTGAGTTGTAGGTTTTTTGATTCTAGTACCGTAGACCAGGGTAGTGAAGTACCGTCCATCTACCTTTTTCACCTTCGTCACTGTGTAAAATAAAAGAACCCGAGGTTTAGTGACATCTACCACTGATGTCGGTACCTTCATTTTCTGGGAACGAGGAACCTTCCTTTCGATACTGTTTGGATCTGTCGTATAATTTTTTGTCTCAGTCTTACAACGGTTGTTTCCATGTATATCAGTTTCGATACAAAAAAGGACAACAGTACATACCTACACTCTCAACCTGGGTTAAGAAAACGACTCGAGGTTTCTTAACTACGAAAACTTGATACCACGACCTCTTCTGAAAGTTCTTAGGGAACCTGACGTTCCTCTAGTTTGGTCAGTTAGGAGTTCCTTTAGTTGGGTCTTATAAGTAACCTTCCTAACTACGACTTCGACTTCAAGGTTATGAAACCGGTGGACTAAATTTCTCGAATGGGTCACCTTTTCTGGGACTACGACCCTTTCTGACTTTCGTTTTCCTCTTCCCCCACCGTCTCCTACTCTGACAATCTATCGTAGTGACTAAATTGCCTTACTTAAACTTGTTTGAAACCCTCTATCACTTCCTGTCACATCGGACCGTACGACGTCAGGTACACCAACGTTTCTTAACCTGCACTAAATCGTTGACTTGTGGTGGTGGTTGTTTACTAATACTATAACACAGGGTAAAGTACACAGACAACCGACAATAATACAGTACAAACCTCTTTACCGATAAGTTGAGGAGACTGGAGAAAAATCAGTCCAAGAAAAAGATAACTCAACACATTCAAGGGATACATAAAACTGGTATTATAATATTCTATGTACTAAACGTTTATAAATAGGGTGATTCATCTAATGGAAAACCAAAACAACTACACCAAACTACCTCAGGGTAAACAAATGAAAACGCAAACAACGAAAACGCAAACCACAGTTGAGACTTTTTAGTAACGGTTACTGTCACTGTTCTCGAATGGGGAATATAAAAGAAGAACCTCAGAGTACCAAAGTCCGAAATGCAAGTTTACTAATTAGGCAAAACTCAACTGAAAACAAATATTCAAATTCTATATCTTTATGTCAAAAGGATTGTATTAAATAACTTCTCTGACAGGAAATGTGTAATATATAAGAATAGAGGAAACAACATTTAATTAATTGTTGTTTGACCCCCAAATAAAACCCCGAAAGATAAGACAAGGCAACTAGATAAGGTAACAAACAAAAATACAGTCACAGTACGACAAAACTAATACTATCGGAACATTATATCAAAATTTAGTCTTTCACTCTACGGCAGTTAAAACGGTAAAAAAGGGGAGTTCTAACGAAACTGACAAGTCTAGGGAAACATCAAGGTTCGCATAAATCCTAACAAATAGGGTAAAGATACCTTTTACGATAACCCTTTCACGAGAAAAATAAGTCACCTCAAGTTCACAAGTGACCTCCCACCCCATACTAACTCCTCCCCGAGACGATAAATAAAGAGAAACCCCGACTTCAGGTTGGACCCTGCATCATCATAAATCGTGAATTTTTACACGCTCTCAGTTCAGTTGTTCCTAAGAGCACACGAATTCTCTTTACCTTGAGATCTGTTTACGAATTAGTGGGACTAACAAAAGATTAAATATTTTACTCCCATAACTGATGAAGTATCCTAAGCAGACTCGTAATTTTCCCTATTAACTTTAAGGCTTAGGTGATGGACCGTGGGGTAGTAGAGAGTTTTTAAGAGAACCAGTGGTGAGTTTTTTTTTTGTGACCTCTTCGTAAAACCGAAAACCCACTCGTCGAAAAACGTAACGAGGGTGGAGACCCTTAGTCTATAAAAGTTGAGTTCTCTCTATGGTTACAGGACCATTACCCTTCTAAAAAGTCGTTAGTCCTGTTTGGCACGTACTACCCAAGGTGTTTACGTCGGGTATAAACCTCCGTACCACACGTCTTCATCGACCACTATTAACAGTTTCCGTCGTCGTCACGTCCAGTCCCGGGTAAAACGTCGGACAGTCAACATTCCTCGAATGTCCCGGAGGACTCACCTCAGAGACTATTCTTTCTCATCAATGTCCGGATACTTGTACTAATTCATGGAAGGTGAATGAGAGTTATCTCTAAATTAATTTACGTGACATATAAAGGCACTGACAGAAGTGATTTTGACGTCTCTAAGACTTACCAATAACGACGTCAATAATTGTACTTATTTACTAAGTTCCCTACTATAATCCTTAATATTACCGTGAACTTCACCGATTCTCGTTTGTCAATGTCACGTCTGTTATAATCAGAAAAGGAAAGAAGGATTTGACCACCAACGTAGACGAGGATTGTCGGTATAGGAACTTACAAATTTTTTAAAGTAGATAACTAAGTAGGAGGTTTTAGTCTCGTCGTAGTACTCTTACTTACCGTAATACAATTATCTATCCACTGTCTCCTTCCCGCTAACGATAAAGGAAGAAACAAATAGAGAAAAGTTTAACAGATGTTATTTATCTACCTCTCTAACAAACCGGTTCTTCGAGACTTAGTATTTATATACCTAAATTCGGGATCAACACGACAAAAACAAAAACAAAAGAAATTTAAGGAACTGGAAACCGAGAAACAAAAACGTAGATATGTCACCTCCTTTACTGTGAAGGTGAACACTCCTAATATACTCTGGTACTTCCATATCCTTCACGAACCGTGTTACGGACCGTATGCCCTCTCATCAGTCAGTTACCATGAGTAAATATACAAAACCAAGTAACGATAGTATTATTATTAATAATAAAAATGAACTTCTTGTTTTACATTTACTTCCGTTTATACTTTTAGTTATATGAAGTTTTACAGTTTATTCTTATGCAATCGTCCACTTTCCCCCTTTATAAAGTAAGGGACTTTCCATGTACCCTGTGACGAATACATTATTCCTCTCAAAATAAGGACACAACTACTCCCCGTCGAGTCGGTCAGAAAGGGGTGTTCATTCAAGTAAACTAGGGACGCACTTTCCAGACTCACCCGTAACGGAAGAGTGAAACGTCTTCTTTGACTCGAGTCTCTCCATTTCAAATCGGGTCTTTGATCTTCCTCGATGTTGGGTTACGGAAAAGGGGTCCTCTAAATACGTCTTACGACGACCCGTCCATCCCAGTCGACGGTCACATACGTGATGGAGCTCCCTCGACCCTCGACTTTAAGTCAGGGACTTACTCTGACGTAAGAAGCCCTCCGGTCCGTGGAAAGGTATCGTGTTTCCGGGAAGTGTACGGTTCAGTACACGAGTTTTACGACGTAGGTGGGTCTCCCCCGCGGAAAACGAATAAGTTTGTTCCTTGAGATGACCGATCGACCCGTGAGTCGGTCTGAGATCGAAGTAAAGATATCAAGGAGAAACCCCCCTCCCCCACAAGGAAGAAAAATAACATCGTTACGTTGACAGAAAGGGTAAACGAAAAAAAAATAAGGAAAAAAGGGGAGTCCTATATCTTACCACCACGTCTAAAACACTAAGAAACACATACACACACATTAAAGATATAGGACAGGAATTTTAAAAAATAACCCAAAATAGATTATGCTTTACGAAAGGGATAGTTAATCTGTCCCATAAATTTTCTAAATAAAAAGTAGGAGTACCAAGAAGTAATAAATGTTAAGAGATACTGAACTCAAATAAACTTTTGAACCTATAGAGTGAAGAGTCTGGTTGTAGGTTCAACAAAGACATTTATTTTTCGGACCTCAGTGAATTGAATTAAAGTTTCTGAGGGGATGTGCTTCAATTTACCTTATCAGAACTCAAAAGACCATAAATTAGATACGAAAATAAAATTTATCATCATAATACAACGGTAGAATAAAATAGTATTAAAGAAAAAACTACAAGACCCTAGTGGGAACTTTGTTTGTTCCAATATTATTATTCACTATTAAGAATTCTTAAGATTTCGAAGAGATTAAAGACTAATAAAAATACTTGCGAGTCCTGTTATAGCAAACCAAAAGATTGGAATAGTAAAGTCTGGTCGACCTCGACGTAAACGTTAGGACCAACTACTCCGGTAGGTAGTACCTCGGACCACCCAGAACGGAACCGGTCCTTGCCCTAGTAAGACGTGACCCGAAACGAGAGCTACTTCATACAACCACACTCAGTCTGAAGAGAAGTTTGTCCGTACTTCAGTACAGGGGGTGAGACTTTTACGCGAAGAAGGAAGTTTTCATCTCAGACCGTCCCCTTGAGTACACATATACTCAAGTAAAGTGTCAAACATAATAAACACACTGACACTCGTGGATCCCCGACCCCGACCCGACCCTGAAATGGTAACAACATAAGGGGTGGGATGAACCGTACTTGAAACACTATACTTCTTGAGTCGCAAAAGACTCAACTTTTCTTTATCGATGGTTGGAGACCATTTGATATTGTTCTTACTATTTACGTTACCTTTCTCTCTTTCTTACCTCGTCTATAGTAAACAAGTAGTCAAGTACGTTCACCAGTAAGAAAAGAACGGAACATAGACCTTCTATAATTCAGTCACTAGATCCCTCTGAACTTCCCAGTTCGTCTACTCGACCGTGGACGTCTTGTCCATTTTAAACTCATGTCTCCAGTCCTTCTTTTCCGTTCTCCTTATCGAAAACGTTTCCGTATCTCCAACCTGTAACTTCCAACCTGAACCCCTCAACACTGTGTACAAGAGACCGATCTCGAATCCCCAGACAAGACAGTCAACTTGCCTTAGACTTTTTCCCCGACCTCAGGTCAGTACCCTACAGACGAATGGTAGGGTGGGGTTCCTTCGATGACTACTTACTCGCTATGTCGCGTCAATTGGCCTCTCTTGGTGGGAGACGTCAGTCCGTCAGGACCCGTGTTTACCGGGGAGACCTATGTACTAAAGTGTAAAGATTGAGAAATACGTAAACATTTTATCCCACGATTATTACCAATTTTCTCTCGTCCTCGTACCACGAGAATGTCCACTGACCGTATCTGTTCCTGACCGTATATTATCTACGAGTTGTCCCATCCAATGGGGAACAGAGGTAAAGATTCGTTAAGACTAGTTTTATTAATAGAAGAATGTCTCACGTTCAATTTTCGATATAGAAGACATATAAGAGTTCATCGTTTATAGACTAAGTCAAAAATTCTTGATGTGTAAGTCAACCAGTAAGGAACTCATTAGACCAGTAAAAAACTAATCACCATAGGACAAAGAATCGTTTAAGGACCGGAAAGACCATAAGAAGGGTGTGAAAAACAGGAAACTTTAGACAGTCAGACGGGTGGACACGATGGGAAGGGGTACGGGAGGTGTACCGGAAGGAAATTGTACGTCTTTAAAAGTACGTGTGGACTCAATGTAAAATTTAACCGATAAACATAGAAGTCTATCTTTTCAATTTCCAATAAACGTTCGTGATGAAGGTACTTTTAAATTATCCGTCAATAAAAGGTACATATGAACCATCATTTTGTTTTCGGTTTCTCTTTAGTAAAAATAATGTACTTACGTAAATTTTAATATGAAGTCGTAAAATTAATAGGAAAGCCATTCGAGAGTGAGAAAGATTTTGCACTTTGAGTCCAGGTTGCGTTTCAAAACAGATGTCACTTGACACATTATAAGCATAAACGCCAAGGATATAAACTAAATAGTAGTTCGTCCTCTGGGAATGAAGGAACCAGTGTACTGCTACACACACACGAATCAGTGACGTCAGCACAGGCTGAGAAACGTTGGGTTACCTGGCATCGGGAGGTCCGAGGAGACAGGTACCCTAAGAGGTCCGTTCCTATGACCTCACCCAACGGTACGGGAGGAGGTCCCCTAGAAGGGCTGGGTCCTTAGTTTAGACGTAGAGGACGTAACGTCCGTCTAAGAAATGGTGACTCGGTGACCCCTTCGACTCCATTTAGGTTTTATGAAACACTTATAAATTGATAAATCCATAAGAATTTCTTGGTGACACGAGTGGTTATAAAACGGAGAGCAAAAAGGTGTATTAACCGTTTTGACTTAAAGGGATGAAGGATCTTCGACCACTTTAGTTTCCAGGACGAAACCGGTTGTTCTGTACTGCCCCTTACTACACGGTGAAGGTCCACCTTTGGAAATTCTCGGTCCCTCTTTGAACGATACAAGGGAAGGGAACTGTTCCACTGACCACTATAAGGTCTGCCACCTTCGCGATTATCGGACACGGCGGGTGTATCTGATCTTGGGGGTCGGTAGGGTTCATCCTGTACACCGTGTTCACTCTTTATCAGGAGA
Organism: Capra ibex; assembly: GCA_006410555.1. Classification (NCBI taxonomy): domain Eukaryota; kingdom Metazoa; phylum Chordata; class Mammalia; order Artiodactyla; family Bovidae; genus Capra; species Capra ibex. The sequence continues at coordinate 40,200,142 of SJYO01050590.1, read as the reverse complement.
CAACAACGCATTGGAAAATAATACTCTATTAACATATAAGTGTACGTCAACATTCCTTATCATGTTTCTCTAGGGAATATGGGGGATAGGTCAAAGGGAGTCACCATCGTAGAATGAATTGATGTCTGGTTATGGTGTTGGTCCTTTATCTGTAACCACTTTAGGTGACTAAACTAAGTCTAAAGTGGTCGACATACACGTAAGTAAACACGAACGAACATGTACACAATAAAACAAGATACTGTAAAATATGAACACTCTAAACACACCGGTCGTGGTCTTAGTTCTATTTCTTGTCCTGGTAGTGTTCTTAGGGACCACGATGGGAAAGTATCGGTGTCAGTGGAGGGAGGAAAGGAGGAAAGGGGATTGAGGACCGTTGACGATTAAAAGAACGGTATCGATGTGTAAACGGTAAAATTCTTATACATTTACCTTCGTATATTATACATTGTAAATTAATTAAAATAACACCATTTTATACTTTTTGTATTTTACACGGTGGAACTGGTGAGAAATCCTTCACACGTCAAGTCACCGCAATTCATATAAGTGTTACTACACGTCGATTTACACGTCTGAAATTTTTGACCGAAAAATTATTTTAAGTCGTATTAAGGGGACGTCAGATAGGTCCAACAAGTCCCTTCTATGACCCTACCATTATAGGTTACGAATCCACATAATTCCCCTTCTTCTTCTCTTGCTCCTCCTAACCCCCTCCCCGTCCATCCTCCTCTTCTCTTTCGTTCTTCATCGTCGGTGGAGCCTTAAAAGGTGAACTCCAAACCGTAAAAGAGTAGAACCTTAAACCGACGACTCACAGAGACTCCGATGACCCTTCGAACACTCTTCTAAGAGTAGGGCTTACTTAAATTTCAGAAACTCAAGTCAACTATAATGAATTAGTTCTAACGATCTTTGGTGATATCGGTTAATTACCTTGAGATCAATGATCTTATCCCCTGTCAGGGAGAAAAGTTTTCACCTTTGTGAGGAAATACGAGGGGTTTTCATTCGTAGGAAAAGGGCAGTATTCGGACCATATAAACCTTCGGGTGGGGTCCAGGGTCGTACGAAAAGTCACTCGTAGTCCTCGGCCTCTCTTGGTGAATCGTCCTCGACACGGTCCGACACTAAGGGAGAAGTTCCTTGACGAACGGTTCCCTCGACGGGTACCACCAGTATAAAATAATCGAAGGTGAGTGGTTCTTCAATAAACAGTGTTTCTTCCGAGGGGTAGGAATGAACCTAAACCAAAGTTCGTTTACCCTACCACGGAACGGTGAGAGACCGTTCACCTTTACCAACCAGTTCCGTCTCTAAGTCCGAGACGCCTCCCTTAAATCTCCTGACCTCCCACATCCCGAAACTCAGACTCTACCTCGCACTACCTACATTGTTACGTGAGACGAACCCGACAATTTCGGTGAGACTCCGTCCCTCGAACTCATAGAACTAAGGTTCTCGTAGATAAAAAACGAATGAGTAAGTAAGTTGTTATTCACGGATAAGACACTTGGTCTAGAAAGGTTTGATTTCTCCGCTTTTCACATGGGAGTACCCGAATGTAATATGTTCCTTTCCTTTCTATTGGTTCAGTGTACATTGGTTGAAATACATTATAGAATCTTCTACTCTTTGTAACACCTGTTTTTGTCCATCTCGTCTCACTCCCCCTAGCCCTCACAACTCCCACTCGTTCACCATCGTAATTCTTCCATCAAACCCGTTTGGACCCGAAGGGAACACTGAGTCGACGACTTCTTAGACGGACGTTACGACCTCTGGACTCAAGCTAGGGACCTAACCCTTCCAGGGGACCTCTTCCCTTTCCGATGGGCGAAACCATAAGACCGGACCCCTGAAGGTACCTGACATATCAGGTACCCCAGCGTTTCTCAACCTGTGTTGATTCACTGAAGGTGAAAGTGAACTCGTTTGGATTCATTTTGAACTCTCCCAACTCCCTAATCGGTTCTCATGGACGTCCTTCTTGCGAAGTCCGTCTCCCTACGACCTCGTTTCTGGGTCTCCACCCGGACAGTGTAAACACTTTGTCGTTCCTCGTGGTACGTCTTCAGTCCTCCCGTCACCCCTTCGCAATCCCGCACCCCAGTCTCCTACCTGCCGTCCGCAACCCTTCTGACCGAAAGAGAGACTCTCCGTCCCAGTAACTTCAGATTATCTCATACACGAAGCCAATGAAACAACCCTACTGTGGCATCCCGTGTCCCATCTTCCCTCGACACCAATCTCCGATCTCGAGGTCGGATTCTTTCTCCATCAGTACCGAAACTGACCTTACCTCCCTTTCACAATCTTTAATGTCTTAAAACCTAGATAGAACTACTCTCTCGGTCGTCTCAAACGAAAGGGCACATAACCTACACCCTATGTTCTCTTCCTTATCTTAAGGTTACTGACTTTCTTAAAACCGGACTCGTTTCCCTTCCGACTAGACCCCTTCCACCTTTCATCTCGTCGAAAACGTCCGTCTAGTCCTCTCTCAAAAACTACACGACTCAAACACTGTAGGTTCACCTCCGTCACCCATACACTCAAACCCCAAACCTTCTCTTCAGACCAGACCTCTTCAACCCTCAATCACCGTATACCAACTGTACACCCTAGTGGTTCCCCTGACGGCTGCCTCTTCGCCACTTTTAGCTTACTCGGGTCCTACGAGGTCACACTTCTCGGTTTACTCTACTGTATATCGTCTCGTGTGCACCGCGTACACACTGTGGATCAGTCACAGGTCACGTACAGTGGAGACCACCGGCATAAAAAATAAAACAAGTAACATAGGTATAACGGACAAAAAAAGAACATAGGTAGATCCAATTCTTCACTACTGGAACTTATATAGAAAAAAGACCGGGAAGTTCTCACTGTTAAGTCGAGGGGTTTTCAGGAACGACACCATATTTGTCTGTGAACAATTTTAACCCTCCTCAAACTCTGATGGACACCATTGGTGACCGGTATAAGTTCATAAAATTCAAACCGTCCGGGACGTAATCCGGACTCCTTGTCGCGTCTCTACTGATCCTCCTGTGACGACGACAGGAGTCACACGTGTCCGACCGTCCCTCGGCGTCTCGACACCCCGATGTTGATTAATGTCTTACTTTATCTTTCTTTCAAATTAACACTTAAGTCCCAAATTCTACTCTACCGATCATTCACACCCACTTGTACCTGTAAATAAGTGTATATATCTAGTTATGTATACATGCAAACAACCGAAAACCTTGTACATTCGTGGCTTCCCTACATTAGTAGACTACTAACTTGATTACCTGTCAATTTTCCTGAACCCCACCCTTGTCTCTCCGTTCAAGTCATTACACAGTTTGACCTTTGCAGACCCTTTGTTACCTTTTCTCAAAAGTTTCTTTCCTGAGTCCGGGGCGGGTTGAAAGAAACTACAAGACGGTCGAAGGAAGTCATAGGGTGTGAGTAAGTGGAACTGGACCTGGAGACCGAAAGTGGTCACACTCTTTTCATGAAACTAGACGAATTTTTGTCCCAGAACCTTTCCACTACTCCAAGGTCCCCCCAAGAACCGTCTGTCAGGAACGTCCGACGGTCCGAGTTTCCGTTAAACCCCAGGACGACGATAACCGAGGTCGTCACCGTGGAGCCACTCCAGACCTCTTCTGACGTAATAAGACTTTAGGACTTGGTTCTCCCTTTAACCTTGAGTCCCACCTTTCAGCCCAAGGGTAACCTTTGAGACTACAGTGTCAGTTTAAGCGATGGCAAGTGTCAACCCAAGGGGTAAACTGTCGACTCCGAACTTTGTCTTAGGAAAAACTTTAGTCTTTTTTTCTTGCGTAACCCGACTTAAAGTCCTTTACGGGATTACTACTTTAGACCCTTTACCGTTTGCACGTATTGTTCCCTTCACCATCCTCCGGGTTTTGGACTCAGTAAGTTTTGGTACAACCTCTGTAGTGACCTTTTGTCAACTCCCTCTTCCCCGGAAAGAGTCACCTTTCAGGTACTCGGTGGGGAGGGGGTGGGGTCACAATGTCGCCGTGCAAAGAGTCTCGCGAACTGTCTCCGGCTGAAGGTCTATACAGGACCAGAGAAGACGTAGTATGTGACACATGAATGTCGTGTTTATTTAGTGTCGTGCTTGAAGGGTAAAAGAGTACAGGATCTGTAGTGACAGAGAAGTTCAGTTTCAAGACTTTGAAATCTTGAGTTCTGTTTCAAGGTTTTTGTCTAAATCCTTGTTTACACTATTTCTATTTATTATTTGAGATCAATTAATGTTTAGTCAGAATGTTTCGGTCCGGGCATCTGACAGAGTAACCTCGGGTCAGAGAGGAGACCCAACCCGTAAGAGAGAAACATCCGATCTAATAATTCTAAAGTACTCCAATACTAATCGGACCTGAAGACTGAAGTTCTCTACCAGTACCAGTAACAATTTGATCACCGAAGTAGGGATAGAGGTCTCGACTGGTGGTATCGGAAAAACTTTGGGGGTAGTTTACTACAAAGACCTTGTGTCATTGACGAATCAAGAAGAAGACAAAGGGAAGAAGATGGGAGAAAACATTTATGTGTAAAGTTTCAAATAAAGGATCTTTGAAATAACGAATATTTATGGAAATCTCCTGGTAGGACAGTAAGGTTTCCGAACTGAAAGTGAAGCTACATGTATTAGGAGATTAGACTCAGAAAACAGGAGTTTTAACATGACTTTAAATTCAGGAAGGTATACTTTGAGGAGACTGTTTCTTATTTGACTTCTTAAATGGTCGGTGAAAATTAAGTGATATGGGTTTTGGCTCTAGTAAAAGGTACTGAGGTAGAACCATTGTGGATTGAGTAGGGTTGAGTAGACCCGTACTTAGGACCTCTGTAGTGACTGAGGAGGAGAGAACGAAGAATGTAGGTTATCGGAGAAATGAAGGGGTAAGACGGAGACTTTCCATGTGTATAGGGAAGGAAAACAAAAAGTGACAGAATCAAGTCTACGAGTAATAAAGAGTGATAACAGTGTCGAAAAACTAACGACTGCTACTATTGTTATCGACTAAAAAATACTTTCGGATCAACTCCGTCCGAAGGGTCCACCGTGATCACCATTTGTTGGGAGGACGGTTACGTTCTCTACATTCTCTGTGTCCAAGTTAGGAACCCAACCCTTCTAGGGGACTTCCTCCTTTACCGTTTGGGTGAGGTCATAAGAACGGACCTCTTAGGGTACCTGTCTTCTCGATACCAAGGTTTCCAGTGTCTCTCAACCCGCACTGACTCAACTGGATCGTGCGTACGTGCGCGATACAACTCCGTGTCAAGACTCGTCAGACACTTATTGGGGTGTGACACTTAGTCGGTGACGGTACTGGGGGTGAAATGTTACCCTCTGTCTTCAAGTGTCCGTTTCATAAAAGGTTCCAGTGTAGAACCTAGTCTCCTTCTCGGTGTTGAGTTCAAGTAAACTCACAGTTACGGACTCGAATGTAAGGGAAAGGTATAACGAAGGGTTGTATTTACAGTCAGACTATCAGTTTTGCGATGTTTTTCACCAGAGTCGGGTGAAAAGGTTGAAATCAAAGGTCAAATAGACAAGGAAAGTGAGATTCGATGGCGAAAACGTTTTATACCAGGGAATGAGAGATGTCGAAAGGAAGGATATCATAGTTGGAAACTCTAAATATATTTTCGTATGTGGAGGGTTTCTAAAGTATCCATTGGGTGAACCGTAGGTAAAGAGGGCGAACACGGGAGACACATCAAACAGAGTCGTGGTCTTACTACTAGAAGGACGGGATCATAATCGACTCACATGTGTACAGACAGAGAGAGAGAACACAGAGTTCTTCTCTGACAACAAGTGGAGAAGAGACAATATGAGGGTTGGGAGTGGAGTCACGGATCCCGTTACAGACCGTACACTGTCAAGAAGTCATACAAAATCTTCTTAGCTTATCGTCTGAACACAAACGAACCCCAAACCTAATAATTACTACCACGGTCTCCCCTCTCTCTACCAGTGAGACTAGTCAGATGACGAAGACTACAAGTATATCTAGGACTTCCCAGAAATTCGAAGCAACAGATGTCTCACGTGGGATATGTCGGTCGAATCTTGACCTCGGGTCACAAGTTGGAGGTGTTCGTTTCGCAAAATGAGTCAGTACCCGTAATTAAGGGAGACTTTGTTAAGAAAGACAAGAAGTCGAGGTGGTGGATCAAGGTGTTACTATTTTCGATTGCAGATGGTTCGATTATAGAGGGTTTGAAACGTTAATATTAGAGGTAAACTAGAGATCTTGGTAACCTACCCCACCTGATGATGATAAAAGGGAGAAAAGACCTACTCTTACAACTCCAAGTCTCCTGACTCGGTGAAAGGTTCTAGCGAGTAGATCACGCACCACTTCGGTCTACGTTAGGCTGCGGGTGTGAGAATTGGTGGGTTGGTGTGGTAGAGAGATCTCCGGACTGTAGTTATTTACAATCAAAGAGAATGAGGGAGACTACAGGACAGGTGGGGAGGAGATGTGTGTGTGCGAGAGTTGGTCGTCTCAACTCTGTATCGTCGGAATCGAGTCGTGTCGACTGTCAAGGACCGGGAGATGACACAGGAGCGCACGGACCCGTCCCACGGAAGTGTCGACCGACGAGGAGACTTCAACAGGTGAGTGTAGGACCAGTAGTAATTAGGGGGTAATTCGACGAACTCTCCTGTTTTGACACCCTTGGCGGTACCGGGCCGTACCCAGCTCGAGGGAACCTCTACCCTGCACTTCAGAACCGTGTGGTAACCGGTACTCAGTGTCTCTCGGGCTCGACACATGGTCCCTCCACCGGCCTTTGGTGTCCGGGACCAACACGAGAACGTCGGTGTCCGCAAGCTCTCCGACGCACTGACACCACCGAGTCGGCGAGCGGGGACCGGCGGGAGGGCGGGGGCCGTCGCGACCCGGCACAAACAGAACCGTCTAACCGTGCACCTTGGAAAGGACGCAGACAGCCACGATGACTCCCTCTGCGTAGGCGAAGGACTCCGAGACGAGGGGAGAGACCGTCGGTGTCTGTAAAACACGTCGAGGAAGGACGACAAGCTTCTGTACAAATACCCGTCAACCCTGTGTCCCTGAGAAGTGGAACCGTTGTCGAAGAGTGGTTCGGTTGTTTACCAGAAACTTCACCAGAAGCAAGGACTCACTTGTCTCGTAAATAGAAGGTCGTTGTCTGTGGGAAACAAACCGAGGGTCCAAGTGGGATAGAACTATACTTTACCAGGGAGGTTGGAGTCGACGTGGGTTCTCAGAAGGTGAGAGGACACCTGTAGTGAGAAGAGAATTAATTAAGGACAAGCTGAGTCACGTACTTTTTAAGACACACAGAAAAAGTAATTTTTTTTTCCAACAAGTTGAGTAAATCGACACACATACAGGTGACATGAAACACTGCGTGTTTCTCTGACTTTGTGTCAAGGTCAGCAGTCCTTGGAGCCCTTCTGAGCTTAGTGATCCTTTTCAACCGATCGTGACGTGCGACTAGTCGTGTTCTCACCTCGACCCACCCTTCCCTTCGGGGGTTCGTTAAGAGGACAGACGCCGCTTTATTGGTCTTTTTTTAAGTACTAGGATTGGTCTCTTGTCAACTTGCACGTGGAGAGAGAGTACTGACGAACACTCCTACTTTACTCTGTTACAGTATAGTCTCAGAGAATGTGAATTATAGTGGAGTCCTGACCTTCGTCACTAACAAAGAGTGCAAATCCCATACCTTTGTATGTCCCGTAGTGGGATTACATATTTTCGGGGAAGAAGGTTGTACTTTGACCTGTTTTAGTTGTATCTTTTGTCATAGTCTACAGGTGGGTTTCGTTCTCATAGACGAATCTTGATTTCGTCGGAAACGACTCTATGGATGTCCCCAACGTTTTGACTTTAGTAACTCAAGAAACATCCTCGAGTAGACCTAAATCGGGAAACCCTAGTTTCTGTCTACCGTCTTCAAAAGTGAATTAGGTCAAAGGTTTGGAAGGAAGACGGTGGTCAGTACGTTCGTCGGTCGGAGACACGTGACTCTCGTGGAGCTCTCTCCCGGGACTCTACGAGAGGGTAGTGTCGGACTGCCACTCCAGGGTTGGTACTACGACGAAGTTTCGTAAATCTGGAACGTCTGGTACGCTGACATAAAATTGTACAGTGGGTCCTAAGCCTAAGATGAAGACGAGGATGGACCTTTGAGTACAAACGGAGAGTCCCACGTAGGAAGTCCGAAACTTTTATGGTTTACCACTGGTGAGACCTAGTACGTGGGACTCCTTCCCGAACGTGAGACCCGTCCGGTCAAACTTACGACTCGGTGTTCGTGACTCAAGACTCGGAGAGGATTACACAAAGAAACCGTGAGATATAGAAAAACGAGTTCCGATTCTAGACAAGAGTAAAAGAGATCTAAAAAAATTACGTAGGGATTATTTACGTTCAACTACATCAGATTTGTGAACTTAAACATCGTCGACATGCGAATGGATAAACTTCAAGCACCCACTCTGAAGAAGGAACCTCCTGTATAGTTTTTCGTTCCGTTACTTCAGTACTCTTCATGCATTCCCAAAAACAAAAACAAAAACAAAAAAAAAATTCATTTTTCTGACTTGAGTCTCTCGTATATAGAAGTAAGAAGTTCCAATACTGGACCAGGTCTACAAAAGATGAGACAGGTTGTAAATGTCCGAAGAAAAGACACCGGTATCCACATGTCCCATCTCTAAACTGAAAGGAAACTTAAAAGACGGTAATCATTCCGGGTCCCAGTCACACTTTATACATAACTGATCTATGTATAAAGTCTTTCGTGATTGTAAGAAGAAGTATCTTGTGTCACAAACCACATGAACTTTCTCCAATCGAACAAATCTTATAAGTGGAAACTCCTTCGACCTTTACAGAAGGAACTAAGGAGAGGAGGGAGGGAGGAAGGTGGGTAGATAGATAGGTAAAGAGGTAAGTTGTGTACATATGTGTAAATACAATTCGTAGATAACACTCGGTCCGTCACTCGATAATCTATAAATTTCGTCTTATTGGGTGGTGGACTGAAAATTAGATCATCTCTTCTTTTTTCTACATTTCAATTTGCTCCTTTCACTACATCGGTTGTGTACTCAAGTGACTCCTTCGACGGGACTGTCTACCCCTCCTCGAACGAACACCTTAGTCCGTCTAGACGAGAAGTTTGATCGGGACGGTGATTGTTCGAGACACAGGAACCCGTTCAACAAATTGAGATCATTATGAACCAAAGGAGTAGACTTTTACCCCCAGTATTATCATAAACGAAGTCTCTTATCATCATTCCTAAGGACTTACTTTATTCTAGTAGTACCTTTCACAACTCGTGTCACAAGTCGTGAATCATCTATGAGTTGAAAAGACAGTAATCTTAATCACTATGACAGACTCTTTTGGAATGTCCTCTCAATTGGAACCGGAACTGGAACTTATTATTTATCTCTAAAGGGTCCACCTTTCCCCCTTTCCTGTGACGTTCTCCTTCCTTATCGACCTACTGGACCTCAGTAAAGTCCCCTACCTTAGGCCCTAACTCCCCCCTCCCTCGTCACCTCTTCTTATTCGTCAAAGAATCGACAGTCAATTGGAGGGTTCGAGGATTCGAAGTTCAAAATAACAGGTGGGAGTTTTGGAGTCGTTGAGAGTCCATAAAAAATTCCCTCTGGTTATATAAACCGTTTTCTCAGTCATCTGGAGAAGAGAAAGGAGAAGGAGACGGACGGCTGTGGAAACACCAGAAGAGACTATGTTCATTACCTCCCGACTCTTAACCCTTAAGACCTCAGAGACCCATTCTGATCACTCTACTACCAACTTGTCTACCAGAGGTCCCAAGAAGGTCAAGACTCGGTGTTAAAGTTCGGTGTTCCTAAGTGGTCGGTACATTTAATTCACTATTCAAGTTCCAGTGTATTACTCGTTTATCGGCTCGGTCATAAACTTGGGTTCGGTAGATCAGGATCCGAACCGAGAAGACAAAAATTTCGGAACAGAACAGAGATACGAGTACACGGGTTGTCAAGACAGTTCCTGTTCTTGTTGCAAGGGAGGAACAATTAAACATAAAATTCCTGACGTCAACAAGAGTCTAAATCTGAATCTTAAATCAAACCCTCGTTCACCCAAAACACCAGACAAATCAATTTTAAGATCTTGTGTCTCAGAAGTCGAAAAGAAGAAAGTCCTATCCTCTAACGAGACTTTTCGTAGTGTACCCCGACTTGGGGTAAGTTTTATACCCTCATAAATATCTTTTTAAAGGGGACATGACGCCCACCCAGAGATCCGGACTCCGGGGACCTCTCCTTTAAGTAAGTAATCAGAGTAACTAGAACAGTGTGAGTTCCACCGGTCTATGGTATAAAAAGTCGTGTCCACTCTTCCTCTCTCTCTCTCCCTCACACACACACACACACACACACACACACACACACACACACGCGCGCGGACATTATTCCACGTATTAGAAGTTCGTTCCGAAGAACAGGAGAACCTTCAAGTTTCACGTCTCCACTGTATAGGACAAAATTTAACTCCTATCATAAAAGTTTATACAATTTTGTCGTGAATAATAGTTTCCCATCTTTCCCTATACGACCATTATTGTGGAATAACCGAATCTCCGTGGAGTGACCGAAATTTTACGAAAGAACCGTATCTCACATTTACAATAACCGAGACTTGAGTGGGGACTTAATACGTTTCGAAAACAGGGAGAGGACTGACGGTTTACAAAGGCTCGGGCGAAGTCGTCGCAGAGCGACTCTCCGGTGTGACGGCCTCTAGTAGGCCGCCGACATTTTGGACTGTCGGACTCACTCCCTTGGGTTTAGACAAAGAATAACTCATCGGTCCTACCAACCCACTGAGGTGTCGGTCGATATCTAGTGAAATTACCTGCCGTTCCCTGCACAGTAGAGTCATCGTAGACGCACCTCATAGAAGGACCGGGTAGGCTCAGACTTCTTCCCGGTCCACACCGACACGTGAAAGTATTGTGGGGAACTGACACTCGTGTCGGGTGGTGGGGTGTGGTGATGGGCACCCGAAAAGGTCCTGGAGAAGATAGTACTCGAACCATCGAGCTAGAAACCTCAAATTCTTGACTCAATGTTCTATTGAAAGACCATGGTTCGTGAGACGAGAGGAAGAGTACGACTTAAGGGAAGTAATAGGTTTGAGAAAGCAGAAACTGAATGTCATTTATTAACAGGTGTCGACAACACTCGACCAAATAGGAGGTTATTTCCAGTCCTACCGACTGATCTGTAGTCTCCTTTTTGAAGATTTTAAACCACAAATCTGATTGAAGGTAGATACAAATAGAGAAAACACAAACAACATTGATTTATCCGTTCACACCCAACACCAATTTCGTACTGGTCCGTTGGACCGACAGTCCCAAAAGAAAGAACAAGATCAATTAAGACTGGGTACACTTTAAGAGAGATAGGAGGGTACGGAGTCAAAGGGGTCGACGGTGTGCGTCTGGTCATCAGTGACCAAAGAAAGTGTCTGTAGGAGTCCCCTCAGTCACCCCTAGGTGAACAGGTATTCAGTACTTCGGTGTATGACCTCTGGTCAAAAGAAATGGTCTGACTCCCTCCCAGTCAAGTAGAGGTAGCGGACTGTCCGAAGTGAATTTCGACCTAGTCGGTGTTTGAGTCTGACGACCTCGAGTGTAACATCTGTCTTGACGAGGTTCCTTTTCAAATGGAAATTGTGGTCCTTCGGATTCTTCGTTTTTCTTTGGTATAGGGTCGTCCTTCACCCTAGGAAGCCACGTAAAGGTAAATGGCCCCCTCTTCGCCCTTCCGAAGACGGTGCATGCAAAGGTCTACCCTAAAGACCCGAACCGAACGCCACCCCGGGTGTGTCCGAGAGGTCGACACAGGACTCTAGAGATCTCCCTCCGGATCGTCGTCCTACTTCGCCCTCTACAGGAGGGTCCCTATTTTTAAATAATCCAATTTTAGATTACGTTTGTGTTAAAAGACACCTTTGTGGTTGTGTTCCTCGTTTTTCTATTCGTTTCTACTAAGGTTTCTTTTGCGTCGGGTAACGCTACTTACCAATCCTTCCTTCCCTCCGTTTGACGTCCGGCCCCTGTTTCTTGTTCCTGGAAGACTTCTAAAGACGTTTCCTTCGAGGACTGGGAGGTCACCTTCTGTAATAGTAGAGTACGGATCTTATAAAGACTCCGACGACTCGCCCGGAGGGACTGGAGTCAGACACTAGACAACTTATTAAATGAGGATAGTAGTCCGATTAAACCTATATCTCGTCTTTCTCGTACCATATTTCATTTTGGAAAACTTAGTCTGTCTGGACTTTGATATTCTCAATAAATTGGAGTAACCTGGAGTTAAAAGAATGGATACTTAACCCCTATTATTCTTACAATAAGGGGACATTCTGGGAACACTTCTAATTTACTCTATAATCGAATCACGTGATGGTTTGTGTAGACTTAAGAAGTTATTTACCATTGCCAATGAGGATCGTGGCAGTGAAGAGTCTAATGTTGGGAAAGTACTGAGAGGTACCGTATTTCTGACTCGTAAAAAAAAAAAAAAATGTTTGACACCGAGGTCGAACGAAAGATCTGGTCACGACACATTATTACCTTTACAAGAGACACGAAAGGTTCTACCATCGGTGACCGATGTACATCGATGACTCGTGAACTTTTTCCTCATACTAACCCTTTGTCTTAACATTTAATATAAAGTAAAATTGATCAAATCAAAATTTAGTAGTGTTCGTCGATCAATATAATCTGTCCCGTTCAGAATCTGAAAAACGTAAAAGGAGGTTTTCGTAGACGAGATTGGTTTACCTAAAGAAGTGGAGAACGAAAAAAGGGAGATTTGGAAGTTCAGATGTCCCATGACGTATGTCGGTACACCAAACACGTGACACTTTTTTTTAACGAGTCGACTCCTCTTTCATTCTAACCTTCGACTCGGTCACGAACTGAATGGTTGTACTGAATGGTACGAACAAAGGACCACGACCCGATATAGATGTCCCTCCTACCCGGTAAAAAATCTTGAGAGACATATCTTCCCCCGGGAGAGAGTTTCCACGGAATACGGTCGTCACAGGGACACACGGGCAGGAGGACGAATAATGGAGGGACCGGTTTCGGTAGAACAGAATACTCGGATCGGGTCTGAGGACGAGTGAGTGATTCGAAGAAGGAGGAAATTTGAAGGTCTTGAAAGAAGTAACTACTCTGTACCATCTCCGGTCACTATTTCCCAAGTCAAAGATTACAGTGTACGGATCAACCTTGGGGATGCAATAGTGGACATACACTGGAACCGGTGCAATAAAAGAGAGAGATTTATACATGAAGTCGGCATATTACCCTGTTGTGTTATCGTGAAAAGAGCTCCCACCAAATTCTTCATTTACTGTCATACGAATCCGAGTATTGTACCACGGATCGAGTTTCAGTTTCACTCACACCACAGATGCATATACCAGTAAGAAGGCTATTCATAAATAACTCTTAGATGGTGTAAGGTGTGTGGAACGGTTCGGGACCTCTAGGTTGTCTCTCACTCGTGGCTATTTTGGGAACGGGTGGATCTCCACACACCCCTATGTCCACTATAAAATCACTACGATGTTGTAGACGTCCTGACGGCACCCCTCTTCAGGTTGTCTTTGTCAGGTCACGAGACTCTCGGGCACCACCCAAAGGAGGACGGTGTCACCCCTTCCGTCGTTTCAGAAACGGCTCCTGTATCAGTAACTCGACTTTAACCTTCCTCCCACTTATCCAGAAAGTCCGCGACTTGTTTCCAGCCTCCTTAAAGTCCCAGACAAAAAGAAGATGTACTCGGGAGAGCCGAAGTTACGTCTCTAAACTAGTCTACAATGTGTCCCATCTTCAACTATCTAGACCTTTGATGGTGTTGGGACATCCGTTTTCTATCACAACCCCTTTCCCTGCCTTTTACAAACCCAAACTCTCGATAATAATATAAGGAGAGTAGGTTCTTAATTACTGTACGATAAATATTACTAATTGTCAGACCATAAAGAGAAAAAAAGTCCAGAGGATAGTGACAGACTTCACGAGAAACCAAAAGGTTAATCTCCTATTCTAGAAACCTCCGTTCTTAATAAAGTATAAGATACACACATTGAACGGACCGTGGGACGAATGTCATTGACATTTTCCTTATAAGTGATGCCACAAAAGGTTTACAGTACCTGCTTACTCTTCCCGTTACCATACTTACCGACTTTTATACCTCTCAGTACCTTAGATTCTATCGTCTTTCGAGAACAATAGACACAATGGTCTCCTTGGTCCGTTTTGGTCATTCCCTTTCTTATACGTTTCAATGGGGTGGACCTGTTCCTTCTCCTGAAGAAAAGGACTACCCGTCTAAAATGCGCTTCCCTCGTTCATTTGGTCGTATCGTCATGAAATGGGGGTCCCTTGGACGTCACTTTCTGTGTCAGATCTTCACCAGAACGACACACGAGATGCACGTTTCCGACCACACTTTACGAAAACCTTTGTTGTGTTTTATCGGGTAGGAAGAAATAATACGACAAGAGTTGCAGTCTGAAAATGAAACTAAACAAAACAAAAACAAAAGTTCCCTTTCGTCTTCTTTAGGACTAAGTTCCACCGACTCCGGTCTTACTTTACTGACAGTTTATTATCCACCAGACCTTAGACCCATAAGAGGTCCTTCTAGGTCCTCGAGTTGAGTTAACAGTTCCTACTCTACGAACGGGTAAGACAAAACATCTCGTAGTTTGGTTTCGACTCAGGGGAGTTTTCAGTATTCCATTCATCCCGTCGGGACCGTCCCAGAACGACAGTCCCTTTCCTTTTGAGATCCCGTCGTCTATCTCATTGTACGTAGGAGTGGGTAGAGACAGTCTTCTTTGCCTGTCAAAGAGGGGTACCGTGTTTGAATTTGAGTAGGGAAAGTCAGACTAACCCAACCTTTTCCAGTACACGGATACTGGTCTGATTAGCGTTAGAGGTACTTTACAGGGAAAGAGAGTAACTGACCTCATTCTACCTGAACGGGGACCCCGACTCCAAGGTCCCCAAAGAATTCGTTTTGCACATCAGTGTTCACCTTTTCCCTTTTTCCACAACCTTTCCGTTGCCGAAGGATCCTGCTCGACGAGAGATCTTTTTACTCTACTGAAATATTGAGTGAGGTCAAGGTGGAGTAAGTAGGCAGGCAAGCAGGTGAGTGAGTACTTATAAATAACCCGCGAATGACACGTGACCGAGATCCGTTCGAATAACTCCGTAGAGTTCTTAAAAAGTTGATGGAGACGTACATAAAAAAGTAAGTGAACGGTGTATACCTCCGTTCATCGGTATATTCTCTGTTTGGATAAGTGCACCGTGTAAAAATTTTTAGGTACGCGGATTGTGAGTCAAAAGTGTAAGTCTAGAAGTATTTAGACCTAAGGTTGTCCTGGTCCAGTGCTATAGCAAACCACGGTAACAGTTCCTAAATACTACCGACACACGTACTGGGTTGGTATACGACACAGACACCTTTGTGAGACCAATCGGACGAAACTGCATACGTAACTACTGTTTCTTTCAATGTGGTATGGGGTCCTTTTTGTGTTGTACTTCTGTAAGGCGTCAAATAGTCACTCGACGGATACCTTTAGTACCGGAAGAACCGTTTTAGTTCTGTACTAATTTTTATTAATTACTTAGGGAGAACTTTTTCTGCATTGTCAGTCTCCTAGACCTTCGGTCGACAGCATTGTAAAGAACTCTTCCACGTAAAATAACCGAGGTACTTTGGACACGGAAAGTGGGGAATCGTTTTCCGGTCCGTTCCGTCTGGACTGGGTGTCTATTGCGCCAAAAAGACAAGAATATAGGAAAGTCGTGTCTTGGGTTCAGGACCCTTCGTCCCATACCAAAAGTCCTGACTTAACTAAAAAGGACACGGAATAGACCCTTTGGACTCACAGAATTACACCACTAGACTCTCTTACCCGACGAAGTACAAGTGTGTGTGCTTAACGAGTTGAAGGTCTTACTTCGCCTCTTTCTTCCTTCTTAGTCATATATGTAGAACGTCTACCTATGTTTATAATTTGTTTCATGACATGTATCTCTTATGGACATTCCCTTCTCCCGTCTCTCTCCCCAACTACTGTTTTACCTTCGTACTCCTATAAAAGTTATTTCGACCTAGACAAGTCGTCACCACCACCTGTGTATCGAAACACGCAAACAGTTTTCAGTATCGAGATATGTATTATCTCAATGAAAATTATATATATCATTATTTTTTATTTATTACACGGGGGTGTGTTAAAAATTAATTATTTAGGGGTTCATGGTTCGACCCAAAATTTTTATTATTAAATTTTTATGTCGGGGATCGAAGTGCTTCCATTACAAAGTCCCTGTCTGGACATTTTACAATCGAAGGAGTGGTAGAGGCATTTCTAGAGACGTGTATGTGAACCGAGAGACTACGAGTCTAAACAGTGAGAGGGTCGGGGAGGGCGGTAGACCTTATTAAAAGAGAAAGGGGGACGCCAACCAATCAAGGAGAAACGGAGAATCTAGAGTCGAACCTGTGGAAGAGGTCCTTCGTAAGGACCTTCCGGAGAAGGGACCGAGTACACACATGGGGAAATGCCACGAAGAGCTGTGGAAGGTAGACATTGACAAATATACGGGTCACCAAGGCACCTAACACCGAACCACTCTCACCCCTGAGACTTAGAACAAACGAACAGATCGGATCGAGGGTCCTGTCACGGACCTACTATGCACGTACTACTTTCGTCTCCTTATAACAAATCACCTACCGTCCAACTACCTTCCTACTGTGTCTCCAAGATTCACTTCTTATTTACTTTGGGCGGGAGTACAGAGATGAATCAACACCAAGAACTGGAACCGTTCATTGTCCTCCCTTGAACTCGTTTGAATTTGCTTTACCTCTTAAATACCCGTCCTGTCTTCGTCTTGAGACTTTGAACTTTCAGTAACCCACTGTACTCTTTTATTTCTTGGTCGTTGATTTCTCGAAAACCTCTTGGTCTGTTACAAAAAGGAGGTGGAGAATAGAGGTAAGAATGGGGACACCGAGTCGAAGTAAGAGGAGACAGGGTCTACGTGTTTAACCTTTTTCCGGTGGGTTCTTGATAATTATTTAGAGAGGAAAGGAACTTCCCCGAAGAGACCACCGAGTCTACCATTTCTTATACGGACGTTACGTCTAAACTAGGGACCCAACCTTCTAGGGGATCTTCCGATGGGTGAGGTCATAAGAACGAACCTCTTAAGGTACCTGTTCCCTCGGACCGTCCGATGTCAGGTACCCCAATATTTTCTCGATCTGCGCTGTCTCACTGATTGTGAAAGTGAGAAGGAACTCTCCTTGATCCGGTCTAATTGACCGACAGACATTTAGGGTCACAGTTTTAGGACCTTTGTTATCCCAACAAAACGAACCCCGGTCTAGAGATGGATGTCCAGGTCTGTCACAACAGTCCCACAGCAAAGGGTTCCGTGCATGTACCGACGGTTCCGCCTGACAAGAATCTCTTTCTGACAATAAAACCCCGACTCGTCTGGGTGGCCAACCGGTGGTGACAATACTGTCTGTCTGAGTAAACCACTGGGGTACCAGGAGTAAGGACCACAAACACTGGAACTTACACCCCTTCCGGACACCGCACGAAAATAAGTCATCGTATCCTGTTTCCACTATGCACACTAAGGTCCACATGCTAACATGGCGTATTCTCACATCGCAAGTAGAACGACGCCAGAAGTGGAAAGAATTAAGCTGCACCGTCCATCAGTACAGTCCTCGGTCAGTCTGACCAAGATAGAACCGAAAACAGGAGAACAAGAAGGAGTAGTTAGGAGGTGGGAGAGGTGATTGGTGACAGGCATTATTCGGGTAGCCGAGTACACCCAGTCGGACGAGGTTAAGGCTCACCGTAGAGACAACCTTTCTCGGTCGGTTTCGGCGGAGTGAGGGGGAACCGTAAATGGTCCTCTTGGCGCTTGCCCTCCCTCGGGGTACACTGGAACGTTCCGTCGTCTCCTACTTCGGACTGAAAGTTCCTTTCGAGACATCCGAGACTCGCGAGAAGACAGTCCGAAGTAGGGAGGAAGGGACCGGTCAGGAAGACCGACGGCCGACACCGGAGAGGCTCTGGTCCGGTCGGTCCGGGCCTTATAAACGATACTCCCGTCCAGGTTCAAGTCCGTCCTTAACTGACGGAGATAACTTGGTTACCCGGGTCGTGTCGAAAACCGTTTAGCTCCACGAGGTCCGGGGTATTTTGGTGTACCGACAAACCAGAGGTTCTCCGTACCGAATGTATTTGTGTTACTTACTTAGGTTTCATTATTTTTCCTTGTCTCAAGGAAATGAGGACATAAAACTTTTATTCTTCTACGTTCAGGAATATCATGATGCTAGGGTAAAAAGCAGAAGTCAATATGGAAGGGTCTTGGACGCCGATGTGATCTTGGTAGTGGGGTCGTGTGTGTCTTTGTGTGTGAGTGTTGTGTCTGTGTGCGTACGTACGTGTCCGCGTGTGTGGGGACGGTACGTGACTCCCCGCGGAGAAAAGTGAGGAGGAGGCGGAAGTGACCTCGTACAATATTACCTCTCACTGAGTCGAAGAAGCTGGAAGATTGAGGGCAAAGACAAAGGAGTATCTCCTACGGACTACCCCTCGTTACCTCCTGGGTGGTATCCTAAGAGCGGGGACCCGACTCTACCTTCTACCTGGACACTTGTGAAGAGTCGGGTAAATAGGATAATGTACTTGGTAATAGTGTCCGTCCACTCTTTAATCCATATTGGTCGACGAATTACTGTCTTACAAGACTGTGGACCTCCACTCTTTTGATTTGAAACGGAGGTGATCTGACACTCGAGGCACTATCCACCGGAACACGGGATGGGAGACGTGGAGAGAGATCGTGGATTTAGTACAGTGTGAACCGTGATTTAGAGGACTTTCCTTACAAAACCCACCAATGATACATGTCCGTACATTAAATGCGTATAACAGATTAGAAACGAGGTGAGGTGTAGTAACTTCTCATACTCAGGACTCCATTACCGTGACTTGATGGATCGATCCTCGAGGGGTCCACCGAGTCGTCCCGTCCTATGAATCGGAGCTGAGGACCCAAGGTAGGGACCCAACCCTTCTAGGGGACCTCCTCCCGTACCATTGGGTGAGGTCACAAGAATGGACCTCTTAGGGTACCTGTCTCCTCGGACCGACCGATGTAAGGTATCGCAGTGTTTCTCAACCTGTGCTGACTTCGCTGAATTGTACGTGGGTGCGTGGATAGACCAGGAATGGTACGTGACAAGTCTCAAAATTTGTTTATGGCTGAGTAACTTAGAAGTGTCATTACGGTTCTCCGTCTACGACACATTTGGAAAAAGGGACAAGTGTACCCCTCCCTTCCCACGACACTCCGTATCGCTCCGACGGGGAACCGTTCCACTACCATTCACTGCCTCTGGACTACCTGGTCAGAGGACAGGAATGGACTTTGAGCGGACGGAGAGTGTCACAACCCCAAGTCTCGTGTCAAAGACTTAGATCCGTCGAAGTAGACCTCCAACTGGTACGTGTGAGGTCGACATACTCGACTTCAGTGAATGTATGTATGTATCTATGTTAACGATTCAGTACAGACTGAGAACGCTGGGGTACCTGATATCGGACTGTCCGAAGAGACAGGTACCCTAAGAGACCCGTTCTTATGACGTCACCCAACGGTAAAGGAAGAGGTCCCCTAGAAGGACTGGGTCGCTGACTTGGACCCAGAGGACGAAACGTCCGTCTAAGAAATCCAGAAATGGCTGACTCGATACTCCCTTCGGGAACTTCAGTAAACGAATTGGGTAAGTTCGGACAAAGGAGTTGACCTGTTTTTTCTATTATCTCTAAAATTTGAGTTTTTGAAAGACACTTCGGACTCAATCATATATAGAAAGATCTTGTGACGAACCGTACATAATTTGAGAAGTACTCTTTTCGGTAAAAATAATTATAGTTATGGTACGACATCGACTCTTTTGCCTCCTGGTCTCTTCAATCTAGAGAAGAAGTTCCAGTGTGTCGATCAGGCACCATCTATATTCCGTCTTTGGCTCCAGCTAAATGAAAAATTGGGACTAGCCCGTTTGAACGATGTCACAAAAGTAACTCTGGGTCCCATCCTTTCACACCGTCTAACAAGACGATCCAGTAGAGAAGATTCGATCATCCTGAGAGCGTATCTTGGTCGAGGGTCCCTGTGACCTACGAGGTCCTAAGTACATAGGTTACGACATCTAGTCGTTGTCTTAATTTAGACTTACAGTCTAATGTAGGACAGACCGGAAAGGAGTCAAGTCAAGTCAACGAGTCAGCACAGGCTGAGAAACACTGGGGTACTTAGCGTCGTGCGGTCCGGAGGGACAGGTAGTAGTTGAGGGCCTTAAGTGAGTCTGAGTGCAGGTAACTCAGTCACTACGGTAGGTCGGTAGAGTAGGAGACAGTAGGGAAAGAGGAGGACGGGGGTCAGGGAGGGTCGTACTCTCAGAAAAGGTTACTCAGTTGAGAAACGTACTCCACCGGTTTCATGACCTCAAAGTCGAAATCGTAGTAAGGAAGGTTTCTTTAGGGTCCCAACTAGAGGAAGTCTTACCTGACTAACCTAGAGGAACGTCAGGTTCCCTGAGAGTTCTCAGAAGAGGTTGTGGTATCAAAGATTTGTGTGTATTTTGAGTTTAGAAACATCTGACAAAACGAGAAAAGGTTTCGTAAAAGGTCTGTGAAATAAGAGGTGTCGGTAGTCTCAGGACAGGATCGGGAAGAGGGAGTTCCCGTGGAACCGGGCCTAACACCAAGTCACGTACACCAGAGGTAGGGTGGAAACGACCTGTTCCAGGGAACCCGCAACAGACGTAGCACACTTAGAGGTTTCCCGATGTTGAGCCCAAACCTCTTGACTCCAAGACTCCCAGTACACGGCAAGGACTCCCTCACCGACCCACTCGTGTCTATGTACGAGGTTTGAGAATCCAGTGATGGCCTCTCCCCATTCGATTCGGGTTTAATTTCTTTCGGGGTAACCGTAAAACCCCTCATTTTAGTGAATTGCGAAGTGAGGAAAGAGAACTTTTCACTACGTCTAATTTACGAGTCAACGAAGTTTAATTTGAGATTTAACAAAGTTCTTGTACAAAACATAGATTGTTTAAGAATCACTCAATGTATGTTTCGTTCTCCACGATTTTAAGTTTGACTGTATAAACATTTAGAAACTAAACCTTCCAACTAAACAGTTTTCCTCTCAGTATAAAAGGTTGCTTAAACAGTCTGTACTAAAACCATTTTCAAAATACTAACTGGTTTGATAGCAGGGAAAACTCATTTTAAAATCATTACGAAATATACGTATATTGATATAGTACTTATGGTAGACGAATATTTAATTTTACTTTTATGATAACAAATATTTACTCTCATTAACTAAAACTATTTTGTAATATACATACTTATCTGACCTCCGACCTCATCCAGACACATTGTAAACGTGAGTCTTTATTCCCGGCATTATTCGTTCTCTCGACGTCGTCCGAAATTTCGTACCAAAAATAATCCTAAAGAGTACAGAGACCACATCCTGTTTTTACCTTGATACGTATGTTTAGCATACCGTAACTGATTTTTACAACGAACGAAATCTTTCAGGTTTAATTTTGTTTTGTTTTTACCTAATTGTCTATTAAAAAAGTCGGTCTCTACCTAAGATGGGAGAAAAAAATAATCAACTGTTCACAAAATTGTTTCATAGAATTTAATGGTCCTGATAATTCTACAGAACAATGTAGGGACGGTGTCTTGGATTATAAAATACTAAGTCTCTAGGATTCCTGTTTAATAAAAGGATTTGTGTTGACCTTTCTTTTCACGTCCGAAAAATTTTCAATTTATTTTTATATTCCCGTAGTCACCCTATAATATAAAATTTCGTTGGGAACCCTCTAGAAAGACACTACAGTTATTAGTCAAGGACTACAAAGACAAAAAAAAAAAAAAAGGGTTTTTTGAGTAGAAGAACATAGCTTTTACTTAAATTATTATTTTTTATCTTCAGGAAGAATACAAACACATTAAGTCTGTAAACACTAGGTAACGTGATCCTATACGACGTAAAATTTGTATAGACTATCATGACAGAATAATTTTGTAACGAAAGTGACAGAGACCCTCTTTTGAAAGAGGAAATAAGGTCAGTAGTAAGATAACTTCGAGTCACTAACAACCTCTTTACTGTACCTAAAAAGTTTTTAGAGACGGGTCGAACAACGACACCAGATCTGTGGTAGACAGTCAGATGAACCTAGATCCTTGAAAGCTCCGTATTTATAAAGAAATTAATCAATGAAATAAAATTAACCTCCTATTAACGAAATATTATAACATTACCAAAATCGGTATGTAGCTGGACTTAGTCGGTACACATATGTACACAGGGGGCTAGGACTTGGGGAGAGGGTGGAGAGAGGGGTGGGATAGGGAGACCCAACAGGGTCTCGTGACCGAAACTCGTGTCATCTCGACGGACGAAGAATGTCTCGAAATTGTCGACGGTACCTCTCACACGAAGATGAGGCAAAAGAAGGAGTGGACCTCAGATTATAGGCAGGATAAAGGACAACGATGACTCGGTCAAATCTTCTTGTAACTTGTGGATCGTTCCAAACTAGTAAAAACTCCTCGTGACCACTGGGTGAGGTCACGAGAACGGACCTTTTAGGACACCTGTCTCCTCGGACCATCCGACGTCAGGTATCCCAGCGATTCTCAGCCTGTGCTGACTCGCTGAAGTGAAAGTGCGTAACCTCTTCCTTTACCGTTGGGTGAGGTCACAAGAACGGACCTCTTAGGGTCCCTGCCCCTCGGACCACTGGACGACAGACACCCCAGCGTGTCTCAGCTTGTGCTGACTTCGCTGAATCGTCGTCGTCGTCGTCGTCCCGAAGGAACCACTCAGTCTGTCATTTTTTTAGAAGGACGTTGCGACCTCCGGACACAAGTCAGGGACCCAACCTTCTAGGGGACCTCTTCCCTTACCGATGCGTGAGGTCATAAGAACGGATCCCTTAGGACACCTGTCTCTTCGGACCCGCCCGATATCAGGTACCTCAACGTTTCTCAACCTGTGCTGACTCGTGTGTGTGCCACTTTTGATTCGGACCATAAGACTCTTTACACCTGTGGACCTACTCGTCTTCTGCGTCTCCTTCCCTATTCACCTTTGAGTGGAACCTAGAGATTTTGACCGTCGTACATCGACTCAGGGACACTCCGTCCAGAGTCTTGGGACGTAAACGGGACGGACCGGAGAGCCGCGTTTTCGAAGATTGAAAATTGTCTATAAAGGTGTTTGAGGGATAGGTAGAGGGACGATCACCAACTATAACTGGTGATGAAAAAAACCTTTTGTTTCCTGAGAATACCTTCGATACCTCTTTTAAGTTCTATGACTTGTGTATGTCTTCTTTCTGTACCATGGTTGTCTTATTGTCTAAAACACCGTTGTATAATGTAAGGGCCCCCGATACACGTCAAAGTGGACCCACAAGTAAAAAGGACTCTGAATTAAAACGTAGCGTCCACAGATTTATATCTCCTGCCCAGGAGAAGACGTCGAGGAAGGTCGAAGACCCCGAAACTCGTGCCAAAAATTTAAT
The DNA here is from genome assembly GCA_006410555.1 of Capra ibex. Taxonomy (NCBI): domain Eukaryota; kingdom Metazoa; phylum Chordata; class Mammalia; order Artiodactyla; family Bovidae; genus Capra; species Capra ibex. Next base: position 40,176,318 of record SJYO01050590.1, on the reverse strand, counting down.
TCAAAATAAGAAATCACCTTAATGAATAAAGAGATGATACTTTACATACTAGACCGTCTTCTTACTTACCAAGATCCCAAATAATGGAGAAAGGACGAACATTCTTTATGGGACCTAAGGAGAGTTCCCGTCTCTATCATGGATTAAGGGGAGTCCTAGACGTTATTCGTCCCTCAAGTTATATAAGACTGCATTAAACTTTGCCGTACAAAACTAGTGACTTATGAATTCAAGGAATGTTTGGACTCGATGGGGTTCTTCCGATTCCTAAATCAGAAATTTTGTATTCTCATAAAATTTTAATACATCTAGATATACAGGACTCTGTTTAGAGACTCTATGTTAGGACTCTTTTTCTCTCACACTTTGGCATAAATGTTAAACTAGGTTGAATACAACAAAATTTTTCTTTCGTTGGAGGTTTAATAAACAAAGGAATCCATATATAGAGACTTACACTCATGTGTCTTTTCGTTGTCGTTGTTGTAAGTTCTGATAATTTGTGCGACCGTTGACACGTCAGCGACCCTTCTCCTATTTTACCTCCCTTATTTGGAGGTCGAATAGACTACATAAACATGAAAATTGTTGGTTTGTTAATTAAGTCATGAGTACAAGAATTTTTATTCGTTTTTTCATCTTCCAGTTTCTTAAGAGTTCGGTAGGCTTCTTAACTTAATTTTGTTTTTTACTCTATCTAGTTTCAAAGTACCGAATACTTTCTCCCCACCTTTGCGCGTTTTACGGAGAATTTTACTCTAGTCTCTCTGCGCCTTTCCCATTACAACTCCCGTAAAAAGTTTACATGAGACCTTTCACTATTTTTAATCGTCTTCAGTGGGATTACACGTGGTTTACGTTACACCTTCGTCTCAGTAAACCTTCTCAATGGATAAGATTTATGTCTAGAATTTCATTATACGAAATTTTACCTCCGGTTGTTTATCTATGTATAAATTTAACTTTTATTGAACAATAAAAATATTTAAAGGGAAAACCTTATTTATCTGTTCACTTTCTATATAAATACAATATTTTTCTATTAAGGTAAATTTAGAAAATTTATAAAACTATGATTACAAAAAACACCCCTAAATATTTAATAGATTTATAAAAATTACTTTCAGAGAAGTGTACTTACAAATTGTTTTATAAATGATCCTTTTTAAAGTGCAACCGACTTTTACCTTAAAAAGGTGGTTGGATCGTTATAGAGGAAAAGAGATGATAAAACAAATTGATAATGTTATAATAAAATGACATTTTATAAAGTCCTAGTGACGTCTTTTGGTCTTCAGTATCTTTGACTTCTTCATTCTTTCCATCCCTTTTTAATTTTAGGAGTATTAAATTTGTCGTTATCGTCGGAAGCTAACGTAGCAACGGTCGGGAGAAGACGTATACAACAACAACAAGTCCGTGATTCAGTATAGGCTGAGAAACGTTGGTGTACCTGTCCGAGGGGACAGGAAGTGACATAGGACCTCAAACGAGTTTATTATGATTTTTTCTATGACAAAACGTTTTTGAAAATTTTAAATTAAATGACTTTGTAAAAAGTCTGATTATTTAGTAGTATATAAAATTTTGGACCACTGCTCTTACGGAGGATGGGTAGTTTCACGAGATCAATTCTTAAGTGAGTTTTAAAAAACTAACAAACCTCGTTAGTTAGTGTACTGAAAACTTATATGAAAATATTCCTAAGAGCTTATTTAGTGAAGTAAACTAGGAGGGTTTTATACCACTCCCTCTTCCTCGTCCGTGACAATTGTAGGTGTGTAATGTCCACTGTGACGTTTCAGACTCACACTAATTTTGTTGGTAATAAACTTGACTTTTTGTTTTAGGGTCGTCAACTAATTTTTTTTTATTTCAGACAAGGTACTTCCCCTTTAGTTAGTTATCAAAGTATGATAGACTTATCGGTATAATACCATAAAAAAAATGAAGGGTCGGTCGAAAAAGATACACATAGTATCTTTTATAACCACCATGTAGGACGTCAAACAAAATAATAATTAATGAAAAGGACATAATTTCTTCCTGGTGATCCTTCCGGGGGATCACCGGTCAATGGTTAAGACAAAGAGGGAGTAGGTGTGTAGGTTTTACGAATTGACCTTTGTCAGGACGTAAAGATAAATTCGTGATAATGATCAGTCTTCGTGAAAATTTTTGGTCAAAAAGAGTATTTACCGACTTTAAAGATGTCAACTTTATAAATCAGAGAAAATTATTAAGAGACAGAAAAGATACAAATGTTCGTATTCTTGAGGATGTATTTCGATTCCCTCTTGTTTTGGTATAAAGACAAAGGGGGAACTGATGATCAGACTTCCAAAACGAAGAAAGATTGGATTCGCGGTTTCTTAACTACGGAAACTTGACACCACAACCTCTTCTGAGAACTCTCAGGGAACCTGACATTCCTCTAGGTCGGTCAGGTAAGACTTCCTCTAGTTGGGACCCTAAAGAAACCTTCCTTACTACGATTTCGACTTTGAGGTCATGAAACCGGTGGAGTACGCTTCTCAACTGAGTAACCTTTTCTGAGACTACGACCCTCCCTAACCCCCGTCCGCCTCTTCCCCTGCTTTCTCCTACTCTACCGACCTACCGCAGTGACTGAGTTACCTGTACTCAGATTCACTTCAGGTCCTCAACTACCTGTCCCTCCGGACCGCTCGACGCTAAGTACCCCAGAGTCTCAGCCTGTGCTGACTCGCTGACTTGACTCGACTTGACCTTGGCAAAAGAAAAGAGGTCCCTGAGAGTGGGTTTATTGAACAGCACTATAAAATGATGTAAAAAGTGTCACTTTACAGAAGTAATAGGTAAAAAAGAGGTTAGACCCAAACGGAGTCAACTTATCATCGTATCAAATTCAACAACATAAACCTTTATTAGACAAAACTTCACATTCAAATGAATTTTCTTATTAAACGAAGTAAAAGTTTTTATGATTTAGTAATAAACTCTTTGTAACTCCACTTACACTATAGTGGTCCTTAATTTAGTGACTTTTTACAATGTAGAGTTTAGAAGTATTGTTTTGTTGTTATTGTTGTATATATATATTTTATATATAAAATTTTATCCTGAAAGGTAACCCCTTTTTACTACAATTTTACATGTATAAAATTTATAGAACATAATTATGAAAGGATTTTAGGTAAGGGACTTTTTTAATTTACGAATTACGTAAAGGACAAGAACACTACTGTCTTATAAAGACGCAATTTACCTTTGTAGAAGGAAATTTTCCTTCGTCACTTTGTTTTTTGTGTATTGGGAACCAGTTAAGATGGCAACCTATTTCATTCAGAAGAAAATTCTAAGTGTAAACGACATACACGACTAGTTCAGGTCCCGTAAAGTCCTGTACATTTCCGTTTCCTTTCCGTCAAAACTCCCTGATCACTACCCACTCAAACTAAAACACTAAGACCGTGAGAGTGGAGCCAAATACGTCAAAGAAGAGTGATAGAAATAATAGAGTAAAGTAACATGAGGAAAGTTATCTACTCACTGAAACTGGTAAAAAGTTTCTACTTTTGTGGGTACTCTGTACGTATAGTCACAAAAAGACTGGAGAGACTTGTCTTAATACGTTTGCTTTCTTCTGTATAGAAAGGTAAAGGTTTTGTATCGAGTACAGAGTAGCGATTAAAACATATGTAGTAGTAAAGATCTTCGAGGAAGAACACAATAGTAACCACCTCATCACCCCATCTTTCCATTAAGACCGGTACCTTTAATAAGGATCATATTAATAGGTACATATGTATTTTATCTCTGAAGGATCAGTCCACAAAATAAAAAGTTCACTACCGACTACCATATGTAAGATTTTCTCCCATTAAATCTCTAGTAAATATCGAGTTAATTCCTTTCTCAGTTTGCATAGAGGAAATTGTAGGAAATTTGAGTCAATCCCCAGTGGGTGGAGGGAAACACGTAAACATCCTCTATTGTATAATTATACTTTATAACGACGAAATAAAACCTGGAATCGACACCTCCTTCACCTTTTAAAATCTGTACGATTGGGTCGTCTGATTTCTCTGTCAGAGACACGAAGGTCCCTTCGTATCGAAGGACACGAAGGGACACCCTACTTGGTAGACGGGTATGTGTGAAGGTCCGAGGATGGAAGGGGTTGGTCCGTCGTCCGTGACGTGGTGCGACGTGCATGTCTGTTGTCCGGAACTACAGAAACGACAATCTTATATATCAGTGGGTCTCAATCTTCACCTTTTACCCTCGGAGACTAGTATTCGAGTATTTTCCGTTAAAGTCACAGTCTCACCACCTGACTCATTTATCTCTTTCCTAAATAATACTTCAAGACATCACTACAACCGTGGTCGTCGTGTGACGACCCGTTGTAAGATAGCGGTTTTAGGTCCTTGATCGTGTTTGTAACTTGGTGACACAAGAGTCACTGTTATTGTTCTCACCGAACTACTAACCGACCGTACCGGTGTTTTCTGTGTACGACCGTACAAAGCCTTGTATTTACTATCTAGACGACGACCCTCCAATATTAATAAATTAGTTTGGGTCTGACATCCTGGACCTCCCTGTAGTACACAGGAGGGTTCTCGCCTCTTTCCTGTCTTGAGTTTAAAACTGTCCGAGGTCCCCCTGGGACTTTCCGTTCCCCGGTACCCCCACACGCAAAAGGGATGGTCGGTCCCGGGGAGCGTCCGGACGACTTCCCAGGAAAAGGGGACTCAGTGTAGTAGGGGGCTGACCCTGGTCCTCCTTCACTCAATGGCCGACAGGAGAACTACACGATTAACCTTCACCTTGGTTAATATAAAGGAAAGTACCTTTACAGGACGAGACTTGTCCTTTAGTAAGTAAACTAGGTAGGGAAAGAGAAATTGTGTGTGTACGTGTCTCTGAACACGGTTGACGAATGAAATACATATGTATCAAAAGTTAGGACCGTCTTATTTCTCGAGGTGGGGTAAGTCGGAGGTGTCTAGTACAAACTTTTTATTTTACCATCCATGTGGTACCAGTACTTTACAGGGAACTGAGACTTACAAACCCTTGGTACCAGACCCTATGGTGATCCTGAAACACGAAGTTTAGTTAAAAATTAGGGTAGTGTCTGACTCCTTTTCTCTTTCCTTCCCCCACTCCGAAAGTGTTCGTTACTAACACACAAGACCACCTTTCTCTTGTTCAATCATTTAATTTAATCGTAATGTAAAGTAAGGATCGAGGATCCTCTAGACCCTTAAATTTATTCCACGAGAGATCTTAAAACCAACACTGTACAATTGAAATTCAAATACAAAATTTCGGCGTTCTTTACCTGACTACTGCAGTATTTCCGCGTCAACAACAGTAAATTACTATAACTCAATTTCGTTTACTCGCAATCCCTTTTACTTAAGTTACACTAGAGTCAGATTGATTAGTTTCACAATTAAGAATTTCGAAAATGGTTATCTTTGGAAAGTAAGACCCGTAGTCTAAAAAAGTAAGACGAAGACGAGTGAAGGGGAAGGGGCAGAAATAAATTAGAAAGACATGTCTTTACAAGATCTCCCACTTACGATGGTCGTCTCGTCTATCACTAAGAAGAGAGGAGAAAGGTAGGACCTTGGGATATACGTCATAAGTTAGGATCCTGTGGTACAGTGAAAAATTCAATGAGTACATTCATAATAAAAAAGAGATCTATGTCACAAAAGAAGAAAAAATTCTCGACATTTCTAATAACACATACAAAAGTGACATTCATTTTATCTCTTTCTTCACTCTCGGGAGGAGATAACGGGGGTTTGGGTCAGGATAAGGGACTGGGGTTTCCATTGGTAATCATTTACTAACTCATACATTCAAAGGGGAGGTATACGAGAAACATTCCTTATTTAAAGTCTTTGTTTCATACCTTTTATAAATTGGAAGGTGGTGCTAATAATTCAAAACTACAAATTCTCCCTTTTTACGGGTTTGTGTATTTTCGTCTTTTAGGGGTTTGTTAAACCATCCTATACGCGACATCCAAAGAAGCAAGACTTTTCAAAAGGTTTTCAAACTGTCTGTATGAAAGTTTGTGTACATTTCTGTAGGGATAAAGATCTTTTATTTGATTTTTACTCCAGTTAAAGAAATCTTTTATGTCTTAGAAAGTAGTCAAAGGTTTCTCCCCCTTTCCCCATCTTCCCTTTGTTTTAATTTGGTATAAAGTTGGTGAGTGTAGATTATAAGTTTAAGTCGGTCAAAACAGAAAAAGAAAGATGTCTATGTCACCGTAGTAAGAATTTTGTAAAAAACTTAAACCCGTTGATATTGGATCAGAGAAAGGCACTATATTCACATGCAAAAATTTTTGAAAAAATTTAACTGTAAAATTATTCTATTATTAGAAAATAGGAAAGAAATACATGGTAGTCATTAAGATCTTATCAAATATATCTTAGACATTAATTTGTTTCTACACCTGAATTAAATTTCCAACGTCAGTTGTGAGGTTAAAACAAAATATTTACTTAACTCCTTAAGTTCGATCGTTTTCTCTAACCCCACTACCACTATTTGTCAGACCAACATATATTTTATTAATCCGTTTTTACCATTATTTTAATAGGTCTCTTAGAACGTAAAAGGGAAAGGACGGGAGACTTCTACGTACCCTTAAAGTACGAGTACAACATTCGTACAAGGGACTGATTATTGAATAACAAATGTCAACAAGCGGAGACGATTTAAAGAAGTTCCCGTAATTAATAGTTCCCATGGTAAAAGATAACGGACAGACTCATTCGAGTCCTTGTCCTACTGTAAAATTCATGTGGAAATCCGATACGAGACAGAAGTGTACTACGATTTAAGTCTCTTGTTTTCTGTTTTGGTTAGACTTTTTGGTGGTTCGGTAAACGGACCGTGGTGTATCAGTCGTCCAGGTCGGTCTCCTAACTTACGAGTGCAAAATAAACGAAAAATTGACTCTAGGAACACGTCTGTCCCTCTCTCTCGCTACGTCCTTGACACATGGTTTTCTGTGCACTAGTAAAGCGAAGTCCCCCACGACACTCACTTTACTTTATAAGTCAGGGGCTGAAACTCCTTGGGTGTTGGACCATGTCTACCGGTCTGTTTGACACATTCCAATTTCCTATTAAGACTGGTTCCCGTTATTCTGTTCTAAGTACAACAGTTCGAGACTTTCTTGAAGTTCATTTCATAACGATTCAACAAAAGAAAAGGACAACACAAAGAAAATGTCTCTCTACCTTAACTTACTATAAAGCTGCTAGACGTAGAGTCGATCATAAAAGGGGTTTTCAAGTTCAATAGAAATTCGTAGAAGTGAGTTTAGTAAGTGGGTCGTCGTCAAATAAATAACTCGTTAATGTCACAAAATCGTCGTTGCATAATCACTACCTCACTGTTCTCAGTCGTCCTGGCCACGACCTGTCCACGATAAAGTTCCTCTCACTCCTCAGAAGTCTATTCCCCATTCATATCCCGACCTTTAACTTCTTCCTTTACCGTTGGGTGAGGTCAAAGGAACCGACCTCTTAGGGTCCCTGCCCCCTCGGACCACCCGACGGCAGATGCCCTAGCGTGTCTCAGTCTGTGCTGACTTCGTTAAATCGTCGTCGTCGTCGTCGTATCCCGACCTTTCTCGAGTGAATGGTCAAAACCCTTCGTTCTTCACTGTCTCCTCAACTGTCTCCTCCTCCATACTTCCCTCACTGAGAATCTCTACTCGGTCTCACTCACTTCCCTTCCCTTCCCTCTTGGGTTGGTTGCACGAACGTCTCTTCCAGGGCATAAGTGGGAGTCACCCTTCGTTATAACGTCACCAAAATCTTAGGGAGGTAGAAACATGAAGAGACCTTTGGGACTTACACTGACAGTGAATGAGTACATAAGTAAAGGTACTTACGTACCAAGAGGTACCTGTCCCTAAAGAGATCTCGTTTAGTAACGGCATAAAGGTCGTGCATTTGGAATAGACCGAAACTTTCCCAGTCCATCGTACTTAGTTACATCACAAATAGTTGTCTCACTTCAGTCTCACACTAAGTACCAACAGTTCAAACGGTTTCGTTTCCCTTCGGTAAAAGATCTTAGCAGATTCGGGTCAAGTATCCAGTACCAACTTATAGACATAAGCCCTCTTATAAAGAAAAACCGGAGTGAGTACAGTACAACAGACTTTCTCGAACCGAAGTACCTCTGAAAGTCTCCGTTGTCGTGTCGTCACTCACACGCGTCGGGAGGACCATCGAGACTGAACAGCCCCGCTCGCGAACCTCTATAGTCACCGAGAAAGTCTCGTGACCCGAAAAGGTGTGTACCTCTATGTTAAAAGTCTTTTCTATTCCTTGTAAACACATTTTCAGAAGATTTGTCCGAAGAAAGAGATAGTCTTTGGACTATTAAAGTATGGGTCCCTCCTTTGAGACGACGGATTAGAGGTCACAAAATTCTCAATTCTACCGTAAATACCCGAGTTCAGGTAGAGTATTTGAACTTTTACTCGGGTTTGGTAGAGGAAGACCTGAGTAATTACTTCTTTTCACCGACTTGATCTAAGACTCGACTCAAAAGACTCAATTTCCTCTTTATCTATATAGTAGAGTTGTCTTCTTTCAGTCAGAAGATAACTTTGAGGTTAGATAATATAAATCGATGACTTCTGAAGATTTCCTCTTCCCTTTTGCAGTCGGAAGTCGTACCAGGAAAGGGTTCCCGGTGGTCATCTTCAAGACACGTTACGGTCGGTACTTTTTCTTCCCCTACCTTCGATCTTGAACTCCCGACTCTCGACCTCACGCGCACCAGCGAAGTCAGTACAGGTCGATAAACGCTACGATACTCGAGGTCGCGTGGTCCGAGGAGACAGGTACCCTAAGAGGTCCGTCCTTATGACCGCACACAACGGCACGGGAGGAAGTCCCGTAGAGGGACTGGGTCCCTAGTTTCGGTGTAGAGAATACAGAGGACGGGACCGTCCACCCAAGAAATGGAGATCGCGGGGGTCCTTCGGGACTCCTGACCTTTCCCCTACCGTTTGTCTACAGTCACGACTGACTCCTCGTGACCCAACCTTCCTACCCTTTCAACGTACACCCCAGTAACCTTTCCCGTGGCGCTAACTAATAGTCATAGACGGAACCCATGTCCCTCCCTCCATCCCGGTCTACGGCAGAGGATGTGAGCGATGATTCACAACGATTGTAAGGAGAATGAATTTGAACATACCCAGACACCTCTGTTTTCATAACAAACCTTTGTTGACTATTGAAAAAGTTTCTATGTTTATATCCTTTCTGATTCCGACATCTATTAATTCCCCATACCCTCTGATCTTTATTTAGTTCACCACACTATAAATCGTTTAAAGGGTAACCCCTACAAAGATTAACTCATAACATTGATAGGTATGATTCTATCAGTATATACACACCTCGTAGTCAAATCTTACTCGACTTTTATAGTCATTACTACTATCGGTATTATTAATTATTATCGTTGTTGTTGATCATAAATCGTAGTTAATCCACCGTTCGGGAGAAGACGAAATATATATGGACTACAGTAATAAGGAGTCTTTTTGAGAACTTCCTCTATGACAACATCGGGGCAAAAATTTTACTCCTCTGTCCGAACACGTCCATCTTAGTCAACCGGTTCCAGCGTATCCATCTTGCGATACCGTTTCGACACCAAGTCGTAGTCCGTCAGAGCAAACCTTACTCGATGGATCGAAAGTCATAAGCGGAGTTATAATGTGATGGGAGTACAGAGTATGTCTCAGTTTACAGTTACAAAACTATTATTTATTATTATGTGTCACTGGTATATCGGAAAAAGTACAACCTTCGATAGGACTCCATAAAAGACATATTGTCTTTTGAAAAGTAAAGTATTAGAGTCTCTAAGACGGATTGGAACTAACTTATGGAGATTTGTCGGTAGTCCCTGACGGAATTAGCTAAGACTATAAGTTGTGTCTACTACAGGTCCTCTAGTACCCTCCATTGACTTTGGGTATGTTCCGTACATCCTTATTAAAGATCCTTCGTCTATATCCCGAAACATGAAGGTATGTAAATGACACCCGGAAAATACACGATCTAAATGACTCTTTACTGGGTCTGTTCCGGGAAAGGTATTCTGATGTCTCAGATACCCCGTCCGGTCTGTTCATGTATACATTCGTCTTATCTTCCGACTTTCACTGATTAAGATTTTCCCGTCGTATCCCTTTTATAGGACCTCTTCTCTCTTAGACTTAAATCCAAACTTCAAACTTATCACTAGGTAGTCATATGTTCTGTTTTAAGAAGCCGCCGACCTTGGTTCTGTCAGTTTCCGGGTCTGTACCCAGTCCAACAAACATGTGACCTTCTGGAGACCTAAATGATTTCGCCTTCTTGTGCGTACATAGAATCTCCCTCTATTCTCCGACTCTTCCCTCGACCTTTGTATTAACCCCGGAATCTTTAGTATTTCTAAACCTAAAACAAGATATCCGTCACCCCTCGGTACCTTTCGAAACCTCACCTCCTTCTACAAGTTTTGATATAAAAGTAAAAAAATGTAAATAAAAATTAATTCCCTGTACATGGGGTCACAAATATCGTCGTGATAAATGTTATCGATCCTGTACCCTTGTTGAATATATAGGTAGTTGTCTACTTACCTCCTTCGTTTACACCATGTATATGTGTTACCTTATAAAGAGTCGGAATGTTTCTTACTTAAACTCAGTCCGGATCCCTCCACCCCCCCGAAGAGTCCACCGAGTCACCAATTCTTGGGTGGACGGTTGTATCCTCTGTGTTCTCTACGTTCAAGTTAGGGACCCAGACCTTCTAGGGGACCTCCTCCTTTTCCGTTGGGTAAGGTCATAAGAACGGACTTTTGAAGGTACTGGTCTCCTAGGACCACTCGATATCAGGTACCTCAGCGTTTCTTAGTCTGTGTTTACTTGTACGTACGTGTGTGTGTGTGTGTGTGTGTGTATGTGTGATCACTCCACCTACTTGGATCTGTTAAGTCTCCCTTCTTTCTCTTTTTGTTTAAAGTATATAATTGTGTGTATATACCTTAGGTCTTGACATAATCATTTACCAATAATACGTCGTCCCGTCTTCGACCCAACATTCCTTTTCGTGACCTCGATCGTCTCTGTGGATTAGTTTTCCGATGAAGTTTTCGGACCCGTCCTCAACTACTTCCGAACTGGTTCCAGTCCCCGTCCCCGGACCTTCTTCCTCTACACGTCTCCAGACACACCCTCTGCTTCGGTCGTCCTCCGTCCACGACGTCCTCGACGGAACAGAGTAACAGTTCCGGTCGTGCCGGAGAGAGACTCCGAGTCAGAGTGTGACACAAAACCATCCCCGTCTTCCCGTCTCCGGAAGATCCCTTGTCCAGTCGTCGAAGACAAAATCCTTTTGACATAGCCTGAGGACACAAGAAGATCCTGGAACTGTAACTGAACTGGGACTGGTTGTAAAAGGAAAACCAGTACGAACAGGAAAAGGTGAATTAACTCTGCGTTCGGATCAGGGTGTCCGTAAGGTCCCTCGGGTCTTCCCACTTTAGTAGAGGACAGAACCTTATATTACCCGTGTGATGTCGAAAAAAGTTAGGATCTGAGACTCTCAACCCTTCCTGGAATTGACAAGGTAGACTGAGGCGAACCCGTTCTCTCTTTCCATACGTTTTGTCTAGTAGTCGTTATGCCCCCGAACTGTCACTACCTCTGTGTCCCCCTGGTTCTGAAATGGGGACAGACAGGTTACCAACGGGACGTAGGTATCGTTCTCAGTTTCTTCGGGCACAAATAATCCCACGTAAAACCCTCCCATCGTGTACCCACGGTGTAAGTGACAAGTCTGGTCATTGGATAATTTAACGATACCTATATATGGAACCGAACTTTCTTTAGGGGACTCAATTATGAAGACATAATTTAATCAGATCACGACTTAATCCGATTAGGCTATGACGTGATTAGGCCCATCACTTACTTGAGAACTATACGTATAATCATGAATGACCTAATTTTGTTGGTTATCGGTTTACGAGGTGGTGTTCGAACGAACGACAACGATTGTGTTAATATTAAATCACGTTACAGAGGATCTACGGTAGGAGGAGTAGTTCAAAATAACAGTATCAGAAAACTACCGTTCAGCACAAAGGCAGAATTTAATTCCTGTAAATGATCACAAGTCTAAGTTTTATTTTGAGTAAAACGTGGTACGAGTCTAACGAGACTACAAGCCTTCCTTTAGAGAAGTCAGGATACTCTGTCGACCTCGTCCGGTGGGCATGTACACGAGTCAGGGAAAGGACGGGGTAAGTCTACACGACGGAAATTCTTACCAGAACACAGACGTCGTGTCGGCAGACTGAGTCCTCAGTCTTACACCTTCCTCAGTTTTCCCGAGAAAAGTGTCTAGGCGGCAAGGTAAGTGACGGGAAAGTGCTACACGTCCGCTCTCTAACACTCGACCACCTCATTACATCCGAAAGAGGGAAAGAACGAGTGTCGACACTGATAGGTAGGGTCGAGGGGAAAGATTCGGGAGGTGTTAGGAAGGACCCCACCCTCATAAACATCATGTTCTCGTAATAAGACTTTAGACAGTCAGAAGGACAATTTACCCAAGAACGTACAAGTGCGGACACGAATAAAAATTCATTTAAATACACACCACCATTCTCGTATGTCTGTCCCTCTAATGAGTTTCCCGGCAACGTGAGCGAGCTCTATTTACTTTCCCTTCTTCAAACTCGAACCGATCAAGACCCTATTCTCGTCCAACCCCCCGTAATCGGTCGACAGGTCCATCTATTTACCAGACTCCGACTACTCTTATTGAGTGGACCTTGTCAGAATAGGTTCCATGTCAGACTCCTGGCTGCCGTAATAGTAGGACTGAAAAGAGATCGTAGTCGTGTCTGGGTGACGTAATTCGAAGTCTGTGGTTCGGGTCGTTAGACAAACTAGTTCAAGAGGTCCACGAAAAGTACGTACGATTTTCACAATTTTCCAACCTACCGTAGTGACTGAGTTACTTGCACTCAAACTCGTTTGAGGCCCTCTGCCATTTCCTGTTTCTTCGGACCGCACGACGTCGGGTACCCCAACGTTTCTCAACCTGCACTGAATCACTGACTTGTCGTTGTTAGTTCACACTCTTCGCAACTAGATTCTACATCCCACACGGTAGGAGAGTTTGACATCAATTTGGGTTCGAACGGACAACTAGACCATGGTAGCAAGGGTACTAATGAAGAAAAGGGAATTGGGTACACAACACCTTTGAATTGGTATTCACCTCGGGTTCAAATGTAGGAAAGAGTCAAGGACTATCAGAAATTGTGTAACGACCCTAGGAAACTTTAATAAACAAAATTTATATTCCGACCTTTACACCATACCTCAAATGGTATCTACTTGAGGTACAAGTTTCTGACTATTAGATGTTTCCACGATCTTTTCTGATCATAAGTCGGTCAGCATAAAAAACAAACAAAACTTTTCGACAAACTTTTTGTAAAGTTTTCGGGTAAAATTCTCTAATAAAGTAAAATAGACGAATATATGAAACTCCGCATCTACCATTTCGATTGAAGTAATAAGGGTAAACTATTCATTCTTTAGGCTCCGGGTCATCTAATACAAGACTCTCACGGAAATTAGACCTTCAGATCGATACGAAATAGTACAAAGTTTTGCAAAGACCACTTCGTACAACGTTTACAGGTGTTAAGTTTCCTTCCAGATCGACAACTTAGTATATTCGAACAGGAGACCGTAAGGAAGATACCCTTAGAAGTTGGGGTCTACTTCCCCCTCCGGGTTTCACTGACTTTCCTACGTAAGGAACAGACGAACCCGAGACGACGGACTCCGAGGTCCCGGTAGTCGGTCACCAGTCTAATGGGTCATGGTCACCTCCCGGTTGACACAAAACTAAAATTATTGAGGATTTGACTTCTACAGGATCAATTTGATTCCGACCCGTTGGTGAATCGTCAACCAATTATGAATCTGTTAAATCAGTAAGCTTTGTTACGTTAATTCCTACTTAGTACCGAGTCATTGGATTTGTTTTAGTTTAATTGTTTACCCGTCGGGAGGGAAACCAGACTCTCCGATTAAGTATTGGAGGGTGGAGCTTTAAGGGACTTTGGAACAACATGTCTAAAGTCCGTAGGTCTGAGTACAACCGTGTCTGGGTCAACACCAGGAGACCGTGTGTCGACTTATGATTTTCCTTTCCCACAAAACTTTTCCGAACGATACACCCCAGAGAACGACTGTACTGTTCCATAGACCATGGTCATGTCAGAAATCCTAGTTTGTCTGATGTTGGATTCAGGGTCGGATAGGAAATGACAGACTCACTGATACCCGTTCAATTAGTCAAAAGAATAGATTCTACGTCTTTATTCTTGTTTCGGTATACATTATACACACACACACACACACACACATAGGTTATTCCTATTAATTATTACCTAAATCGAAAACTTAGTTCAGACATTATGATCGTATTTAGTAATGGTCCGTCAAAAGATATACTGAAAGAAATACATCTGGACACTACTAATTATAGATACCTTGAGATTTCTAAAAGTACCTTAGTGTCTGTGAACCTCACATAGTCAAAAACTCTTCATCCAGGCACCGTGGCACCAGAAAGGATCCCAGCACAACAAACTCTGTTTCCACACTTACCTCAAACAAGGACAGGCCCCAGTTGAAGACAAACTTTGTCTCTGTTCGGTCGAGAGGAGTGGACTTTTCACTCTACATAAGAGATGTTGTCATGATGAGTTATCTTGATATCATCTTCAGTACATTCATTAAAATTTAAAAGATCATCAGTGTAAAATTGTTCATTTTTTTTTATAATTTTTAAAATTATAATATAAGGTAAATTGGGTTATATAGGTTTTGTAAGTGTAGAGTTGTACCTTAGTTACATTTTAAATAATTACTGTGTAATACAAAACGTGATGTAGAAACTTTATATTCCACACAGAATAAGAATCTCGTGTGGAGTGAAGTCTCCGATTTAAAAGAAATCAGTATAAATATATATAAATGAAAGTATTTAAAACACCCGTTTTTTCATCTAAGGATATGGGTGCAATAAGGTTTGAATCTTCAAAAGGTCATAGACTTTACTCACAGTCAAAAATTTGATTTTAAATGATTTTACTTTAAGTTTCAAGTCGAGTAGTTGACTTTATCGGTGTGCCGGTGTAAGTTCACGAGACATTAGTGTATATGGATCACTCGGTAGGATAATCTCTCCCGTCGAGACCNAACACCCGTTTTTTCATCTAAGGATATGGGTGCAATAAGGTTTGAATTTTCAAAAGGTCATAGACTTTACTCACAGTCAAAAATTTGATTTTAAATGATTTTACTTTAAGTTTCAAGTCGAGTAGTTGACTTTATCGGTGTGCCGGTGTAAGTTCACGAGACATTAGTGTATATGGATCACTCGGTAGGATAATCTCTCCCGTCGAGACCCGAGAAGATTGGGATTTCAAGATTTAGCACTCTTTGGAACGAAGGTAAAGGATGTGTTTCTATATTTTTACGACTGTCTTCTCCATCCACCGAACGGACCTTTCTACTGTCTAAACACCGACTCTCTTACCCGTCTCCGAGTTTACGAGAATGAACCCACTTAACCCGTTACCAAATTGGACAGACTCGAGGTCTAACGAGTGTGTACTTTACCCCTAATATTGTGGAGGAAGTCTTCAATAGTCTTACCGCGTTGCACTTCCATTAACATCTCTTGACTGAGGTCCTGTCGTTATCGTTCACGTCTTATTTTACGTCAGATGTTCGAAGACCTGCCCACCGGGGTTTAAATACGAATAGAGGTAAACTGTTTGTATTCGGAAAGTATTTCTCAAGTAGAAACTAGCGTCTCTGTCACATTAACGGATTATCGGGAGATCAGTACGGAAACCCTGGTAACCCTTTTCAGGTGACTGTGAGAGGTCAATCTTCACCAACGGTGAACCACTACCTTACTTCGACTTACAAGAAAAACTATGGTCCGAAAACGTGTACTACAAGGTAAAAAAGACGTCACGAGAGAGACCAAGGGGGGAAAGACGGACCGTTCAAGAATGAGTAAAAAGTCTTGGGTGAAGTTCACAAAGGAACTCAGAGAACATTTGTCTTAATGAGTCACGAAAGTCCGTAAGAGATAACAAAGTATAACTTTCCGTACTGTCGATTCTCCAATACACCACTGTCATGACAGAGGAATTTATCCAAGTATCCACCCGATACTATCTTCGTCTGTTACATGAAGTTTATTTTTACGTTAAAAAACTCCCGTCACCCTATCATCGTTATACTGATTACTACTATTATTACAAACCATAAAGTGTACTTAACAAAAGAGATTAGGATTCTTGTTGGAACATTCTCTCTATGACACTAAGGGGAAGCCTTTACTCCTTTGGACCTGTTCTTTTGGACTAAAATTTCGGTACGAGAACCGGTGGTCCGACGGGTCTGAACGGTAAAACCTCTTGAACTGTTTGTAAACGACAACAGAAGGGGTTTAAGTGGGAAGAAAAGAGGAGTAATCCTCTTAGGATCTCAACAAACTCCATAGTCACATAGGTCAATCTTAGCCAGTGACGAGGTCTGAGGGAACGGTGCACGCATTCTGGGGACCCTGTCTGTCGAGATTGTCCGGAAACGAGGAACGAGAAAAAGGAAAGAGGTCGGACCTTAAACGTCAACTGCGGATCTCCGTGTCGTCGGAAGAACACTGATACTTCAGTCCAGTAATCAGATTCCTAGTGTCCTGTCCTTCGATCTTCCTCGGTTCTATAAACTTTAAAACAGGTCGATATGTAGGGACCCGACGATGTAGGTCTGAAGGGTAATCCAATAGTCATAATTTAGACATAAGTCAAGTCGACGATATTAGTCTAAAATCGATGTTTGTCGGTTTCCATTGGGAGTAATAATTATCTCTCTTAAATCTCGGTGGTTCTTTGGATTGTTCGATGGAGTCTGAAGGAGAAGTGTTTGACGATGAACAATCTTAGAGAAGATTAAACGTAAACGACGTTCTGGAATAGGAATAGTAAAGTTTACTCACCTGTCTAAAGAATAGGAGGAAGGTGTGTGACCAAAACAACGGAGGTACTATAAAGGGTTCTTCCCATAAAAGAACCGACTGACCTCAGTAAGAAGGACCTGATAGACGTGCGAAAGGGTGGTTGTCGTGTCTCCAAAGTAGACAATTTTGACTTTTAACGTACTAGTACCACTGTCCTAAGGACGGAGGGGGGCGCGGTTTCCAGTTCGTCACACCTTCGACCCTCAGGGTTAGAGGTTTCGTTAGTCTATCCGTTGATTTCACTACAGGATCCCGTTCCCTAACCGTTGGACGTCTGGCTTAAGGAGGACGTAGGACGAAAACACTCCTTTCAAAATGACTTTGTGTCTGTACAAGTAAATAAATACACGACACACACCTTCAGAAACAGAACATGACCGACTCAACTCATCAAACCTGTCTCTGTCAGATCGGGCATTTTGGATTTTATACATGATCGGGAGGGTGTCTTTCAAATAACTGAGAATCGTTGATCTATACCTTCTGTCTATATAGTCTCTAGTTAGTCCTTATTATTATTATTTGTTGTTGTCAAGGTCGGGGGAAAATAGGACGGTTCGTATCACGGTTAAGTTAGGAACGGGGTCAAGACTTTCCACGTGAACTTGACTAGCAAAACATCCATTCCTATCCTAGGACTCCGAACATCCTCCAATTTATGGAAGGGACCTCAGTGTACAGTACTAACTACTTTGGTCTTAAGATTGGGTCAAGAGAAACCTAGATTTCTACTGTTAAAATTTATACTTAGTAATCGATAGTATGATGTAAGGAGGAAAAGTCAAATTAGGTTAAGGATACCATCCATGATTTCCGTTACGCCTCTCATAAAATTTAAAATTTTCCTAATACTCCTTCTTCTTTTAGGTGAATCAAGTCTTTCCAGGTCTAGTCCTATATACAGGGTTCTATCCGTCGTCTTTTCCTCTACACACTGGGTTTTACCCACTTTACTTTCACGGTCACCACCACCTCCCTACAACAAAGAGTCAAGTTTGGCTCGGGCAGTCACAGACAGATACGTCTACCAGACGGGCTTATCGAGCGGAAAGTAGTCTAGTGTGTCACAGACTTTGTGGTGGTAATCGGGAGTCGACTTTCTTCTTGGTAGTGGTTTCCTACCACGATTCGATCTCCCTACGGAGGCTCCTGGATCCAGTGTCCCGGGGTCACGAGGTAGGAGTTGGATGAAGACACGTTCAATAGTCACTGAGACTATCCACACTCGGGACTGAAGTCCGAACTTTTTTTCTCGTCACGTACTGTCGACAACTCTGCCTCCTGTATACGACTCCGGAGCCCTAAATCTCGTATACAAATCGGACCCTTGTAGTATGGTGTCCTCTTGTGTATACCCTTCTCGTCCCACACAGACTTCTGAATTACATTCAGACTACACTCGGGTTCACACCTCTGCCGGTGACCTTTTCGATTAAACCAGAAACCGAAGTGTAACCAACCTTCATACTATAGGTCTCGTACCCTCCACTGTCAAGGTAAATTGGGTGGGGTCCTTCTTGTGTGGTCCTAGACTCTTCCACCTTTATTTCCTATACTTTCCAGACCTCTAGTTGTCGACTAGGTTTTTAAAACTCTTGGATGGTATATGGCCCGTATTACTAGAAACAACCTATACGTTTACTAAAATGAAAACTCGTCCCATATGCTTGTGTCCCAGCGATTCTCAGCCTGTCCTGACTCGCTGAAGTGAAAGTGAAAAGTGAAAGTGCGTAACCTCTTCCTTTACCGTTGGGTGAGGTCACAAGAACGGACCTCTTAGGGCCCTTACCCCCTCGGACCACCCGACGGCAGATACCCCAGCGTGTCTCAGCCTGTGCTGACTTCGCTGAATCGTCGTCGTCGTATGCCTGTGATTTAGTCACTAATGTGTTTGTACCTTAGTCCTTCGTACCGGACACGGTCCTCCCCTTTCCTGTGTCACTACCACATCCAGTATGGTCCTAAGGCTCCAATCTGACCTAGAGACTTTACCGGACGCTCTTCCTTTGAACTTTGATTCTGGACTCTCCAGTCACCCTTCGTCGGAAAGTTGACTCTACTTCCCGTCAGTTCCGTGTCCCATGTCCTCTCCGTCTCCGGACCCCATTTCTCCTCTTCCTCCGGCGTCCCGTAAGTCCGGTCAAATCCCTAACCTAAAGTTAGGTTCAGAAGCACTTCTCAGGTTCTGTTCTATCCCAGTAAGACATAGAAATGAAAAAAAGACCGAAATTTCCGTAAAATAGTATGTGTGTATATGTATAAAATAATTCCAAAGTAACCTCACATCAACGAAAAGTTACAATACAATCAAAGATGACATATCGTTTCACTTAGTCGAGACACAGATGTAGACAAGGGAGACAAAAACCTAAAGGAAGGGTAAATCCGGTGGTGTCTCTGACAATATGTCCCACTTCATTTGGTCGTTCTTTTTTTTGTGTTTATGATATATAATCATGTATATGCACTTTCGACTTTCCTAGACACATGTGTCAGAATAAGTGTTTCGTCCGTACCTCTGTGTCTACATCTCTCGTCGTAGACATAGAAACGAAACCGACGACACCCCAATCTCCTTCTTGATCTAGTCTTCCCCTTTCCGGTCGAGGTTCCGACGACGTGGTCGGGTCGGATTTCCCCTACCGTCATCCCGGTACCTACGTACAGACCTTCGGGACCCTTAACTTAGGACCTCTTCGTTCAGAAACATCCCTTGCATCTTGACCAGAAGGATAGAGGTCTGTCGTTTCTACACCCTGACCACAGAGAGTCAGGACGGTTTCTTTCGTAGTCATCGTTACCGTCTTTCGGTCACTCCTCTTCCAAAGGTGAGTCGGAACTCTTGGACGTCCGTTCTTAGTGGACCTACGACGAAAGGTTTCGTATGACATCTCACCCCGAAGACTTCAGAACAAGACACTGGAAAATCTGGGTTCTTTACGAGGCCGTCCTTTCTTAAGGTATGGAGTAACTTGCTCTGGACGGCATGTGAGACACAGGAATCTCTCAGTGGAACAGGGATTCGCGCAAGAAGTCGTCATGATTCGGGACGACGATTCTTTGGCTAAACCCTTTTAAATTTGGTGATAAATGATTTGAATTGACGATACCTTGATTTTGATGGACAATTATGAGACACTTTGGTCACCAACGACCCTGTGTGAAACCTCTCGTGACGACATTTCTCAAATATGCATTCAAATTCCCACTCATGACTTCAAAATTCAGACGTCAGACTACAAGACACAATCCGAAATGAAATAAGAAGGTCAAGGGAAAATGTTCCACCCATAAAGATTACCCTGTCCTCAAGGTCACGACTCACCTGGCAGTACGTACGTTTCTCCTTCAGATCTGTCTACACCTAAATTTGGAACTGGGAGGGTGAATGATCGACTCACTAGAACTCAGTAGAGAAATTGGAGACACTACAGTCAAAGGAGTAAACATTTTGCCCTTTTTACAATCACGGTTGGTGTTCTCGACGTCTTTCCTGATTTACTTCATGTATTTCCCATCGCTCGTAAGGTATTTACCTTCGCATCCCAGTCAGTCCTTACCGGGACCCCAAATGGGTTACTTCGTCCGGTCACCAAGAGTCTGAAGTCACCGTAGTCGTAGTAGTGTATTAGACCTCGCGAAGAGTGGTGTGTCAACACCCTGGGGTACGTTCTCATAGACTAAGTGATTTAGACTCCGGGGGATAAAACATAAAGATTGTTTGAGGGTTTACTATAGCTATGACGACCAGGTCCCTGGTGTGAAACTCTTGGTAACTTGATCCAACCACAAGTCAGAGGGGAGGTCAAAACTAAGACAAGACCGTCTGTCCTAGTCCGAATCAAACGTCTAACAATTACACAAACACGAGTCAGTACAGGTTGAGACACGTCGGAGTACCTGACATCGGGTGGTCCGAGGAGACAGGTACCTTAAAGGGTCCGTTCTTATGACCTCACCCAACAGTAAAGGAGGAGGACCCCTAGAAGGACTGGGTCCCTGACTTGGGTGTAGAGTACAGAGGACGTAACCATCCGACTAAGAAATGGTGATCACGGTGGACCCTTCGGGTAATCTAACAATTACTCTGTTCAGGTCTTCATAGAAGAAGAATGTGTCAAAATAAGAACCCCGGTTTTGATCCGAGACTTTCCCTCAGGGGACAGGGTGAGGTGTCCACGTAAATCTCAGTCCCACTCCCCCTACACTCTGTATCCTTCACGTCTGTGTGAGGTCCTCCCCTCTCCTAGTGTGATCGAGTGTGTAGAACTCCCCGGAAACCTCATCTACGACTCTAAGTTTCTGACGGAGGTCCGGAACCGAACCGAGGACCTCTTCGTTAATTAGAAACCAAGGTAAAAGTTGGTAAAAAGAGGGTCAAGTCTCGGGGAGACCCCCTAAGAGGAAGAGCGATCTTCGAGGACTTTTCTGCTCAGGTAAAAAGACCGAACAGAGGTAACAAGAGTTCGCACAAATATAACCAATTTTTTATACGGGTATAAAATAGGATCTAAGTTTCACAAAAACGTTCAAGACTGTGAGAAGGACCATGGTACAATTTCTGTACCCGTCTCATCCTCTACTAGAGTCATCTTTGTCATAAATACCTAATAATATAAATATTTGTGGACTGTAAATATATTTGTTCCCTTGACCCTAAGAATTGTTCCATTGGAGAGGTCAAACCGTAAGTTTACCTTTTGTACGAAAAACATAAAAAGGACGTGTATGTCTTAGAGTAACTTTCATGAACCGTGGGTCTGTCATAAAAATATTTGTCACCAAAATCAGAGACCACTCAAGATTTAATCTATGTTGTGTACACTATAACGGTATCAATTATTAAGAGGGACCAAATAAAAGTAAATTCCTCACTACCTACAGTAGAGATACTACTATTCAGGGAAACTTCCTGAAACGGTACGGTCGACACTACGACTCGGCTCTTCCCACGTACTCCTCTGTCCCGAAGTACTTCCAGTGATAGAATAGGTTCCAGTGTCTTGAGTATTCACCGTGTTGGGATTTACTTGGTTCCAAACGGAATCAGATGTCATAGAAGGTGGGTCTAATGTTAGTTTTATAAAATAATTTAACATTCAAAGGTAAACAGAACAAAAATAAAGGACTGGCATTTGTCTTCTTTTGGAAGTTATTAATTTTTGTAAAAAAAGTCACATATATATATGTATCTCTCTCTCTCTCTCTCTCTCTCTCTCTCTCTCTCTCGAAATCTACCATCTTTCTATGTAAATAATTCGGAGTCTGGGACTAGAGTTTACATCGGTAGTGACAGATCGATCTACCACACATATTGAACCCGTTCAACAAATCTGAGTGGTAGAACCAAAGGAATAGACACTTTACCGACCACCAACACCATCCAGTACTACTTTCTTTTGTGGAAGGAAGCCCTGGAGACCTTCACTAATTTACTCTACGACAAACACTACACAGACCGTGTGTCACCTTTGAGTGAAAGGAAACGATAGGTAAAACAAAGAGTAATAAGGAGTGGCAGAAGGGGACACGAGGATACTTCCGACCCCAAAAGTAGTTACCAAACGGGGTAAGAAATCCTTACTGAAGAAAAGGTTCGAGACTCCGAGGGTCCTCTATGTGTTAGGACATCGGTTCATGTAAGTGGTTCTGAGTAGGTACACTCAGTATCTAAAAGAGAGATCCTGGACGTGTACCACTCAAGTAAAGTTGTAGAAGAATTAGGGTACAGTGATTGTTGTCATCTTAGTTATTTTGGGTGCACACTACCCTCTGGTGTTTAGATAAATGGACAAACTTAGTCCGTTCGCAGATGGGACAACCGAGACAGTAATTTGAAGACCCTTTTACGAAAGGTGTGGACCTTTATACTTGACCTTTAGAGTAGTACTCTCTAAAAAGGGCTATTAAGGGTCCGAAGTGATGTACCACTAAGAGTCCTTTAAAACTTGAACGAAACAAAACAAGACCTGATCTCAGTTTTCGTAGAGAATTTACTTTTTAGTAAAAGTCTTCCCGATTTTACATCCCGGTAAGTAAAACTACCGGTGACCTATGAAAAGTAAGACTAGTCGGAGAAGTAGGAACCGTAATTTTTTTTTTTTAAGTTACAGTTTAACTGATCTCCGGTTCAACTAACTGATACCCCCCTTTTTCATATACTTTATTCTCTAATCTCAGTAACTCTCGAACTTTTCTCATATCTTCGACTTCTTTTTTTACCGGAACAGATACACACACACACACGAAACAAAACAAAACAAAACAAAACAGGTTTGACTTATGTACAAGGTCCGAGTGTTCAAATTAATTTCAGTTCCCTCGTAGAGTCTCCGTTGTCTTTTTTTATTTCGTCTGTTCTGCAACTCCACCGACCCTATTCTTTGACACATCTTACAATGTCTTTTTGTTTTGGTTTTGGATCCTTTCCTTTCCCTTCTACTACCCTCTCCTCTCCACCCCCACCCCTCCCCTCCCCGTCTCCTTCCTCCCTTTATACCTAAACAGTTCAACTGGTGTACTTCACTTGAACTAAATGTAGTCGTTATAAGTCTCGAAAGAAAATCCGTGACCATGAAACGAATCACCCTCTTCCGTTACCGTGGGGTGAGGTCATGAGGACGGACCTTTTGGGTACCTGCCTCCTCGGACCATCCGACGTCAGGTACCCCAGCGATTCTCAGTCTGTGCTGACTCTGAAGGGAAAGTGAAAAGTGAAAGTACGTAACCTCTTCCTTTACCGTTGGGTGAGGTCACAAGAACGGACCTCTTAGGGTCCCGGTCCCTCGGACCACCCGACGGCAGATACCCCAGTGTGTCTCAGTCTGTACTGACTTCACTGAATCGTCGTCGTCGTCGTGAAACGAATCAAAGATCTACCAGTGTCTTCGATTTAATAGACAGAGTAGATTCCTTTGGGTGATCGTTTACCGTCTCAGTTCTGGTTTGTAAAGACTAAGGTTTCAGGTACAAGAAAGATTAGATTGGGTGACGGAACCGAATGGTAAATACGTAAAGTTAAAAATTACCACCTCTTTCCCCAATTTTTATCGAAATAAAGGTACAGAGGGCTATTCCCGTTTAAATCCAAGTGAACGCGTTTCAGCCATGTATGCAGCCACGCCATTATTATTGTCTCGAGTGCACTCGACACGAGGATGGAACTCGGTGCACGGAACCTCCTCGATAAAGTAGAAATGTCGAGGTGCCACATCCATGGTAGTAAACCCTAGAGGACAATGTACACTCCTGTAACTCCGGGGGGGTACAATGTATATGTACGAGATTTGATGTTTCAATAAATCTCTCCCTCGATCCGAGCCTTCGGTCTCGGATCGAATTGGACGGACGGAGCCAGTAACAGGGTAGGTCCGTCAAGAATGACTCTTCAGTAATCCCCTTACGAGACTCTCAAAGACTGTCGTTAAAACAATTCTCTACAACTAAACAACTAACAAAATTGAGCGAAAAACAAAAGAAAATAAATGAGAACAGGAGTTGACAGTATAGACACTTTCGTACCAAAACTACACGATCAAAGTCTAAAAAATTATAGATTCTTTGATTTGTGTGTAATTTTATTTGCTTTTTTTACTATGTTATTTTTTTTTAAGTGGACACACGGTGGATTGTAATTGAAAATACGAGACGGTCACCATTCTTATGTCAGGAGGTAGTGACGAGTCTTTATAGTGAACAATTACTCCGTCTTTCTCTAACCTGGTATAGGTGGTGGAGACTTTCCCCTTCTTTCTCCGTCCTGATACTGGGTCTGAGCTTCTAAGGTGAAGTCTGGAAAGAGAGGTGTGGTGGTCGGAGGGAGGACTTGGAGTAGATACAACGGACCTTCCGGTCCCTACGTTGTCCCAGGAAGTCTTTCGAACTTCCATGTTGCCTAGGACAGCAATAAATTTTACAACCATAAAACAAGTAGTACCTACAAAATCCATAATCAGTTCATAATGTAATTTTATCACACATAAAACTAATAATTTAAATAAATTTACAAAATTATATATTTATACGTTACGTCCTCTGGACCCAAGTCAAGGACCCAACCCTGCAAGGAGACCTCTTCCTTTACCGTTGGGTGAGGTCATAAGAACGGACCTCTTAGGGTACCTGCCTCTTTGGAACCGTCCGATGTCGAGTACCCTAGTGTTCTCAGTCTGTGTCGAATCGCGAAAAAAAAAAAAAGGATTACAACAGATATGGTTGTATCAGTTTTTGTATAAAATTTTATAAAAAAATTGTCTCTTTCTCCGGGTCTTCACAGTGCTGAACCGGGAATACTTCGACTAATGAAGAATGGAGATTGTGTAGGGGCGAAGAGGGAGTCCTGGTTTGTCACACGGGCTGTCGTCAAGTATCGGTGAACCGTAAAGTTGACGTTTTGTACTCGCTCAAAATTTTCGAAATAGAGCCATGTAAGACAAGGACTCTTTGAGGTAATATATATTAAAATATAAAGGTCACTGAGTGACTACGAATATTGGGGAGAACTTTAGAGGAGTCGAATAGAAAGACGCTGTGAACTCAGAGGTTGTAAGATAGGTACTATTTAATAGGTAGTATAAGTTTGATAGATCGGATTCGTAAAATCCAATGACGAAATAAAAGAAAATTCCCCTGCTCCCGAAGGTGGTTTGGTCTACACTGACAGAGATCAAAGTAAGAAATTACATGTTCAACGTCCAAGGTATATCTAGGAGCTCCCATTTAGTGTTTGTTCTTAATTGTGTAGTGGTTGGGTTGAAGGAGAAGAGTCGTACAGACAAAGTCCAATTTCACTTGTTGTGTGAGTTTATAGTTTCCGTATAACGGGGATTTAATCGGTTAGTCGAGGTTTATGTCGACCTTTATTCTCGTCCCTTATTACAAAAAGTTAGTCGCCTGTTGAGAAACTTTCAAATTAATATTTACGATTGGCAAAGAAAGTTCGATTTACTTTAAACGGTGAAGACACATCCGTTACTTGTCACATACGGTGGGGTCGGGTTAGAGACAGAGAATGACGGATGTTGTCCCCCTCATTTTTAATACATCTAGGGGTAAGTGACTGAAGATAATAACGTAAAAGAAAATTCCCTTATCTTTTACGAACGATGTGTTAACAACCTTCTTTAGTTAAAAGACTCGTCGAGAACATGTTCCTTTAGCCAGACCCAATTTGACTGTTCCGTCTAATCTTAGTCACAGGAACTTTAACCGTTAGTGTAATAGGTGGTTACTCCTGACAAAAGGTCCAGTCCCCTTCTTTCCTTACCAGTCAAACTTACCAAGAGCCCACAATCCAGACCTCTCTTCGTTCCAACAATAGATAAGGACAGTCCCTTTGCCACTAGAGGTAGAGTACCCAAGTGTGAGACCTTTATTAACGTTACTTAGTAAAAGTTCCGTTCGGACGTCTTCGAAGACGTACCCACGTCACTTCAGAAGGAGTGGGTATACTGGCACGGGGGCGGGGTGTTCGGGGTCGAGTTTACAATGGAGTTACCTGTCCATATTTAAACAGACGGGTTTGGTAGTGGTAGGAATCCTTTGAGGAGGAGGGGCTGACGTATGTTCTCGAGGAGAGAAATCGGAATCGGAGAATCGGTAGTGTAGTACGCTACACTACTGACCGGTCGAACTCAGTTCTCGGTAGGGAGTCCACTTGTAGATTCACTCTAAGTTTCACACTATACGGGTAACTAAACGTCCTAAGGGTACAAGGAACCTTAGTTCGGGTCTTTTCCTTTAGACCGCATCTTGATCACTCCGTCACTTCAGGTCGGAAACTTTTGTCTCTCTGGATGGTACATTCATCGACTCACTGAAGTACGTTTGACGAACTTGTGAGAATTCGGAGGGAGGTATCAAGATAAAAATCTTACCCCTGTTATAGACAAGACATTCCAAAATATTCCTAATGTCAATGACGAACATTTCAAGACTTTTATGACACCGATGATCTTTTTATCATTGGCATACATCAGAATGTGGTCTAATAGTTTGGAGTAGTCGGTCACTACTATTTCACCCCAGTATTAAAACAAATAAAGGGTTTACGGGTACTAGGACTGAGGTTCATCCCATCGTGGACCCACGGTCAAGACGGGGAGACCCTAGGGACTTCACGAAGGTTCAAAGGGGTCAACAACAGGAAACACAAGTGTTTCACCAGACTGACTCTGGTAGAGATCCTCCCTCGGAGGCAGACCATCACAGGTGACACAAAAGGACGGGAAGTACCAGTGACGTGTCATACGAGAAATAATTCAGTGGCCTCGGGTTCGGTCTCCACGACAGGGACTACAGGGGAACAGTAACGAGGGACTCCACTGCGTCACCTCGACGCAAGACCTCCGCCACTCGTCCTTGCTGAGAGGAGTCGACGGACCTGGAGATCAAGTAAGAAATGAAGAACTTTGTTGAGTCGTTTAAAGTTTCTTAGTCGTCGTGAGTCTTTACTCAGGTAGAGGTAATTAGGTGTGGGAGGTCTTTTATCGGACGGTTTATACTTAAGTATCAAAGTTGTTATCTTTATCTTGAGAAAACCCTTTACTACCGACGAAAAGAGGTGCGGATCGTTATGGGGAGTGAGGTAGGAATATTAAAGTCTCTAAGATCCCGAGTCAGAGTCGGTCCAGTGTACACCTTAGACTCAGTTGAGAAATAAGTAGTTGTGTTTGGGTCTCATATCTGGGGCGGGTACCGGTCACTGGTGTACGAACCTCCTGTCTCCTGTCTATTGTACCCAAACATCTCTAGGTCCTCGAGGTCCTTTCCTACACTTATACTAAAAGACCTCTCATACATTTAGTTAAAAAGAGGGAGAGTGAAAGAATGTATACGAGATACTATAAATTCCAAAAGATTGTCATTTATACAATACAAGTCAAGTCAAGTCAAGTCAGCGAGTCAGCACAGGCTGAGAAACGCTGGGGTACTTAGCGTCGTGCGGTCCGGAGGGACAGGTAGTGATTGAGGGCCTCAAGTGAGTTTGAGTAAAGGTAACTCATCCACTACGGTAGGTCGGTAGAGTAGGAGACAGCAGGGGAAGAGGAGGACGGGGGTTAGGGAGGGTCGTAGTCTCAGAAAAGGTTACTCAGTTGAGAAGCGTACTCTACCGGTCTCATAACCTCAAAGTCGAAATCGTAGTAAGGAAGGTTCTTTAGGGTCCCGACTAGAGGAAGTCTTACCTGACCAACCTAGAGGAACGTCAGGTTCCCCGAGAGTTCTCAGATGAGGTTGTGGTGTCAAGTTTTCGTAGTTAAGAAACCGCGAGTCGAAAGAAGTGACAGGTTGACAGTGTAGGTATGTACTGGTGATCTTTTTGGTATCGGAACTGATCTGCCTGGAATCAGCCGTTTCATTACAGAGACGAAAACTTATACGATAGATCCAACTAGTATTGAAAAGAAGGTTCCTCATTCACAGAAAATTAAAGTACCGACGTCAGTGGTAGACGTCACTAAAACCTCGGGGGTTTTTATTTCGGACTGTGACATAGGTGACAAAGGGGTAGATAAAGGGTACTTCACTACCCTGGTCTACGGTACTAGAAGCAAAAGACTTACAACTCGAAATTCGGTCGAAAAAGTGAGAGGAGAAAGTGAACGTAGTTCTCCGAAAAATCAAGGAGAAGTGAAAGACGGTATTCCCACCACAGTAGACGTATAGACTCCAATACCTATAAAGAGGGCCGTTAGAACTAAGGTCGAACACGAAGAAGGTCGGGTCGCAAAGAGTACTACATGAGACGTATCTTCAATTTATTCGTCCCACTGTTATATGTCGGAAGTGCATGAGGAAAAGGATAAATTTTGGTCAGACAACAAGGCACAGGTCGAGATTGACAACGAAGGACTGGACGTATGTCTAAGAGTTCTCTGTCCAGTCCACCAGACCATAAGGGTAGAGAAAGTCTTAAAAGGTGTCAAATAACACTAGGTGTGTCAGTTTCCGAAACCATATCAGTTATTTCGTCTTTATCTACAAAAAGACGTTGAGAGAACGAAAAAGGTACAACTATTGTTCCAGTTCCATGTCGTAATAATATTCAACATAAAGTTAAACTGAAATATTCTGATATATCTATGATCTAGTTATTTATTAAACACACATAACTTAATAATAGGTATATGATACAACAACAAGTCAGTGGGTCAGTACAGACTGAGAAACCTTGGGATACCTGACGTCGTGTGGTCCGGAGGAAGAGATATATGATATATAATCATATTATATGTGATTACATATATTTTAATATGTATAATCATACAATATATATATAAGGAAAAACATTAATTTATATTTAAAATCTGTTTAAATTCATTAATTCAGAGATAATTACCTCATTTCTGTTTCCATCCACGAAATCCCTTAGATAAGTTAAAAATATTTGTTTTGTGACTAATATTTAATTGTACTTAAATAGTCCTGAAAATATAACTAGAAGGAAATTTCAATTGAAAATGAACGTGTATGGGTTTTACAGTACGACACCAACTCTTTTAGACGGGTGGTCTAGAGTGTCGGTTAACAGAAGTACGGTCTCCACGATACACTAGTATACACATTTCCGTCCTTTGAATCCCTAAGGTCACTGGGTATTTACGAGGCAACGGATCCTCGTTCTAAAGTCATTTTTGGGACGAACTTTAGTTAGAGTGTGAATTTTGTATTACTTAAACTTTGGTAGTTTTTCACCATACTCCAAGTACTGAGATAGTGTTCCGATTAAAGTCCTCTGTCCGTCTGGTATCTTTACGTTCGTTCGAAGTTGAGTAAAAAACGTCGGTAAAAAAAAAAAAAAAAATCAGTGTTCACCAATAAGACATATTCACAAGGACTTTCAAGAGGAAAAATTACCACCTAAGAATCGTTATAAAGTGGTGTGGTGTTAAAAATTACCTAGTAATGTAACGTAAAATAGAATTCCAATGAATAGACAGTAAAGACATCAACTCAATTGATCATAAAGAAGAGACAAAGTACATAGAGTAACAGAAACTTCTATCACACTGAGGAAATGGGAAAGTTTAAATACTTTAATCTAACACAGACAGAGGAATTAATGGAATTTAATTTACCCATTCTGTCAGTAATACCTACCCACCAGAGAAGGTCTGACGGGAGGTCACATTTTACTGATTCCTTTATTTCGAGACTCCCGACTTAGTACTCCAGATTGATCCGGACGACCCGTCCCCTCACACTTTCATGGACCCATTGAGAAAGGACTTTTCGTATCACCCCCTTTATATCGTTCAGACCCACTTTAGTCTACAGAATTGGTTGGTCAAGTCAAGTCCATTTAATAAATCATTTTGTTTCGGTATATACCATCGAGATAAAAATCAAAATATTCCTCGGAGTTATAACAAGAAGGATCACCGACATGGTCAAATGTAAGGGTGGTTGTCACATGGTCCCAAGGAAAAAGAGATGTAGTAGAGGTTGTAAATAATAAACATGTGAAAAACTGCAACCGCTAAGAATGACCACACTCCACTATGGAGTAACACCGAAATTAAACGTAAAGAAAATTATTAATCACTACAGAAAAGTACACGAGAAACCGGTAGAATTTACAGAAACCTCTTTACAGATAGATCGACACACGGGTAAAAAACTACCAAAAGAACTATAACTCGACATACTCGACAAATACATAAAACCTCTAATTAGGGAACAGTCAACGTAGACAACCTTTATAAAAGAAGGTAAAATATATAACAGAAAAACAAGACGAATACTAAAATAAATTACTCGTTTTTGAAATTTCAAATTAATCCTGGGTAAAAGCATACCAGGATTACTATTGTTTGAGACATCTTTTACCCGTATCTCCCTTAGATGGAGTTGTATTATTTTCGGTATATGTTGTTTCGGTGTTGATCGTAGTATGAGCCACAACTTTTCGACTTTCACAAAAGAGATTCTAGTCCTTCTTCTGTTCTTACACGTGAGAGTGGGGAAAATAAGTTGTAGTAAAACTTTCTGGATCCGTGTCGTCAATCCCTTCTTCTTCTTTCTTTTCCTTAGGTTTGACCTTTTATTCTCCATTTTGGTAGTACCAAACATCTACTGGACTATGAAACGTATCTTTTAGGATTTCTAAGGTGGTCTTTTGATTATCTCGAGTAGATACTTAAGTCATCGTAACAACCTATGTGTTACTAATGGACAACGAAAGATATACGATTGTTACTTTCAAGTTTTTCTCTTTACTTCTTTTGTTGGAGTAAATGATCACGTAGTTTTTCTTATTTTATAGATCCTTATTGGAATGGATTCCTTCGTTTTCTGGACATAAGGTTTTTGATTATTCTGTGACTACTTTCTTTAGTTTCTACTGTGTCTGTTTACCTTTCTATATGGTACAAGAAGTCAACCTTCTTAGTCATGACACTTTTAATCATATGATGGGTTACGTTAGATGTCTCAGTCACGTTAAGGATAGTTTAATGGTTACCGTAAAAGGTGTTTTGATCTTGTTTCTGGAATTTTAAACATACCTTTGTGTCTTCTGGCTATCGGTTTCGTTAGAACTCTTTCTTTTTGTCTCGACTCCTTAATCCGGGGACTGTAGTCTGATATGATGTTTTGATGTCATTCGTTTGGGCATGTCATAACCGTGTTTTTTGTTTGGTTCTCTAGTTACCTTATCCTATCTTTCGGGTCTTTATTCAAAGTGTGTGTATACTAGTTAATTAGATATCGTTTCCTCCGTTCTTGTACGTTACTTCTTTTCTGTAAGAGAAGTTTTTCACCAAACTCCTTTCGACTCGTCTACGGATATTTTCTCACTTTTAATCTTGTAAGAGATTGTATTAGTCAAGTCAATCCAAGTCAGCGAGTCAGCACAGACTGAGAAACGCTGGGGTACTTAGCGTCGTACGGTCCGAAGGGACAGGTAGTGGTTGAGGGTCTCAAATGAGTCTGAGTGCAGGTAGCTCAACCACTACGGTGAGTCGGTAGAGTAGGAGACAACAGGGGAAGAGGAGGACGGGGATTAGGGAGGGTCGTAGTCCCAGAAAAGGTTACTCAGTTGAGAAGCGTACTCCACCGGTTTCATGACCTCAAAGTCGAAGTCATAGTCAGGAAAGTCACTTGTGGTCCTGACTAGAGGAACTCCTACCTGACCAACCTAGAGGAACGTCAGGTTCCCTGAGAGTTCTCAGAAGAGGTTGTGGTGTCAAGTTTTCGTAGTTAAGAAGTCGCGAGTCGGAAGAAGTGTCAGGTTGAGAGTGTAGGTATGTACTGGTGACCTTTTTGGTATCGGAACTGATCTAGCTGGAAAGAACCGTTTCATTATAGAGACGAAAACTTATACGATAGATCCAACCAGTATTCACACGAAGGTTCCTCATTCGCAGAAAATTAAAGTACCGACGTCAGTGGTAGACGTCACTAAAACCTCGGGTTTTTTTATATCGGACTGTGACAAAGGTGACAAAGGGGTAGATAAAGAGTACTTCACTGCTCTGGTCTACGGTACTAGAATCAAAAGACTTACAACTTAAAATTCGGTTGAAAAAGTGAGAGGAGAAAGTGAACGTAGTTCTCCGAAAACTCAAGGAGAAGTGAAAGACGGTATTCCCACCACAGTAGACGTATAGACTCCAATAACTATAAAGAGGGTCCTTAGAACTAAGGTCGAACACGAAGAAGGTCGGGTCGCAAAGAGTACTACATGAGACGTATCTTCAATTTATTCGTCCCGCTGCTATATGTCGGAACTGCATGAGGAAAAGGATAAACCTTGGTCAGACAACAAGGTACAGGTCAAGATTGACAACGAAGGACTGGACGTATGTCTAAAGAGTTCTCAGTCCAGTCCACCAGACCATAAGGGTAGAGAAAGTCTTAAAAGGTGTCAAATAACACTAGGTGTGTCAGTTTCCGAAACCGTATCAGTTTAGTTTTTCCTAATCACTGGGTTTACATTCTGGTCTATGATATTTTGAGGATCTCCTTTTGTCCGTCTTGTGAGAAACTGTATTTTAGTATCTTCATAGAAAACCTAAATAGAGGATCACATTACCTTTGTTATATTCCAAAAAAATTAGTATTTCTTCTCTCTCTCTCTAACGTAAATATATCTATATCTATATAACAATAACAGTAACAAGACAACGATTTAGGACAGACTGAGAGACGTTGGAGTACCCGACATCCTACGGTCCGAGGAGACAGGAGGTGGTAGGGACCGCAAACGAGTTTAAGGACAGGTAAATCAACCACTACGATAGATAGAGTAAGAGATGACCGGGGAAGAGGAAAACGAAAGTTAGAAAGGGTTCTAGCCCCAGAAAAGGCCACTCGTCCGAGAACTGTAGTCCACCGGTATAACAACCTCCTCGTCGAAGTCCTAGACAGGAAGGTTACTTATAAGTCCCAAGTAAACGAAATCCTAACCGACCAAACTAGAGGAAAGTCAGGTTCCCTGAAAGTTTCTCAGAAGAGGTCGTGGTGTTAAATATATAGGTCGTCGTTTTACGTTAGTACGTTTCATGTACTTCGTTTGCTACTGTCTTTACTCTCTCAATTTTTCAAAAACCTCTAAATTTTTAGTGACGAGTGTCTTTGATTAATAACTTAAGTTATTCTTACCTGATCTTATATTTTTTATTTAATTTTTATAAATTTTATATGATCTTATATCTTCTGTCATTATTTTATTAACTATACGTATATTTAAATATAATTTCAAACGTGGGGTTATATCTGACGTACGAAAAATTTCTTATCAAACCAGTAATTTTCTTTAGTGTGTAATCTCTGTTTTTCTTTTACAGTCATATAAAGATTAAGAATAATAGTCTGTTACAAAAGATTGAAGTTACATTATTTTAAATTTTATTCATTTAGACTCAATCGATTTTTATATTTAGTTACATAAATATTTGATTCCTTTTGACTCTGTCTTTTAAATGACATCTTGAACCCCTTTGTTCTTTTGTTTTCCCCATTAAGATATCATTTATTTTACTTTCATCACGTACAGTTGTAAACGACCAACAACGATTGTGTCAAGGATCTCACGTTTAAGATCGAGACTTATGGAAGACTTTTATTTCTTCTAACTTTTTATTTATTCGATTTAGTAGATTTCTACCCTCCTTTTCCTGTTGTCTCGACAAAGTTTCTTTGTTCATTCTACCGTTATACTGCTATTTACTGTCGACGTCTTTCAAAATATCTACTCCATTCCTCATGTCTTAAGGATTGAATATGTGTAATAGAATCTTTAAACTTTTATCCCCGTCAGACCCGTCGAGTAAAGTACTCCGCTCATATTAAAATTATCGATTTGGTCTACTTTTCTCAAGTTCTCTTTTTTTTTTTTCATGACATTAAGTTAAATTGCAGACTTGAATTAAAACTTTTAGAATTTATTTTATAATGGATAAATAAAGGTTTTCATATAATTTTACTAAGTTCCTACCGGGTTGTATTCTTTTTGATCGATATATTAAGTGAAATTTTTTTTGTCTTATTTTCTGACGTTCCAGTGTTATCTTTCTCTTTCGTATACTATTTCTAGTTGTAGGTGAAGACCTTTTTTTTTTTTTTCCGAATCTTTTGATCTTTACTACACTATTTCAAATAGTAGGTTTTTAGGTAACTTTTGTAGTAAAATTATTTCTTTAAAATATTTTTGAAAAATTCCAGTCCTTGTTCTATTTTGAATGGAGACATTGTCGACGATAAGGTTCATAAACCTTTTCGTTAATCTATTTATTCATTGTTTTTATGACTTAACCTGTCCATTCTGTTTTATAAGAAATGTATCTTTAGGTGTCCTTGATCTTCTTCTGGAAATCTTAAACACTCTCTCAAGTCGTCAGAAAGGTCTTTGTTCTAATTCAATATTTTTGGAAATCACCCGTGGATGATTTCGTTTAAGGATAATCTTTTACGTTATTCTTTTAAATATTACCGTTGATTTTGACACTTAATAGATGATCGATTATATTATTTCTAACGTGTCCGTGAAAGACCTTTCTAAAATTTAAAATAAGATCCTACCATTGTTACTGGACATATACTACGGATTCCAAACCCAGTTCATTTGTAACTTTACTATAGTTAGTTATATGTGACTTAATCAAACTTTTATTTACTTTAAGGTTATTTTTTAAGTTCGTAAAAAAATTTATGAGAGATTCTACATATAACTACTCATTATAAAGAACTTACTGTTTCTTATAAAAGTTTATCTTCCCATCCTTCTAAGAAGAACTGTCTATAAGTCAAGTAAAGTCAGCGAGTCAGTACAGGCTGAGAAACACTGGGGCACTTAGTATCGTGTGGTCCGAAGGGACAGGTAGTGGTTGAGGGCGTCAAGTGAGTTCGAGTACAGGTAGCTCATCCACTACGGTGAGTCGGTAGAGTAGGAGACAACAGGGGAAATGGAGGACGGGGGTTAGGGAGGGTCGTAATCCCAGAAAAGGTTACTCAGTTGAGAAGTGTACTCCACCGGTTTCATGACCTCAAAGTCGAAATCGTAGTCAGGAAGGTTACTTGTGGGTCCTGACTAGAGGAAGTCTTACCTGACCAACCTGGAGGAACGTCAGGTTCCCTGAGAGTTCTCAGAAGAAGTTGTGATGTCAAGTTTTCGTAGTTAAGAAGCCGCGAGTCGAAAGAAGTGACAGGTTGAGAGTGTAGGTATGTACCGGTGACCTTTTTGGTATCGGAACAGACCTACCTGGAAACAACCGTTTCATTACAGAGACGAAAACTTATACGATAGATCCAACCAGTATCGAAAAGAAGGTTCCTCATTCACAGAAAATTAAAGTACCGACGTCAGTGGTAGACGTCACTAAAACCTCGGGAGTTTTTATTTCAGACGGTGACAAAGGTGACAAAGGGGTAGATAAAGGGTACTTCACTACCCTGGTCTACGGTACTAGAAGCAAAAGACTTACAACTCTAAATTCGGTTGGAAAAGGGAGAGGAGATATTTCCGTATAATTTTTCGTCATCATTAAGTCTGTCGTACCGTCATTTTATCCTCGTCTTGTCATCTCGTTCCCTCCTCTGATCTCGTAGGGTACCTGAGGACTCCGGGGACCCTGTCTCCCGTAGTACAGTGTCTCTTCGTAACGCTTTGTGACCCTCTCTTCTGACTCAGAAGCCATTTCTCGTACCCTCTTCATTGTAGTGAGACACCTTTGAAATTTATTAAAGGAGTATGGTTTATTTTATTAGACATATACCTCATTCTTGATTTGACTTACAATTTTCATATCTTAATTACTTCCTTTACGTCTGTTTTAGAAATGTTGGAACTCAATCCTCTTCGAAGAATTAGATCTAAGGTTGTGTATTTGGGGTTTCTCTATTTAGGTACCGGGACTTACTTCCTAAAGGGGAGTTTTAATGTAGTGTCTGTTCTCAATAGTCCGTCCCCAGTCTGAGTGAGAACTGGGACACTATAGTAGTTAATTTATCACCGTGACAATTGACTCGTCAATGATACATAGTCCATGACAAGACTCATGAAGTATATGGAACTTAGTAAGTCAGAAGAACTCATGATAAAAATTGGGTAAAATGTCTACTCCTGTGACCCAATCTTTTGAACAGATTTCAGTACATCGACCATTTCCCATATCGACCCTAAAATTGGGACTATGGGACCGGTTTAGGTCTTTGATAAGGGAATTGAACCCAATGTGTCGAAAAATCCTAAAGGGAACGACTGCGGTTCTCTTCGTTCAGTTCCCTTTTTCTCGGCTCCTACTCCTTTCTGGACATGACGTGCCTGCTCCTCTCTGGTTGTGAAGTCACTACAAACGTTCATGAAAACATCACCTCCACACGACTGAACACCTCTTCACTAGTTGGTCGTTCTGTCGCGTTAGAACATTTGATGTCGAGATCTTTGAAACCTTTCCTGAAAGGAAATTAGGGTCGGTGAAATCACAAGACACCGAATGTCACATTCTTATATATATAAAATTTAAGAAACCTATTACGACGACTAATACTTTTTGTACTGTCGATATTTTAAGTGCTAGGAATGAGAGGTCTTGTCTGAGAGGTGTTTAAGTCCCACAGACCGTTCAAGGTCGGTTTCGGAGATTTGTTTAACCAAAAGTTTGGTCGTAGAGGTCGATTATAAAAGGTATTGTGCGTTAGG
Organism: Capra ibex; assembly: GCA_006410555.1. Taxonomy (NCBI): domain Eukaryota; kingdom Metazoa; phylum Chordata; class Mammalia; order Artiodactyla; family Bovidae; genus Capra; species Capra ibex. The sequence continues at coordinate 40,139,004 of SJYO01050590.1, read as the reverse complement.
GTAAGAACAAACGTCATTTTGTAACCTTACTTTGGTATGAGACAAACAAGAGGCCGAGTGTAATACTGGACGATATTTTACTTAATTATAAGTATTTAGAAAAAATGACGTGATTAGAGTCACAAAATTTCATCACTAATGGTGGACTGTACCCCGTCCGGTTACTGATTTCCTTAGAAGTCTGTCGTATTCGGATTTGTACAAACTTCTCACTTCGCTTCCTTTTCCAAGTGTACAGTTTAAACCCGTATTTGTGCTTGTAAAACTCTTCTAAAAGGTATTCCTGAGGTCTATGAAACCCCATTTTTACAGGACCTTTTAAAAAAGACACCTCATAGACCCTTGTACTCGTTCTTACAACCTGTACCCAATACATTGTACCTTATATGGTGCATCTGTTGGAAAAACTTTAAAAGGTCTACTCTATGTAGCAAACCTTTCGAATCTTTGTGGAAGCCACTGGAAGTGCAAAAGACATTAATTTCAAAGAAGTCCGAGACTCTGTGGACTCGTCACCTAATTGAAAACTGACAGGTATAGACTTCGATGACTCTTTAGGGTGTCCGAAGTATTTCGACGGACTTCTCTCCACCTGGAGTCGCGATGGGTTGTCCTTTGAACCTTGTGTAACCTTTGGTTCTTATCGGGCCGTGTATGGCGACTTGTCTCTTTGACCCTTTCCTTCATCATCTACGTGAACCATACTAAAATTAATCTTCTTATTCCTTCGTCCTACCACATTTGACAACTCTTATGAATAAGCATCAAACCCTAGATTCGAAAGTTCTCATCTCTTCCTGACTCCTCTCTGAGCAAGTAAGTTATTTCTTAATGATTTAAAGAGGGTACGGTCTTTCGTGGTGCCATTCCGGAACCCCTAGACTACAACTTGTTTACGTCTCAAAACTTGAACCATCAGTTCCATCCGTTCATTACTCTACTTCCTTTGATAATTCATACTCGACTCTAGTCACTAAAATTCTTTCATGATCTCAAAGTTCTCTCGTCGTTTTCTCCAATTGACCTAGTATCTCTATGATTTCTTAAACTTTTGTAAGTGAGGCACTTCCCTTCGTCGTGGACTCGAGAGACGGTCTCTCTGGGATCTTCCCGACCAAGAGGGGTCGTTACAGTCCCCCTTGTACCACCTCCCTCTTAAACCCCTCGTCCTTCTCGTCATCGGGGGGTGGGAAGGGACTCGTGTACGAGGATTTCCCTACAGAATAGTCGTTATCAAAAGTCTATGAGTAACGGTCCTCGTAATTCTAACACCTTCCTGAAACTTCCCTTGTTATGTCTAGCTCAGGTTCGAGGGTGGGTGTCTCTTCCCCGTACAACGCCCGTGCGAGTAGGGAATCCAGGGTGACACCCGGCTCGGTGTGGTGAGTGGACGAGGAGGTACCACCGTCCCGGGTCGAGTCTGAGAAAAGTCTTGAGCTTAGACATCAAAATGGTTCAACAGAAGGGATTCGACGACTGGATGTCTCAATATTTTGATATTTTCACAGATTGCTTTCAAAATAAACGGACACAGAGAGTATCCAAAGTTCATTTTTCCCGGGGTGTAACCAGAACAGAAAGTTGGAATTTGGACGAATAGGAGACCAAAGGGTAGGACTACTTATAGTGAGTCAATGAGTTTACATTTCGTACCACCGGTCCCGTAGGCAGAGTTATGGAGGACAGAAGAAGCAGAGGAGGATGGTTCGGTTAGTCACTTATTGAAAGTCCAGACGGGTGAACTGACAGAAGGAGGGTAGAGACGGACACAGCTCTGGTGTAGTGAAGAAGAGACTTTCTGAGGTCGGTGGGAGGTCGAGGTCGGACCAGAGGGAGGACGTGAAGGACGGGTAAGGGAGAGGGGTGGAGGGTGGGTCAAAAGTCGTCTGTATCTCTCTTAGAACTCACACACTTCGAAGTCTCTCTCTCTTTCGTACTGACGAAGGTAGGAGGCCGTAGAGCTCCGTCGGGAGGAGTACGAAACCCCTTGTCCCTTTAGAAACTCGAAGATAACTGTATACCGTCCTCTGGGTATGTCTTCCGACCACGAAGTCTCCTGTCCGGTAATGACACACTTGAAATTCCTTCTACTCAAGGTCCTTCTTTTCTGGACTCCCTTTGACCGCGACGTGTACGAGATTTAGGACCGAAAAGACAACAATTAGGACTTCCGAAAAGATATTTTTTGTCTTCATATTATTGGGACTGTGGTGGTGGTGATCATACGACACCGACTGTATCAGTCACAGGTGGTATAAAGGAACCTAGGACAATAGTAGGGAAGGAAGATAATTAAAACATGTGTCACAGGGCACATGTAGGGGTTTGGACGTGAGTTCGGAGAAACAGTTGCGATGGAAGGTGGAATCGCGAACCGGTGAACACGATTCTACGGCGGAGGGAGACTCCGTACAGGTGTGACAGAGGTCTCGAGGGGCTCCCTAGACCAGTTATAGTGGGAATTACATCGAAACGGACTACAGAAACGAATCGAAGGAAAGAGAGGGAGAAGGTGCAAGGATACAACAAACGAGGACTATTAGTGAAAGGGTACTCTGGACCAGAGTTCAAGACGAGGACCTTTGGGTCTGTCTTACCCTTGGGTCGAGAGACGTGGTCCGTGTCCGATTCGTGAAGATATGTAAGAAAGGAGGTTAGGAGTTTTATTACCGAACTCCAGTCCTGATGGGTATCGAGGTAAAATGGTTACCGTTTTGTGTCCTAGGTCCCTGCAAACCAAAGACAGTGTGTCGGTTACGGCTCCTCTCCGTCCAGACCGGGGCGGGTGCAGGTAGGGTTGAGAACGGGCAAAACGATATGGTACTTCAGTGTCGGTGAGGGGAGGTAGAAGGGGGCGGCTTCCGTCGTAGGACCCTTTGTCCGCCCTCCTCGACTCTCATGTTGTCCCGTCCCCTTTTCGTTTGGTCTCCCACACAAGGTCGGCGGACGCACCGCCCCGAACTAGGGTAAGTCAGGCTGGGGATCTCGACAGCACACCTTGTGTGGAGTCCTGACAGACGGACTTTTTACCTTCCCCCTCACAAAGAAATGGTCGAGACGGGGCCGACCAGTTCCCAAGGGTTTGCAAATTTCAGACACGGTGATTGTAAACGCAGAACAGTCCCCTCGGGTGTCTCTTTTCACGACAGTCCGTGTGGACCCACCTCACCGACGGTGTTGTGACTGGCTCCTACACTCCGTCCCGTACCTCCCGAAGGTCTCGTGTGGAGGAGAATGACAGAGTACGTTAGGGACGGAGAGGCATCCTTTGATGTACACAACTCGTACGACACACGGGTTGGGTTACGGTCCGGGAATACGTAGCCAAACAAGTGTGGACCGGTGTGGACTGACCCGTCAATGACCACAACAAGAGTAAAATGTAGACACCTTTGACTCCCGGACTCACCACTCTACTGAGCGAGGGCCACACACCGTAACGTCCCTGCCCCTGAGGAACCGGGAGAGAAGGGTCAAGGACGAGAATGGAAGTGACCCCCGACGAGACGTCCCGTTGGGTGGAGTGTCCGGTACCGTCGGAAGGTACCCGACCCGTCCGGGGTTGAGGTCCGGACCAAGAATAAGCCCCTTGGGTCGGTCTTTAGGTCGGTCCCTGGCCTACCGCAGAATATTAAAGAGACATAGGGGGTTCGACGGATCGTGATTTATTTATGAACGACTGACTAACTGAGTATGACCGGAACGAAGGTTCAAAGGGACCCGGGGAAGTGATCCGTCGGTCGGGGGAGAGACGGGAAAGCCTCAGGGGGTAAAGGTGGTCGAGGACTTCAGACTTAAACTTTCACATCCCTCACAACACAAAGGTCTCTATGCTCGACCACTGTCTTGCCCGAATCGTCACTCCCACCCGTCGTCCCCTCGGCACTCTCCTTTTCCAGCCCTACCCTATCCTCCCCAGAAGTGTGAGGGACACGGTCTCCCCGGGGTTTCGTTGAACGTTAGTTCTTTTTACACGTGACTGGCGAGACTCTCTATAAGGACCCTCTGGTGTTTTAAATCTATTCCCGTGCCCGAGGTCTGGTCCGGAGGACCGAAGTTTAGGACCGACGTCGACAGTGGAATGGAGAGACACGAAGTGCTTGAAGGTGACATTTGACCCTACTATCATTATCATTATTGTTGGTGGAATCCCAACAACGAACCCAATTTTACTCAATTATGTCACAGACCGATCACCATTCACGAGGCACTTATAATTGACAGTACCAACGACAAGAATACATCGGTCTCCAATCTTGGGACGTTCGGTGGTGACAGGATAACTACATCTTTGATACGAATCCCTTCCGTCTACAACACGTCTTCATGACGGTCAAATTTAAGTTTACGTCCAGTCTACTTGAGACTTCAGGTTCACGAAGATAGTCGTACATGTGTAAAGTCAACAAATAGACAACCAATAATAAGATCACAGATACTCTTGATAAATAGTAAAACGGGTAGTATAAAACTTTTACAGACGGTCCTCTTTCAAAGAACTGTCCCATTTCTTCCTTAACTCGTCACGTGTTTCCTCTTCGGCGAGTCGAAAGGATTAGCTTGCCTTCCTGTCAGACCGAGTTCCATCGGAGTCCATTTGAGTCGAGTCTATAGTGTAAAAACAAAAAGAAAATTTTGCACAAGTACACAAGGTCAAAGTAGGAAAGTATTGGGATGTCCTTAATCATGACCAACATGAGTAAGTATTGTCATTTTAACAAATCCAAACTTCAACACAGGGGTATCCTAGAAACTCCAGATCAAAATCGATTCTCCACACACAGAACAGATACAGTTTTTATCGGACTAATTTGATCGGCGGACCAAGGAACCTTCAGTCAACCGGGTGTTGCAGAACCGATACTGTCCTCGTATGATACTTCCACGGAGTTCTAAATGGTAGCACTCGTAAGACGATCATGAAGATGGACATCATGACAATGATGGGGTATGGACGAGGATAAGGATTGAAGTCAAGTCAAGTCAAGTCAACGAGTCAGTACAGACTGAGAAACGGTGGGGTACTTAGTGTCGTGTGGTTCGGAGGGACAGGTAGTAGTCGAGGGTCTCAAATGAGTTTGAGTACAACCACTCAAACTGAGTAGTAACTCAGTCACCACGGTAGGTCGGTAGAGTAGGAGACACCAGGGGAAGAAGAGGACGCGGGTTAGGGAGGGTCGTAGTCCTAGAAAAGGTTACTCAGTCGCGAAGCGTACTCCCCCGGTTTCATAACCTCAAAGTCGAAATCGTAGTCAGGAAGGTTACTTGTGGGTCCTGACTAGAGGAAATCTTACCTGACCGACCTAGAGGAACACCAGGTTCCCTGAGAGTTCTCAGAAGAGGTTGTGGTGTCAAGTTTTCGTAGTTAAGAAGCCACGGGTCGAAAGAAGTGTCAGGTTAAGAGTGTAGGTATGTACTGGTGACCTTTTTGGTATCGGAACTGATCTGCCTGGAAACAACCGTTTCATTACAGAGGCGAAAAATTATACGACAGATCCAACCAGTATCGAAAGGAAGGTTCCTCATTCGCAGAAAATTAAAGTACCGACGTCAGTGATAGACGTCACTAAAAACGTCGGGGGTTTTTATTTCTGAGTATAAGTTTCTTGTGGTTGATAAACGAGGAACATAATGAGTGAAATAGAAGTTTTGTCAAGGGACTTCATCTCTTAAAATAGAAGTAAAATGTTTAGTCCTTTGGTTCCGTGTCTTTTCGTATCATTGAAAAACTACTAGTGGTCAGTGACTCCACTCGTCAGTGGAGTTCTTTAGACAGACCTGACAGACACGAAAGGCGGTGATGGGAGTTGATGGCGAGTAAGTCTCGTACTTTTGCCCGGAGGAACACTACGGGTGGTCGTCGTACCCCTAGTACGAGTCCCTCACAGAAGTCACCCCTCCGTCATATCTATTTTGAACTTTTTCCTGTCCGATACATTCTCTTATTATCGTCTAAGTTGAGACAAGGATAGTGTATGAACGTAGAAAGCACATACGCAGGGACGTACTGTAAACACTTTGAGGTCTTTTTATCTTTAACAGGTACAACTACTGTCACCTTTGGTTTGGAATCGGTTCGAGTCAGTAAGTCAGGACAGGCTGAGAAACGCTGGAGTATTTGACGTTGTGGGGCCTGAAGGGACAGGTAACCGGGTTTGGTGAGTCAATACGTATACTACATCGGTCCTGATCCAAAGAACTGGAGGCTAAAGTCCCGATCGAAATAAGATTATCTTAAGAAACTCCGAGGTTTCCTTCGAGTATATAAATGCATTTATACGAATGAATAGGGTGGACAAATCCTTATATCCAAAGTAATAATAAGTCCATATTGCTTAGTTTGTCTAGTCCTATGTCGAAGGTAACTTTTCTATCAAACAATGAATATCAAGAGTTCTCCTCCCTGTAAGGCGTGGTACGTCCCAGTGTGTCGTTTCGTGACCTCAGTCAGTCCTCTGTCTTCCTCATTCCTCTTTTTCACCCGTTCTTTGGACTAACCACAGGTACCCTTCCTTACCCACTTCGTACCATTCCTTCGATCCACCCAAACTTATTAAGACCAAATCGGGATCCCGGGACCCTGACAGGGACCAACAGACCATGAACCGGGACCCCACTAATCCCGTCCTCCTATCACACTGTCTTCACCAACTTCATTCCCGAAGTGTAACCAACCAAACGTATATTTCCACAGGAAAACTCAACAAATTTCATAGATCCCGAATAGATTGGGTACTTCCTCGTCAGACAAGGTCACAGTTCCTCCGGGGTCCTACAGTGTCTTAGTTTTAATTTTCCGTACGGATTATGTGGCGGAGTCTTCTCTCATCTGAATTCCCACAGGAACATTCTACTTTGACTTGTTTGTCGTGTCAAACCAACTTACCTACCCACCTACCTACCTACTAGTCTACCTGGTTGTCTATACATTCGAAATCAGAGGACTACGGGTACTGGGAGCAGATTGTCATACCAACAAAGTCACCTTTACAGAGATAACTTCTAGTTCCTATTTCGTGTCAGTGTTTCGTCGTAAGTACGTTGGGAACCTATCTATAAAGAAAGTAACAAAGTTTTACTTCTGGGACGATTTATTATACCTCCCTCTAATATCCTCGTGCCGACCAGTGGACCCTAAAGTGTAATCAACAATAAGAGATATTGAGACGGTGACTTTGTAGTCTCGTACCGGCCAATGTTTGTTCTTCAGTCGAAGGAAGGTTTTAGTTATTCTCTGAAAACTGACCCGATAGACGCAGACGAACCTTTCTTCTTATTCCTACGTTTGAATCTTTTGGTTTCGATCTCTTATTTTTAAAGACTTACCCACGAAAGTAACCAAACAACCGTTCTTTGTGTAAGTTCCTTTGGTCCCACTAAGAGTTAAGGGAAAAAGTATTTACTTTTTATCGAAGAAGACTATGAATCTGAGCACCTAGGGTTTACCGGTCCTATTAAGTAATCGAGTCTACCTCTTTCGTATAAAGAGAAAGTCACTCAACCTGAGTAGAGGAATACTGGGGCTTCGAGTATTTCTGTCACCTTTCTCGACACAAAGTTCGGTCAGACCGACTTAAGTCTTAAACTGAGAGGCGTTGACTACGAAAAGGAACGTCCTGGAAAGAGACCTTTGAGTAGGGACTCTGATCGATAATTAACCTCTTTCAAATAAATAGAACATCCAAACTATTAGTTAGTAGCCTAAAGTCGTGAACAAAACACCCTAAGGTAAAGTAGTGAACGATGTCATATATAATAATAAGCCATATCCTCAAACAATTGCCACATAAATAAACTTACTGAGAGGGAGATTTATTTCCCCGGAATATTTCAAAAAAAAAAATTATTTCCAAATAAAAATGTAGTCGATAAACGAAAGGATACGATTTTGGAGTCAACTTCCGAGACTCGTCGTATGTTCGGCTTAAGGACGAAAAGCCCAGCCCTACCCCGACAACCTTCCCACTATTTTCGTCGCCGCATCCGGGAAGTCGTCTAAACAAAAAAGGTCGGGACAGTAAGTGAAAGGGAAACTCTTCCCTTGTTCTGCCGACCATCTCTAATCCTTACCATTACATTTTCAAAGATGGATGACGTATTTTAAGAAAGTTTAATTACGTTCGTAATTTAACAGTTACTAAAAAGTGTATTTCATCTATAATTTGACACGTACGGGCGACCACAACCATATTTAAAAACAGTTGTAAAAACCGTGTGCTCCAGACTCGGACCCCCAGTTCTTTACAAAAATTGGTTTAAAACAACAAAGTCAACGAAAAAAACGTGAGCACACAACATTGAGTTTGTAGCTTAGAAAAGGGTTTTTACTTTAAACCGTCCGGTAATCAGGCATTACACCAGATTACGGACACCCATAAAAAATTTGTACATTTACCGGTTCTATAAATCCAAAAACTCCAACTTTTGGGCACGTACGTGGGAATTGTTGAAGAAAAAGTCGAGATGAATCATACGTATAAATAACGTGTACACATAAAACATCGTGTGGCTAATCTGACCTCTAATCAACCCTTTTATATGTTTGCGGAGAAGCGTCCTCTTACAGAGAGTCTCGCACTCGACTATACAGAAGAGAAAATTGCTCCCTCATTTTCCGTCGGGCGCCGTGGGGGCCAGAGGTCCCGAGACAGGACTTCACTCCGCTGAAGTCGGTAAGGGTGAGTAGGCACCACGGCCTTCTGACTTCTACCCTCGACAGGGGTTCGGACGACTGGCTGAGGTCTCGGTTCCTTGCAGGTTTCTTTCTCCCACTCGTAGACATGGAGTGCCAAGATTTAGGACAGAGACCGGAGTAACGGGATTGGACATGGTCACGGGGGACCTGTGCTCACGACCCGAGCAGGGTTGTGACGTCCTAGAGGTGTATCTGAGGTTTCATTTATGAGTCTTGTATTTCTTTTGTGTAATGTCGGATTAGGTGACAGGTCTAGTAACTTTTGATTGTCAATAATGGAGTAAACTTTCATTAAAAATTGTTAATCGAATCCTTTCATAAAGTATTAAAAAACGATCGGAATGTGTTTGAGTTTTAAAAAGTGCATTAGTTAATTTAGACCGTCGTATCGTAGTCCGTGAGTAATCCGACCCGACGAACTTTAAGTACATGTTAAAGAAGGAATACGACTAGGCGTCCTCGAAAATTTGAACGTGACCCTACGACCGTTGTAGGGGGTTTGTAGAGTCTGTGTAACAGAGAGACTTGGACTTGAAAAAATTACCACCAATTTGTACAACAGACGAAATCAAAGGACAGATAGAAGTAGTACTCGATCGTGGACAAAGGTTATTTAATATGCGTCTCAACATAGTCGTTGTGGAACCGTTGTCGACGGTGGGAATTTTCGCCTCACGGGAACTCCTGTTATGTGGACACTTGTGTATCGCACAAATAAATCGACTTTCGGTTTTGAGGTTCAATGTATTTCGTTAATAGATTTCGGATTACATACGGGTAATAATTGTGTTTTATTGGGACAAGAATTTTTGGTTATTTTTAGATAAATTTCCTAAAAAGGTTTAGGGTGACTTTAAACATGAGTTGATCTCTGGATCAGAAGCGGACCCTGAATTTTAAGATTACCACCCGTTCCCTCTCCAAACATACACTCAATATTAAAAGAATCGAGTACGGACCTTAAACCCCGGACTCGTACATACCCACCATGTCAGTTTCGAAAACTGACAGCTCTTTGCTGTATGAATAATTTTTATTAGAAACAATGTTCAGTGAAATTTTTTTTTTCAAACTGATACCAGATCTCCAACCTTTTTCTTCACCTAACAAAGTCAAAGACAAATTTGCATTCTTATCAAGTAGGGTCCTATGGAAAGAAATAAACATGTTGGGTGGAAATGGAATATCAAATAATCGATTATCGTAATGGGAATCCATTACCCCAGTCGCTATATGATTACTACATTTACTTGGTCGCAGTCGATTTCTCGAAGTTTGAAGGTAGGACAGTGTACTTTATGTAATTATTTCCTTTAAGACCGGTTAATGTCACGGACGACGTGGCTCAAGTCAAAGGTCTCACAAACTGAACTCCGGGAAAGTTCTTTACCGGGGTACATAATGTATAAGAACTCGACATACATTTTTGTCTCTTATCGATAACACAGAGGGTGGAACTCCAGAGAACTTTAGACTCTCTAAAAAAACGAATCTCAAACATTATACAATTAGCGACAGATTATGAAGGACAACTGTAAATGGACTACCTGAATGCCGTGAGTCCACGTTTGCACAAATCGTGAAGACAAACCGACTTACGTTTATGACAACCTTCATTGACGACTACTCATAATGTCGAGGGTCGAACCGGGGGTAGTCACAGTGACTACCAAGTGAACGTCATGTGCACTCACTCACGGACCTCGGACTCTTAACCTGAAACCTTCCTTCAAATCTTTGACGTCCGGATACTGAATACTGTTTCAGGCATTGCGTGGTCCCGTCAGTACGAAAGGACTATGACCGGTACACTCACTACTACTCAATGTAACGTCATCCACCCCTTTTCGGAATTCTTGCACCGTGTGACACCGGTATTGATGAAATAAGAGGAAAAACGTTTAACGACGACGAAAGTAAATAACTCGTTGACCAAAAGACCCTTGAATAAGGTCTGACGTTCGACCCCTGTGATTCTACGCAATCTGTCCACTAACAAGGGAGAACGACTTAACGCTTCTGGAGAAGACACACAAGCTTTGCAGACACTACACTCTGGTTCCAAGACAGTAAGACATTGGTGACCATATCAACCGAACCTCGTTCGGTCAGCTGGGGATAGTCAGTCAAAGGAGGGAATATTTTGCACTTTTTGTTAAGGACACCGTAGATGTAGTCTCTTCACTGTATTTTGAGTTTGTATTGTTGACCACGTTCATATACGACGTCTAAAGTTCGAGACTCAGGAAGACACCCGGGAAACCGAGAACTTGAAATGATCGGGATTTCAATAAAGAAATCCACTGGATAACACTCAAACTTTTGGGTTACACTTTGAGTGTTTTGCGTCGGTGTCGTCACCAAAGTAATAGTTTTGAGATCGTTCATAAGGTCGACCTGATTAAGGGGTGAACTAAGTGAATACACATTCCTCTAGAAAGTCGGTCTAAAGTGACCCCAAAACCCCCCCCGCCTCTTTATATATATATGTGTGTATATATATGGACGCACATATATGTGTGTGTGTGTATATTTTAATCCTTTTTATACAAAGGGAAAAGATCATTCATATCGTAATACAATTAAGTCGTCAGAGAGATATTTCTACATCCTGAAGGAGGAAACTAAATAAAAGTACTAATCCCCGGGAGTGTATGTTGACGTACATTTACACTCTCCGTGGGTCCAGTCCTCTTTGGGTTCTCACCTAAAAGTTTCCTCCCGAGTTAGATAGGGGGGACCTCTTAAATAGAAATAATTTCCAGTCGTTTACATCTCGTACGAAAACGATTAAGTAGTGCACATACCCGTTATTCAGTACTCATGTTCAAACGTGTCTTCTATTCTAAACGACACAAAATCTATTTGACCAAAAACTTATAACTCTTCCATTAAGTCTTTTGTCAAATCTTAGGATAACCAGGGAGACGGACGAACAGTCTAAAGGGTAACCACTACTTCGGGACGGTTCCTATCTAAGTCATGACCAGTACTTTGATCTGGATCCAAACACCAACGGACTATTATTGACACTATTATTTAAGTAGGTAATTAAAGAAAGGACAAAGGGAGGTACCCATTGTAATTTGATTCTACACTACGATAATCTACCTCTTTTAGTAAAAGTAAGTGAGTGTGTGTGTGCGAAATCTTAAGGTAATCCGACGATTAAGGGTTTCTGATGTCTACAGGGAGGATTATGGTACTACCTTCCTATTACGTTTTTTGATCTTTATTTTACGGAACACTGGACCCTGATAGTTTTCGATAATCTGTTTCACTCTCCGAGGTGCCTCTACCTGTTCACGAAATTTTGGTCTAAGTATTTCTTTTATTATATCATCGGAAATATACTAATTGGTCCTTTTTGAACAGAAACGAAATTCGACAGGGTATTTATTTACCTCGGTCCTTATCGTTCACTTGACAACACTCCAAAAGAAAACAAAAAAACTACCCTCCCGTCCCTATCCGATCCGAGCTTTCCCTTTTTGTTCTTATGAGAGACAGAAACAATCCGGAGTCTCTTAAACACGTGGAGGAACCCCGTAGAGCTACCTGACAAAAGGAGTGTTTGTCTACTCACATATTCACGGTAAAATAGTCTAAATTCTAATTCGAAGTCTAAATTCAGACAGGGTATGAACCCTCCTTAGACTGGAAAGACGAATGTACGTAACTTTGTTTAGTCACCTAGTTACTACTAAAGGAGAGGAAAAGAGTGGGAGCAATGGACCTTTCGTTCCATCTCCTACTTCTTCTTCGTCTCACTATAAGTCCACAGCAGGAAAGCACACTCCCACTCAAACTCGTCGAGACCCTCAACCACTACCTGTCCTTTCGGACCACACGACGTCAGGTACCCCGGCGTTTCTCAGCCTGTACTGACTTGCTGACTTGACTGACTGACTGGGGTTCGAACTCCAAGGCCTTCGGAAACGTGTTTCGTCTCTCCTGTCTGGGGTTTTCTTACTAAGATCCCACATTTTGATACGAACGAACATACCCTAAACTAAATTCGAGAAAAACTTGACGGTCAAGTAACAAATTTTTACGTATGGACGTGTCTTGGTCAACACCAGTTCTTTGACTAATCGTTTTCTGACAAGAAGTTAAGGACCTTTAGGATATAATTCTTGGTAGGACCATAAACAATTCCTTTTCTAATGGGTACTCAATGGTTTTGCGTAGTACGAAATCGCTTCTCTACCAAACCTCCTCTTTCTTGAGTTCCTACCCTTTTCCTAGATTCTTCTTTAGATCTTTTTAGCCCTAAGACTTTCTTTACACAGAGAGTCCGTCTTGAATCTTTCTCCACTCTTAAGGATTCTAATCCTCCTAGGAATAATAAAGTCATAACTTCTCTCTACGTCAGGGACTATGTCCTCTTACTCCACCATCAGTGTCCCTATTCGATTTCCGTGTAAAGGATCGTAGAAGTGAACGAGGGACACACAGACACCCGTTCCATAAGTTGGAGAGATATGGGGTAAAAGACGTAGAAAGTTTTACTTCTCTCTCATGGATAGAGTTCCCCGAATTTACTTCTAAGTTTCTTTATTATATACAATTCACCTGTTTCATGAGCCATATCACAGATCTTATAAGATTTACGAGTTACTTACTATTGAAAATAATCAAATATTTGATCTTGAAGTTCGAAATAGGGACGTCATCTTTATCCGTACTGACACCCTAAACTTTTTCTGTCCCTCCCCTGACATAGTACCTGTTCTTAGAGGGTTCGGGTACCCGTTATGGACTGTGTATTTTCCACGAGTCACTTAAAGAGAGTTCCCTACTTAGTACTTCCAGTCCAGAAAGTCAAGTGACTCGACTCTGACTAGAAGTGAACGGTTTACAAAAAACTCACGAAAGACTTTAAGGGTCATCTTTATCATTCCAATAGGGTGACAAGCACAGTTTGGTTTTTTGTGTTCACTCGTTTTTCTGTAAGCCCTTGTAACCCTATACTAGTTCAGTAAAGATCTTACAGTGACACGTGAGGAAGAGTGATACATTGGACTCTAGAACGGGTTTTGAGGACGTCCCTAACGAGACTAAACCGGACAACTACAGTTTGAAGGACTCGTACTCCTATTCAGTGATTACTTCCAACATTGCGTCGTGACCCGTCGACCGAAGAAACGGTCTGAGATATACCTATAAGACCCCACCGTTCCAGTTCCCTTTTTATGTCTCTGTACTCATCATTTATCCGTTTTACGGTGGTAGGAGAGAATCGAAACAGGGGACAGTGACCGTACCCTGTCTCTCGCTCTCAGTTTCGTTTCCTACGGACGGTAAGTTATTTATCGTATTGCACCCCTTTCTTCCTTCTTTCCCCCTCCTTCCCTTTGGGTGAAAATGTTTCCGTTCGAGTTCAGGGCGCATGAGTTCTTTACTGACAATGGACTCAACACTATACTAGTTTCTACGTTATTAGTAAATCAAGTGACACTGAAATACGGTACTTCGAAGCATTTTTTACCTGACCTATTACTCTGTCCTTTTCTTTAATACCTTACATTAAGTAAGAAGGATTGATACTCGGGGACAAGATCTAGATTTTATATACCTCCAGATAGTCACATCTCTTCCTCGTTACAGTTTGGGGAGGGCCCTCATCCTCTCACGATCCTATATGTTTCACCCTACAGGTGTAACTTTCTCTGTGTACATGGGGTTACAAGTAGCGTCGTGACAAATATTATCGGTCCTGTACCTTTGTTGGATCTACAGGTAGTCGTCTACTTACCTATTCTTTCGACACCATGTATATGTGTTACCTCATAATGAGTCGGCAATTTTCCTTAAGTAAACTTAGTCAAGACTACTCTACCTACTTTGACCTCGGTTAATATGTCTCACTTCATTCGGTCTTTCTCTTTGTGGTTATGTCATATGATTCTGTATATATACCTTAAATCCTTCTACCGTTACTGCTGGGACATACGTTCTGTCCTTTTTTCTTTGTCTACACATATTGCCTGAAAACCTGAGTCTCCCTCTCCCTCTCCCACCCTACTAAACCCTCTTACCGTAAGATTGTACATATGATAGTACATCCCCCACTTAGCGGTCAGATACAGACTACGTCCTATATCGTACGAACCCCGACCACGTACCCCTACTGGGTCTCTGTACAATACCCCTCCCTTCACCCTCCCCCCAAGTACAAACCCTTGCGTACATTCTTAATTTCTAAAATTTTAAATTTTTTATTTTTTGACCTTTTTTTTTTTTTCTCTCTCTGAACCGGTCCGAGATGAAGAATCCTATCCCAAACCCCGTCCGGGGTCAATTGGAAACTCCTTATAGACCTAAAACTTTACATCTGAACCCATATCAGTCTTAGTAATATTTAAGGTCAAAATCAATACGACACCTAAATTCAACATAGAGATTTGTGTCTACGATTAAGACAACAGAGATTTACGTATCTTAACTATTAATTCCCCTCCCAATTATAACAAAAATTATAGAAAACACACGAACCGTGACACGAAAACGAAAAGTGAATTAGGAAGGTATAATGATCCTTCATCTATAATGAGGAATAAAATGTGTACTCCTTTGACTCCGGTCTCTCCCAGAACGACTCTCAGGACGTTGATGTCTCAACATTTCGACTCTAATACTTGACCAAGATACGCAAAAAAGAAGGTATGTTCTCTTTGAGTCTTTGACCGAACCCTCCCATATTTTTAACTTCAACATTCGTAATCATTTTCGTTTTACACTATAACAGTACACCCTGTATAATATTAATTCGTGACTTTTATAATAAGTAAATATTTTTTTAATAGATTAATAGGTATAACCTTCACATGTAAAGGACGTACTTGAAACTTTTATATACAAGACATTACATCTTTAAAATGAAACGTAGAGTCATAAATGACATGTTTTTTTAAATGTTTACTCATGTTCCTTCATACGGGTTCCAATAAGTAACATCGTAAAGATATTCTCATTTTTGTTTTGATTTAGTTTACTTGATTTATTTGTTTTTGAGAATACCGGACAACTACTCTCTTCATTCTCCCCTTTAAAAGTTTTGTTATACTTTTTTACGAATCTAGACATATTACTCAAAAGCCTAACTTTCCCTGTAGATCACAAGT
The DNA here is from genome assembly GCA_006410555.1 of Capra ibex. NCBI lineage: Eukaryota > Metazoa > Chordata > Mammalia > Artiodactyla > Bovidae > Capra > Capra ibex. The sequence goes on along the minus strand of SJYO01050590.1, from coordinate 40,123,182 downwards.
TGTTTTACTCATGTTTTATTGAGTATTGTTCCATATAATAGTACTTCAAAGTTTGTAGTGTTATTTCTTTTGTAGGATGTTCGAAGACCTGTCTTTTTACCCAGTATATATTTCTAAGTCCGTAGTCTTACAGTAACCAGAAGACTTTCGTCGTAACCTCCTAATCCATAGTTAAATCGACTATACATACCGGTACAACTCTCTTCCATTTCACACAAAAATCTCTCAAACTCCTACTTAATAACGATCCATCTATTCTTTGTTGTCTATTTTCACTCCACTAAAAGTTAAGGTCCTTTTTGTCTTAAGATATCTTTTGTTTTGTGTATTAGTATCATGGTGTACACGATAGTTACTCCTCGTGAATTATTGTAATTATTATATTACATAAACACGTATTTATAAATATGACATAATCTCTAAACCCCTCTTCTCTTTATGTACGTACATTTACCCCACTGACCCTTTCCTCTCGATTTAGGAGTAGAGAGATCTTTCAGTTACCTATTATACGTCGTGACTTTTTCTTTCGAAATGTAAATAGAATAAATCTTGTGGTCTTCTTTAATAAAGACGCCGTTCACCTTAAACCCCTACTCTACTCCTCGACGTTTTCGGATGACAGAGATAGAATTTTGGAACCCCACGACAAAATGAAAAATTTTATACACGTAGATAATCAAACTTACAATTTGAACTTTAGTTTGGAAAACGTACGAAGGACCTTTGTAAATCTTACATTTTTATACATTTTTAAATTTGTTCTAATAAGTATGGAATAGTGGGTCTATATAGGTGACAATCATGACTTTCATACTAGAGGATAAGCATAAAGGAAAGACGACTTTGTGTGAAACTACTTTAGTACGTCGTAAACTCAACATATACGAAGACAATGGTATGTCGAGTAAATAAGAGACGGAGAGAAAGAGACGGAGTGATCGAAACTTCTCAATCCTCTGGTACGACCCCTTGACGCGTACCGTCCCTTGACATCCGTCAGAGAACTTTGACTACTGTAAGAACTGACTGTCGGTCGTTCTTCGTACGTCAGAATAGTCTCCTTCCTTAACTTAAGACGGTTGTTGAATTCACTCGAATCTTCACTTAGGAATGGGTCTGTTAAGGGTCCACTCTAGTGTCGGGGTCGGTTTTGAGACTTCAGAAAACTCTGAGATTAGTCTTCTAGGTAGATTTCGGTTCGGACTTCAGAACCGTTTGTATTTGAAGAGCCTATGTAAACAACAAAACTCGGTAATTCAAACGCCATCATATTAATGTATTGTTACCTTTTGATTGTGAACAGGGTAACCTCCTTAAGTCTTAAACTTCTTTGAGAATCCTCGTCTGATACTTATTCTTACATGGTTAACCTTGTGGGTCGTAGTATGACGAGAACGACCTCGACTTCCAATTCCATGTGGTACGTGGCCGACGTATCTTGTCGGGACTGGAAAGACTTGGTCCTAGGAAAACAAAAGTGAGACACCTTCACGACTGTACAGTCGACAAAAACGTACACGCTTTTCTAGAATGTGTCTCCCGAGTACAGAATCTTGTGCGCGCACCACAAACATGTCGTTTTTATTACAACCAAACGTCTTGGATATATATATCCTAAAATGATCTCGTCTCTCCGGAACCCTTTTGGAGGGTTGGGTCGTTCGAACACAAAAGAAAAGTTTCTTTATGGTTGGTTCAAATTAAATTTAGTTATCTCTTCCATTGTCACTTTCCCCCACCCCCCTTGATGTATTCGTGTTCTATTGTTTTTTCTTGCACCGTCTGTTGTATATACTTGGGCTCCTCGCTGTTCGGTTACTTTTCCATTCACGTTGGTAGGCAAAGAGTCTATACACCGACTAAATGGAGGGATAATCTTCCTCCGGGATCGACTCACGGGAAATTAACTTTCCTTTCTTACGGGGAATATGTGCAGTGTCAGTGAACGAATGATTTCCAATGACAAGAGAAAGGTTGTGGACACCGTTCTTAACCCTATACGACTTAACCTTCTTCTTCTTTTTTTTTCCGTTTTTATAATCGTTTTATCAAATTTCATTTTCGATACTCTCTTCTACCTTTGTTGAATGTTACTAGGTTTTCCCTCTGTAATTCCGTTCTCCTTTACAATTACATTCGATTTTTGTGAAGACAGACCCTTCTTTTACTTTTTAAGGGGATTTCCCGTTAAGTTTTCGTTATTATTCGTATCACTTTCAGGTTACGTGTGGATAACTTAATTTGTTGTTCTTATAACTTTTACTAATCAATCGTATACCTCAGAAGGAACACGGTTTGAAAATAAGTAAGTCGTTTATATTCGTACGTGATTGAGAAAATACCCGCAGGGGTCACCAGTCGCATTTCTGAGACGGATGTCACGTCTTCTGTATCCTCTGCACTCAAGTCCGGGACCTAGTCCTTCTAGGGGACCTCTTCCCTTACCGTTGGGTGAGGTCATAAGAACGGACCTCTTAAGGTACCTGTCTCCTCGGATCACCCGATATCAGGTACCCCAGCGTTTTTCAGCCTACGTTGACTTGTGTGTGTGTGTGTGTGTGTGTGTTGAGAAAAATATCCAGTAACGTTGAGGTACTACAATGGTAGGTAAAATGTCTGTCCCTCCGTCCTTTTCGAATCCCTTGAACGGGTTTAGTGTACCGATCTTTCATTAAACATTCGACCCAAAACTAAAGTCCTGAGACTAGGATTAAAAGAGTGGAAATTATATTCTTTAGAGTTCCCGGTACCACCATGATCTTTCCTCTGTATCCCGTGTTGTTTACGGTGCACGTCTACTTCCTTTTCTCTCGAGAAAGGGTTCCCAACTCCTCGTGTCACTAACGACTTTCACGGGGCCTCCTGACTCCGTGGTTTCTATCTCACACTCTCTACGAGAGTCTTACTTTGTTCTTGGCACCTTCCATCTAGGGGACACGAAACTGAAACTTCGGTGAGACGGTCACGACCTTACTTAATTACTCTAGCTGTCTCAGTGGCCCCTTAAGACAGTGTCAGGTCTAGTGACGTGGACTGAAGTCTGTAACAATTGTCCGGAGGTAACTGACTGGACGTGTGGTTACGACCTCTTTCGAAAACGTGACTCAACACTCGTCTCCTACGATGGGTGGACATCATTACCGGCACCACTACCTCATACAAACTCATCGTGACAGTGTTTCTCATCGAGTGATCTCTCGGGTAGTTGATGAATGGACCGGGTTTAGGTACCGAACCCATTTTAACGACAATTTCTACCACTTATACCACTAAGGGAGTGAGGTGGGATTTGTGGGTTCGTTTACTTACTTTCTTACTTACTTATTCTGTAGTATATTCGATTGTGTGCACGGGGACCCGACCAGGGGGACCCACTTCGACGTGGCCCACCTCCACTTGAGAGACGACTCGCAGGTGTCGACCTAGTGTCTTGATCTCCAGTCACGCGTAGGACAGTCGTCATCCGTTTCGGTTTCCCTTCCGGCCCACCTAACAGTTAAAGTATTTGTGGACTTCTACAGACTTTCAACTCTTAAAGATCTTGTCTTTTCTAAGATACGAAAAAAAAAAAAAAGTAGAGATGGACAACCAACACCGAAAACACGTATAATAAGATGTATGTCACACTGAACACCATGTCCGACAAGTTCTTCACCATTCAACGAGTACTCTAACATCGGACGGTAGAGACGGACAAGATCGATCTCTTTTCGACATCTCGTGACCCAAAGTGGAAGAAGTGAATTTAAAAAAAAGGTCGACACGATCCTATATTAACTGTATGTTGTAACATGTATTGCAAATTCTACATGACGCACAACTAAACTATATTAATTATGTAACGTTTTACTAATGGTGACATCACAATCGTCTGCGAAGGTAGTACAGTGTATTAATGGTAAAGGAAAAAAACACAATCTCTGTAAGGTCAAGATGAGTCAATTGTCGACAGTTCATATATTATGGAATAACGATTGATAACGAGATACAATCTAAGGGTCTTGAAGTAGAAGGTAGATCTTCGGACATAGGAGAGGAAGTAACTAAAAAAATGAAGGACCATTCACATCAACTTGTCTCAATTCTATTTGGTCTCTTTACTGAAAAATTCCTTAGATTACCCGGGAAAGGAGTGACGGTAAAGACATCTTTCCAAAATAAGGTCGTAAACATAAAATAGGGTCGAAGAATGTTTAGAGAGAATTATGTTTGGTAGCGGACTTAGGGACCTCGGGAACATGAAGATTCCATAGGGACACCACACAAATGACAATAATGACAGCGGTTGTCTAAACTTTGGTTCTACTATAAAGATCTTTATTTTACCGAGGAACAAAGCGATGGACAGAGTCTTAATATGACTTAGGACTTTGTTTCGGCCCTTGTGGTGAGTACCGTTGAGGGATCGACGTTCCTCTAAACAAAAGTTTCGCGGACTGTTCGATGTAGGCTAAGTAGGAGTTTTGGCTGAACAGTCCCCTTATTTATGGTTCACAGCCTTGAAGGGCTCTTTAGATCACTACTTTTCGGGATATTGCTACTTGTTTAATTTAAGTCAAGATTACGGTCCTTGTCTTTCTTTCGTTTTACTTCTCCGCGTCTTCTCACTCGGGTCCATACTAAAATCTATTCCGACCTCTACTCAAACAATTACTCTTTGTCTAGCACCTTCCGAAAAGATCTGTCGTCTACGGGCCCTCTTCTTCCGACTAGGCCCTTGCAGAACGTCGGTCCTCTCATGCAGCCACGACCGTTAATCGATTAAAAAAATACTCTTGTAGGGGAGGTACCTGTAAGCGACCTCTTCGTAGAAATGTGGACGAAAACGGCGAGTACAGTAACGCAGAAAAGGGTCTGGAAGATAGGGTACCGACCATGCACGTGAAGCACTAAAGAAACAGAGTAAAGGTGGAGACGTAAGGAGAGATCGCGACAGTCTAGTTTATTTGTACGAGATTCACTGGTGAGTTATGAAGTCCGAACTCCGAAGAGTTTCGGTTGTACAATCTACTCGAGATTGTCAGATTACCACACTACCAAAGGTAATTCATGACTTAGAACGGGACATCCCTACCTCGATTTTTTACGTATTTAATAAATTACATTCCCGAAACGACTACTGACTATTTTAGTTTAATCGACGAGACCCGATTCCTACTTAAACTTTGTCTTAAAGGAGGAAACTTCTCTGTCACTGTTTAGATAAACTATCCAGACGTACAGTCCAAAGAAACCATCTTTTAACTCGTCTTAGGAAACGATCCGTTTCACTTCCTCTGACCGAATCCAATACTTGATCAAAAAAAGGGAATTCACAAATAAAAACAGTGTAATAATTTGGGTACGGGTGGGTATCTTCAAAATAAAAATTTTCATCGTATTTTTTTTTTTTGGAGTAAGAATGAAGATTGTCAAGATATTCCGAACTGTAAACCTGATATAGGAAGGTCCGAAAACAGACACACTCACATATCATATGTATAAAAATGTGTTAGCTTCAGTAAAATATCTATACCTATATATGAAAAATTGTATAAATAATTTTGGACTAAAATTACTCATATATTATACGGTGTAGGACTGAGTTAAAGACTAACAAGGAAATTCCGTTAATAAGGTGGTTTCCCATGTTTTTTAGAATTCCGAGAACTATATACAACGATACAGTAAAAAGTTTTTGAGACTGAGTTAAATATTAGAGTGGTTCATTAAATATCCAAAAATTCAAACCCCTTATCTTAAGTGAAGGATACACATCTATCTATGAAAGATTTTATAATCGACGAAACGAACTACTTTTAAGAGAGGGTAGCGAAAAACTCAATTACTTTGTGATGAAAAATCCGAAATTCCACTTCCAAAAAGTCGCCTCGACCCAGAGGCGACCCCCGGACCGGAGACAAAGCGCGCGCACGTACCCCGAGACACGCGTCCGAGATCAAATCCTCACGCGTGAGTCATCAACTCCGCATACCCGAGTCAAAGGAACGCCGTACACCTCAGAATCAAGGGGGTGGTCTCTACTTTGGGTGTAGAGGACGTAACTTTCCGTCTAAGAATTAGTGACTCGGTTGTCCCTTTTAAAGATTTCAATGAATTTTTTATTTATTTACACGCTTCTCAAAAAGAGACAAGATGAGGAAGGACCACTGTACTAAAGGATTTAGTGACACACACATTAACACCGACCACATTGGTTCTTACACACAAAACTTCATTTTTACGTGGTGAAAAACAGTGGACTGATCAAGGAACCAGTGTACACTAGATTAGGATTACACTAAAGAACAAACTTGTTTGTACTATCCTCTCGGTTTTAATTGTTGTCAAAAATTTTGTACACAGATTGAAACAGAGAGAATTTCTTGTAAAAATTCTAGATTAAATATGAGACACGAGAATGAAAATTGTAATAGGACGAATAAGCCAAGAAAAAATGGGGACCAACGAACTTTTGAGGGAGGGGTTGGGAAAAGAGAGAGGAAGGTATAAGAGGTAGTTTTTGACCTGGGTCGTAGGAGAATTAGGAACTGAAAATGTAGTGTAGGGGAGAAGAGGGGTATGAGACCAGAACTAAAGGTGATGGGTTTCAGGTTTAAACCATACTGTCTTTGGATTTAAGTGCAACGGTTTCCTGAGACTACCTTACCATTCTGTTGTGCGTAGCACGACTGACAAGAAATACGACCGAAAGACTTGGGATGATCGGCAGCCACACATCGACAGTTATACCGTCGAAGTCTCAAAAACTACACAACAACAAATCAGTGATTCAGTTCAGGTTGAGAAGCGTTTAGGTACCTGACATCGGGCGGTCCGAGGAGATTGGGACCCTAAAGGGTCCGTTCTTATGACCTCACCCAACGGTAAAGGATCCCTAGAAGGATTGAGTCCCTAACTTGAGCATAGAGAACACAGAGGACGAAACCGTCCGTCCAATAAATGGTGACTCGGTCATTTAGGTTTAAAACCTAAAAAGTTTACACCAAAATCACATCAATCATCTCCATAATTTTTTTTTTTTTTGGGAATTTTTACCTTCGGCACAGGTAACATAGGAAACAAATAAGTTATAGACGATACACGGTCCGTGACACAGTAAGTAACCTTTATAGGGACACGTGTGTTGTCTCTGCCGACAACGAAAAGACGTCAAAGGTCCCCCATATAAAACACTTGACCGGAGGGGACATCGTGACCAATCGAAACAAAAGGTAAAGGGACTAGAAAGTAGGAGCACAAAAGAAAAAAGAAAAAAAAAAAAAATGCATAACATACAAAGAAACATTCTACGGTGTTTAAGGATTGTGTCTCGACCAATATTTGTTATTTTCTTACAAAGATCAATCAGCACACGGTCGTAAAAAACGGAACTTGAACTAATCGATGAACTCCTGTTCCAAAGACAGAGGGATTAATCTTGTATCATAAACGAAAACATAAACAGAATTATGAGTCGTGACATACGTCATATAACGTCATGAATGGCTATTGACAAACACCTATACTAAATAGGGTGATTTTATCAAAGATACTCGTGACGGAGACTAAATTTGTTGTCAAGACGTAGTCAAGACGTTGGTGAGTTCGTTCTCCGCAACTTTATAGGTTGTGTTTCATAAACGTGTCCTTTATAACCCAAATTTTTAGACGACCTAACACTTATCCATTCTCAGTGGCTTTTGTCGATCAAACTAAAAGTCCCTTGTTTGTCTACCGGTTCTCAAATAATGATAATAACTCTTGGTTCTTCTTTCACCAGACTGAGTTTCCTCTTTAAAATGTCTGCGGTCGACTTCAAGTCCTAGTTCTCCCTTTCATCCCGACAACTTCCTCACTTGACCTACTATATAGAACGGGTCAAAGGTAAACTGTGGGTTTCCCTTCCTTTAATCTTTACTTTTCCAAACCGAAAAGAAACCTTTACTAGGAAGGGACCAACCTGAATCTTCCCTCACAACTACTTCACTAAGGTTCACCCTTTGTGTCCGCCGACTGGACTCTGGACTAGTTGTGTCGTAGATGAGCCAGACTACGTGACTCGTAAAGGGGACAGACAAGACACATTCTGTCACGGGGTCCGTTCTACTCTTACACTCCCTCTATCTTCTTACACCCCCTCCACTGTGACTTCTTTACGTGGTTTCTCTACCTAAGACCGGGATCCTTAACCCCTCCTCGAGGACCACTTCCGAAACCTCCTCCCCACTCAGTCTCTCGGTCCGTCTTTACCTTCTTACCCGTAATAAGGTCCTCCTCCTTTGTAACTCATGTTTCCGTACCACTACCTTTTGCACGAGACATAAACCATTCCGCCTAACATACCGACCTGTCAACCCTACTACAGTTTAATGGTTTCATAGTTTTATAAACCTCTGTATACCCACTGACTTAATGTACGAGACGAAGGTGTACCTACAAACCTCAGGGCATGTCGGACTAGGTCCCGTCCCTTACAATAGAGCACGCAATGTACACCCATGATACCCCTGGTGTACCTTCAAGTAGGAAAAGGTGAAGGAGAGTGGGAGTCGATTCGGTCCTGACAAAGATGTTAGGAGGACCCTTGCCCTCTTTTGACACTACAGTAAGTATACCTACTCAAAAAGAATTCTTTTCTATATAAGTCACGTTAGGATTCCAAGGAAACCCTTGTAGAGTCCTAAGGGGACCTTACGTCTCCCTGTTTATAGTCGTACCCTCCTCCCGTATGCTCGTCCGGGAGTGGGGTAAGGTTTATCTCGTCTAGAGACAACCAGATAAACTGTGTAATCGAGAGACTTTTTCTGAAATAAACGTTTATTTTTTCTTAAGATACGGTTGTTTTGTTGTCCTTATTTTATGAAAATATCGACTCATTAGTCTTTTGGTGTCATTTGGACACCTTCACTATCCTCCGTCCTATCCACTCAAGTTCCTCCTACCTGTATCTTTCCGTCCGTCACTATAATTAATAGTCTTATTAGATAAAAAATTACAATTTTAACTAAACTTAAACGACCTTCCCCCTTTAAAGTTTAGATATCGACTCATATTGAACCTTAACATACTGAAAATGGAAAGACTTTCTTTAATTTCTTAAAGGACGTACCTCTCTCTTTTATATAAAGAGAACCACACTCGTTCAATGATTGTCTATTTGAAACCATTATTATAGATATATGTACCTTACAAATACGGTCGGTGGTACGATTCGTAGAAATATAGGTAAGAATGGATCAGAAATACAGTTTAGATATTTCAGTGATATTAAAAGTAGATATAAAGAAGTATTATCTCTTTATTCCGAGTCTTTCAATTCATATTAGGGGACTTAATGTATAAATTATTATTAATTATGATCCCTATTAATTATCGTTATCCTTATCGACTCCCTCTGGTACATTCTTCAAAGGTTAAGTAGGTTCATGTTGAAATTTCTGTTTGTGACTGACACTCTGGGATCCAGTGAACTAATATAACCTTTTAAGGTGTCCTTCTTTAAGTAGACGGACGATGTCGATGACGTTAGAAACATAGAAGACAGAATACTGAGAAAGAATAGAGAACAGAGGAAAGGAGAGGACCCGATATTATGTCAAAAAAATTCGTTACTCTACCTACTCTATATACTTCGAAAGTGTACGTTCTATGCACTAAATACGTCGACATTACCATAGTTAATAATAGTTTGAAAGGAGAAAAAATACTGTTAGTGGGAATTTCGACGTTTATTTACATAATTTTACAAGATAGAATTAAGATAATGGTTGGTTTATAAGGTAAGGTCTGTAAAGTCCCGGTCACAGAGAGATCAAGAAAGAACACGGATTAGACAAGCAAAGTCACAGAGTAGCAATTTACCTTTCTTAGTCGACACAGACTTTCTCACCGACGACGATTCAGTGAAGTCAGCACAGGTTGAGACACACTGGGGTATCTGCCGTCGGGTGGTCCGAGGGGTCAAGGACCCTAAGAGGTCCGTTCTTGTGACCTCATCCAACGGTAAAGGAAGAGGTTACGTATTTTCACTTTTCACTTTCCCTTCAGCGAGTCAGCACAGACTGAGAAGCGCTGGGGTACCTGACGTCGGATGGTCCGAGGAGGCAGGTACCCTAAAAGGTCCGTTCTCATGACCTCACCCCACGGTAGCTGTCACTTTCTACCGCAAATATTTACAGAGGAAATCTCGGACCAGGTACCATCCGTGAACTATAACGTTGCAACTGTTATTATAATTACGTACACAGAAAGGAAATGAACCCTTTCGACAGGACAAATCAACTATTAATAAAGTGACTTGACACAGACAATAAAATGTCCACGACATATAAACTACTCGATCCTAAATGGAGATGCGGTGAAGGCAATGGCTCTTAATCTTGTCTTCTCCGAACCCAGAACGACCACACCTGTAGAGGATTAAGGTTTGTAGAGGGTTTAGGTCGTTCTTCTTTCTTCTACTTTTCCATTTCGTTTTTCCTCCCTCTTTCCCCTTCCCACTTCCATGTTTCCCTTTTCGTCTCGGTTAGTCAGAGAAACGTCCGTTGAGAAGAGGACGGAGGAGGCAGACGGGGTCCGACTCGTCTCATGGGGAGGAAACGAGACACTCAAGACGGTACGAAACACGACGGGTGGTCCGACCTAGACACTTAAGGACGGTGCACCTCACACACGACTTGATCTTGACGATTTTCCAAGGTGTGAAGAGAGTGTGGCTCCCACATTTGACTTCCCATATATGAAGACCCCTACGGAGTGTAGTAGGGTCATATACGTTGCCTGTGTTCGTGTGACCAACTTTATGCAGGACCACTATGGAAACAGCAAAGAGTCTTATCGATGCCACTAACACTTTTAGACAGAAAACGAACCGCACAACACTTAGTCAAGTCAATCTCGTTTTAACTTCGCGTGTAGGATCTCTTCCAACACCTTTCGGCGTTTAGACAAATACGTTCAGCAGAAGCTCGAGGGTCCCGGGAACAGGTCGACCAAACGGTCCGGACCTTGAGACGTTCAACCGTTTTCACTTTGGAGGTTCGAAGATAACCTCGACGACACGACATCTTAGGGACCCATGATTAGGGAACAGTTTTCCGACGTGTCACCCGCCCCCTCCTCTCGATTCGTGACAACCCCTTCTCCTGTCCGAGGAGGATGTTACATGGACGACGGGAGAGTGACAGACGAAATGGCGGTGTGGGGGGGTCGTGCCTGGTTAGTCCAGTCCTGAGAGTAATGGTGTGGTCCGAGTCGTTGTTGACTTGTCGTCGTCGTAATCCCGTCCTCCGAACTTCTCGGACTGGACTTGGGCGAAACAAATACCTCCTCCCCGAATCTTAGACCCAGGATGTCGAGACGTTTATGTCATTGTTTCTACATAAACCTTCCAGGTGCCCCGGAGATTGGGGTATCCATTAACTCAGGTTTCCCAAAAACTCGACTATTGACAGTTACCTTTCGGAGAACCTTATTGAAAGGACCTCGACGGGAAATTTAATCTTTTAGATTCCTTCTAAAAGAGTTTGAGAGTCGTTTACGAAACGGCGTCCCCGAGAGGGTACGTAGGACCCTACAAACCGACAGAGGGACCGAAAATAGAGGATCTACGGTCATCGTAGTGGGAGAAGGAGGGTCGACACTGTTAGTTTTTACAGAGGTCTACAAAACACCCCTCATGTTAGCGGGGGTCGGTGACCACCATTGAGTGTACAGATCGATATTTTACTTTGGTGGAAGTTTATGCTAAATTCGATGGAACTACTAGAGGTCAGATCGACACGAAAGTTTTCTGAACTTTACCGATGGGATTCCGACTACGGTCAAGTCGTTGAGTAAGAGTTGATAGGTTTGAGTACCTTAGGTTGGTGGGGTTCCCGAAGGACCCCCTTTATGACTGTATGTACTCTTGTTGAAGAAGTCCAAAAAATTAATTTAGTTGTTTATAAATAATTTGTTATACGGTCTAATATCTTAACCTCTCTAAAAGGACTTCAAAGAGTACTCCCTTTTAGGGAAAGGACAGAGTTTCTTTTGTCTTCTACATTACTACGAAAATTTGACGGTTGAAGACGTGACAAAGACCTGTCAACTTAGTAAAAAGTAGGAACCAGGGTTAATAGGACGGACAAATCCCGAAGCGAAGGAGTAGAGATAATTGTCCTTAAGTGGAACTACAAAACGTCAATAGTAGTGACTGTCGGAAAGGGGTCTATCGCCGTAGGTTTTTTGGTCTTTGTTCCTGTCTGGCGACTACCTTCGGGACACCAACCGGTCTATGAGAAGACGTGCTCGTCGTGTGGTCGCCGCTAAAACTAGGTTTCTATTGTAATCTGTGTCCGTTCCTTTGACATTTACATTAGTACGCTTTATGTTCTCCTTATGTTCGTCTTACTCTACCGGTGGACCCTTCCGCTTCCTGCCTACAATTTATCAGTCTCCTCCAGTCGGCTACTGTATAAATCTCCTGTGTAGATGTCAAATCCCACTGTCATTTAAACTTATTAGACCCTTCACTGGGAAACGGGAATTCTTAATGAGAAAGGAAGAAGACGTAGCACAATCGTGAAATCCGTGCAGACGACACCGGAAATGTGTACGACGGAATGGGTTGGTTCTCGAAAGAAACACAAAAAGAAGGGGTGCCCAGTTCTCACCCGGGAACAAATAGGTAGAGACGTGTAGGGGTCCCCGGCAAGATGAGAGACGTGTGAACGCCTACGAGTCCTGACCACAGTCCGAGGCACAGTGGCCATCCATTCTGTGGAAAATAAGCAGAATAAGTGACACCAAAAGGGTGACTACTACAAACGGAGAGTCGAAGGTAGGATTGATCCCATCAAGGAGTCGGTAAGAGATTTAACCATTTAGTCACGGGACCTCCCCTTATGTAATCTTCTATATTCGAGCTGGTAGTAAAGAATCAAGTCCCGGTCATAATTAGGATTATTCGTAAAGTAGTATTGTGCGAGGAGTTCGTATCTCAGACAACCACACTGACCCTTAGTCTCCCAGGAGTGTGTCAGGAGCTCTCTTCCTACTATTTATTTCACTGCCTGTCTTCTGTCTTATGAGTGTGGACCAGGTCCGGGGTCAGGCGAATTATAGGACGGAGCAGAAAGTGTGGTGCGAAACATGAGGGATATCTCTGTACTTTGTCGTATACTCCCTTTTACGGAACCCAGTTTATTTTGTCGTACCTATTTTTCAGGAGGACACACATCTGGGTAAGAAGAGACTTGGAAACGATATTTAGGTTTATTATCGTGGACGTAGAAAGGTTACGTTCTCCTTCAACACTACCAGTCCTTGGTTGAATTCTCAAAACTGGAGTTCTCCGTGAACGATGAATCTCATAATAACAGAATGAGTATATCAGTTGTCAATAAAGAGTCGTCTACGACAAAACCCCCGTGTCACGATCCACCCGAAATTCCTCCTGTGTGTCCAATTACTCTGGAACGGGAACGGGGGCTCCCCGAATGAGACTTCGATGAGTCTCCCCCGATGTACCTGACACGGACTGGGGCCCCAACAAACACTGGGAGGTTTACCTATTCTTCCTTTTTTCATTTGAACATATCGTTTATTACAGTACAGACAACTTAGACTATATTCAGTTTAACGTAAAATACCGAGTAAAAATTAAGTAAAAGTCATGATTAATACAATATATTTACATTCCTAGATGTTGTCCAACCTTTGATTTTTTGTTGAATAGGAATTGACAAATGTCAAAGTCGTCGTGACCAGTTTACATATGCGTACTGATTTGATAATTATATTCTGTCCGTTCCTATTTACATACTTTTTCGACTTTATGAAATTACAATCTCTCCCCCTGAAGGAAGCACCGAGTCTACCAATTTCTTAGACGGACGTCACGTTTTCTCGACCCAAACTAGGGAACCAGTCCTTCCAGGGGATCTCTTCCCTTACCCATAGGTGAGGTCATAAGAATGATCTCTTAAGGTACCTGTCTCCTCGGACCGTCCGATATGTCAAGTACCCCAACGTTTCTCAGTCTGTACTGACTCGCTGATTGTGAAAGTGAAAGTGTTTATCCCCTTCCTTCTAGGACTTTCTCTACCCACGTTTTCGTGTCTTTCGGACTCTTCAGTGTTTGAAGGGGAAAGGTTTGACTTGTTTTCATTAGTTTTATTTTTTTTCTTTGTTTAATAATAACTGTGATGCTCCTTTTTATTCGAGGAATACTACTTACTACTTGATTTACACCATTATCAAATTTATATGTCTCTATAGTAAATCCATACTTTGAAGACCCTGGTTTATATATCTTCTAGACCTTTAGATTTGTCTCAAAGACCTTCTTTACTTGTCTTACCAACTTTTCTTCGGCCTCTAAGAGTTTTGATGTTTTTACGGAGTCTGGTCTCTTCCTAACCAAGACGCTTGTACCCTCTGGGGTCTCATTCGACGAGGCACAAGGACGGTTTCGATAGAAAGAAGTGGTCTATTTGGCATAAGACTACGGCGTCTCGACCTCCACCCCATTTATTTAAACTATTACCAGAAGAGATCAGATCACCTGACGTCTTCCGTTCATTCATTATTATCGGATCGTCGTTCACAAAGTTGGTTCCGGACCGTCGGTCACTCCATCTAAGTTTCCTCCTCGTACGGACATCGACGTGGTTTGGGTCACGAATGATCGAGGGCCCACAGAGGTTTTGATCTTTAGACATGTCCTCAGGTGATATGATCTGTCCTTCTGGATTCAGATTTCCTATGGATGGGCAACTCTACCTTAGGAGAGGGCGAAGTAACTCTACCAAAAACCTTCAAGGCGACTTCAAGGTTGTTATGCCGTCTACTTAATTTGTCTTCGTTTGACTGTTTACCGGAACCGACGGAAAGAACCCTTCGACTCTCTAATAGTTGTAGAGTGACGTTTAGAGTGCAACATTCTCGAGTGTGTAAACTCCATCTGTAATAAAGTCCTTCTGTCCGATGGACAGAAATTTTTTTACTTGTTCTCTTTTTTTTTTTCCGTTCTCTTAACCGTACAAAGTTCGTACTTTTAAGACAGGGGTCAGGAAAGAAGGAAGGGGGTGGTGGACTTCCTTCCCCACTCCTTCCCACCTGACCATCCCCCTTCTCACTCTCTTCTTCCGAAGTAAAACTTTCTTAAAGTTGACTTTTGTTCGTACTGTTGACATGACTTAAGAGTTTAAGATTTCGTGTACCTGTCTTTCTACCGGTTTTATGCCATTCTTTTGTACTACGTTCCTCACCTCTAAATCGTCTTGAATCCTTTCGTTAACTCCTCTTTTCGTTACGAAAATCTTTGTATTTCGAGGTAACTAGTTTCGTGTCTCGTCTTGGCAACGGTGTCCTTTGTTCTAAACTTTTTATGTACTTTACATCGTATAGTACTGTTTAATTATTACATTTTTCGTTCTCACCATCTACACCTCTATTTCTGTTATATACATATCTATACACACAAGATACAGAATATATAATACAACTTATTATGAATTTACAATATACATGAAGATTAGACTGTTCACCTATTAACCACTAGTATTTCTTTTAATTCTAAAGATAATCTTCTTTCGCTCCTTCTTCAGGACTCAGATGTGTGATTTTCCCGAGTGTCTCGGACTTTTTTTGGTTATTCGTAGTTTGCCACGACTCTCTTTTAGTCCTTTTTATAACATGAAGTCACTACTACTTTCGTAAGACGTTCATAGATGTATTTTATCCGTTCAATGAATTCTTTTATTCTCCCCGGTCCAACCTGAAGACTATCGTAATCAATGGTCTTGTATTACTCTCGTTATCCAATTCCCCGAAATTCCTGTCCGTGGGGACCGAACAGGTAGGAAAACGACACACTGGAACATGATCATGGTGAATAACTTTGAAAGACCAAGAGTCAAAGGAGTAAATATACCTTTCTACTGGGACAGTATTTTAATTGGTGACGAACGAAGAGATTGAGGTCTCTCCAGTACTTCTCCTTATTCTGTCTGGTGGATAGTTTTATACTTTCAGTTTCTTTAGTGGAGGTTCCGTGGTAGTAGATGTTACATTCTTCGATGTTCTTCTTAAAGACCTCGATGTTCTTCTTAAAGACTCTTTGCATTATCCCTACCACTGAAATAACTGGAAAGATCAGGAGCAATCCAGTTTATCTTTTACTTCAGTTGTTCCGTCTTCACCGAAATTTAATATATTAATCAATTCATTTATAGACAAAATACAGAGTGTTGGTTCTTATATATAAGTATTTAAATTCTCCGTAAATGTTTTTACAAGGTTTGATGAAGTTTTTATTAAGGTTATTCATTTTTATCATGTCCGACTTACGAAATTAGTGTACGTCGTTTTGGGTTTTGTGTCTTTTCCTGTTTACGATGGTTGTCTGAGGGACGGGTCGTTTACTTTTATTTTTTTTCTTAGAGCTGCAAAGATTACGATTTCTCTTGTAGTTTTGGCGTTTACGTTTTGTATACCTTTTGATTTACTCTTATAAAGTGGGGTTTTAGAGATCCTATACCGTTTTTGATTGTTCCATGTCTAAGTGGAAGTGTGTGCAAACAATGATTTTATCTTCACATCGTTATCATTCTACTAGTAAAAGAGTTTTTTTTCTTAGATCACTTTTGTGAGTTTTGATTCCTTCGACTTCCCTCCTTCAGCATTTCCATTGCACATAAATGCACGATGCAGTGAGTCAACACAAACTGAGAAACGCTGGGATGCCTGACGTCGGGTGGTCCGAGGAGATAGGTACCCTAAGAGGTCCGTTCTTATGACCTCACCCCACGGTACGAGAGGAGGTTCCTTAGAAAGGTTGGGTCCCTAGCTTGGGTCCAGAGGACGTAACCGTCCACCCAAGAAATGGCGATCACGGTGGACCCTTTGGGTATTTCCATTGTCTCTACCTATTTTATCTTTTGTCTTTCTTTTTTTTCTTTTTTTGACTCCCTGAACGATTTGGGTTCTTGACCAAGAAACTTTTGTATCATTTTGTCTATTTAGTCATCGATCAGATTAGGTACTGGTTGTCGTTCTGACGAGTTATGAGTTTTAATCATTACTCTTTCTTTTTAGTTGGTGTTTAAATCTGATAACACTTGGTTGTTCGTATACTTTTCTATAAGTACGATTGTTTAGTGATGTAATTAAGACTAAACTTTCGTTGTGACTCTATCATAAATATCGGCACTCTGACCGTTTCTATACGGTGGTAAGTCCCCTTCTACCCCCTATTGCCCGGAAAAAGACCTGAACTACTCACACTTTTAAGTATGTATGAAGGGTCTCTCGTAGAACCATTAGAAACAGTTTGAAAAAACTCACACACATCGGAAACTGGTTTGTCGAAGTGAGTGTCTCTATACAAGATTCTTCTATTAGTCTGTGTGTGTAAGTGCACATACCGTGTTTGTCGTTTTGTATAAAATACAGGTCATTTTACGTACGGAAATTTTTTTAATACAGTATTTAAACATAATTGACTGAACTTTTCTACAGATGTTATACAATTCGTTTTCCTTAGTACATTTACCCTTTAATATTTAAGTTTTATTCTATAAACTTATGGATGAGTTACGGTCTGTGGGTAGATCTGATACACCATCCTTCGTCATTTATTTCATCTTTTTCAAGGACGGGAATAGCTGTAACCTTGTTTTCAATTTGGTGGTGATACTCAAGTATCCCAGCGTTTCTCAGTCTGTACTGACTTGATGACTTGTCGTTATTAGTCAATTGTGTCCTGTTTCCTTTTACCAGTGACACATACTTATCATCAATAGACATAAATTATACTGAATCCCATTAAAGATGAAAGAAGAAATAAAAAGACATGACAAACTTTAAAAATTTACCTATATAGACTAATAAAATTAGTCCTTTTCAATAAAAGACTTTTTACAACTTTAATAGACACCAAACTCCCGTACCATATTAACTGTAAATTCCCCCACGATCTTTTATTTCCAAGTCAAGTCAAGTCAGTGAGTCAGCACAGGCTGACAAACGCTGGGGTACTTAGCGTCGTACGGTCCGGAGGGACAGGTAGTGACTGAGGGCCTCAAGTGAGTCTGAGTGCAGGTAGCTCAGTCACTACGGTAGGTCGGTAGAGTAGGAGACAGTAGGGGAAGAGGAGGACGGGGGTTAGGGAGGGTCGTAGTCTCAGAAAAGGTTACTCAGTTGAGAAGCGTACTCCACCGGTTTCATGACCTCAAAGTCGAAATCGTCGTAAGGAAGGTTTCTTTAGGGTCCCGACTAAAGGAAGTCTTACCTGACCAACCTAGAGGAACGTCAGGTTCCCGGAGAGTTGTGGTGTCAAGTTTTCGTAGTTAAGAAACCGCGAGTCGGAAGAAGTGTCAGGTTGAGAGTGTAGGTATGTACTGGTGACCTTTTTGGTATGGTGACCTTTTTGGTATCGGAACTGATCTACCTGGAATCAGTCGTTTCATTACAGAGACGAAAACTTATACGATAGATCCAACCAGTATTGAAACGAAGGTTCCTTATTCACAGAAAATTAAAGTACCGACGTCAGTGGTAGACGTCACTAAAACCTCGGGGTTTTTTATTTCAGACGATGACAAAGGGGTAGATAAAGGGTACTTCACTACCCTGGTCTACGGTACTAGAATCAAAAGACTTACAACTCGAAATTCGGTCGAAAAAGTGAGAGGAGAAAGTGAACGTAGTTCTCCGAAAAATCAAGGAGAAGTGAAAGACGGTATTCCCACCACAGTAGACGTATAGACTCTAACAACCATAAAGAGGGTCGTTAGAACTAAGGTCGAACACGAAGAAGGTCAGGTCGTAAAGAGTACTACATGAGACGTATCTTCAATTTATTCGTCCCACTGTCATATGTTGGAACTGCATGAGGAAAAGGATAAACTTTGGTCAGACAACAAGGTACAGGTCAAGATTGACAACGAAAGACTGGACGTATGTCTAAAGAGTTCTCCTTCCAGTCCACCAGACCATAAGGGTAGAGAAAGTCTTAACAGGTATCAAATAACACTAGGTGTGTCAGTTTCCGAAACCGTATCAGTTATTTTGTCTTTATCTACAAAAAGACCTTGAGAGACCAAAAAAGGTACTAGGTCGTCTACAACCGTTAAACTAGAGACAAAGGAGACGGAAAAGATTTTGGTCGAACTCGTAGTCCTTCAAGTGCCAAGTGCATAACGACTTCGGACGGAACCTCTTAAAACTCGTAATGATCGCACACTCTACTCACGTCAACACGTCATCAAACTCGTAAGAAACCGTCACGGAAAGAAACCCTGACCTTACTTTTGACTGGAAAAGGTCAGGACACCGGTGACGACTCAAAAGGTTTACACGACCGTATAACTCACGTCGTGAAAGTGTCGTAGTAGAAAGTCCTAAACTTTATCGAGTTGACCTTACGGTAGTGGAGGTGATCGAAACAAGTATCACTACGAAAGATTCCGGGTGAACGGAAGTTTAAGGTCCTACAGACCGAGATCTACTCACTAGTGTCGTAACACTAATAGGCCCAGCACTTCTAGGAAAAACATGTCAAGAAGACACATAAGAACAAGGAAGAAGAATAGAAGACGAAGACAATCCAGGTCTGGTAAAGACAGGAAATAACACGGGTAGAAACGTACTTTACAAGGGAACCCTAGAGACTAAAAGAACTTCTCTAGAGACCAGAAAGGGTAAGACAAGAAAAGGAGAGAAAGAAACGTAGCTAGCGACCTCTTCCCAAAGTCTAACGTCACCATACTAATACCAGTTATATAATAATTACAAATAGTTTAAATTTTATTCTTGTTATTCGAACAAGTATATTTACGTGTTTTTAAGTGCTTCACTGTACAGATCTAAATTTTTTAAGTCTTCCAAGAAGACTCAAAAGTAATAGGTTTCTCCTTATTTTTTAGTTAATGGATGTCAAGAATACTCCGTAATTTACCAGTCTTAAAGAGTCTCTACTTTCTCGTTGTCCTTTGAGGACACACCGAGGTCCACCACCATTGAGATGGTGTTATAACGGTTAAAGAATCTAAAAGGTTTACAGAAGAGTAAACTTTTCCGTCATTTTATAATCTTGTTCTTTTCTTACGTACGAAATCACGTTGAATAAAAAGTGCAAACTGAAATTAAACCCCTGATGTGTGAGCCATAAAACTATAACTGTAGACAAAATACAAAACTAATAAGAATTTACACGTGAAGTCAATTACACTTGAGGAGTTGAAAACCCACTGCAGACAGTAAACTTGGTGTTTTGACAGACGCCAAAGGGGTCCTCGGGTAGTATCCTTATTACCCCAAGCAACGGAAGGAGTCATGGTACAAGTAAACAGAAGAAATATTCCAACTGCAATTACAACCTTACGGGACGGACGATGACAGAAGACCTTTGGTAGACTTAGATAAACCGAACCCAGTCGTCAAACCGAGTCCCGTCTTCTTAGAGTTGTCGTGGGTACAAGGACACGGGGTGACCTCGTGGAAGCGAGATGCTAGACTTTCGTTTCCAGAGTGTATGTTGGGTAGACAGACAATACTATCTCGAGGGGGTGAGTATTTACTTTTTCTCCCACAAATCCTCCCTATACAAGGTAACTACGAAACCCCATTTTAAACTCTCTCCGTACTCCTTTGTTTGACATTTTCGTTAGTTAAGATAAGATTACATTGTCAATTCGGACGTATTTTCCTCGAAGGTTTATTCTTTAACCTTCGATATCTCAGATCCATTAAACTGTTTCAATAGTCTGTGATAAGGTAGTTGGGATCCTATGCGAGAACAGGAGTACCATGTTCTTCTGACGACCTCAAGATCGGTAGAGTAATTGTAAGGTTTATCGTAACTTTCTTCCTCCTCTCTTTTTGAAAAGGAGGGAACAAACCTCTGAAGGAACGTTTCGGTGTGTTATGACGACAGATTTAAGGTCAAATCAGTAACCGACGGTTTTTGATGTTCTATTCGACGTAGGAACCACCAAGTCTACTATTCTTAAATAGATGTTACGTCCTCTTCGCCCACGTTAGGGACCCAACCCTTCTAGGGGACCTCTTCCCTTACCAATGGGTGAGGTCATAAGAACGGACCTCCTAAGGTACCTATCTCCTCGGACCGTCCGATATCAGGTACTCCAACGTCTCTCAACTTGTACTGACGCGCTGTTTGTAAAAGTGTGAAGGTTCGAGTTCCTTCGTCTCAAAAACAAACAAAACACAAAAAAAAAATGGTCCACCATTACTCGGTCGATTTTTAGTGTCAGGAGAAATTATCCCTCTTACCTATCCTATAAACCTCCGTTGTGTCTTCGTGTGATCGTGTCCGCATGTATTAAAATTATTGACAATGGTTTTAAGAAGAATCTCTTCCCTGACAATGATGATTCATGGCACTGTGTAATGAATCCATACTCTTCTATCCCGAATTCAGTCCTAGATCTCTTTCTTCCGTCCGTACTTCATCCTGACTTAAAGTTTACCCTTCTAAGACTGAAAACAACGACACGGGTTCTTTCTTCATTCTGGTATTCACCCCTCTTCTATTCCGTTTTTATTATACACTTCCCCGGTCTCTTGAGTGTCTCTACCATGTCACTCAAAATTTTTTCTTTTTCTTCCTTACTCCCTTTCCCTTTTCTTACCTTCCTATCTTTTTTACGTATTTACTACTTCCTCGGTTTACCTAAACATAATATCTTATTCTTACCGGTCATACATGTGAACGGAGGTGGACGGGTTTCGATGATGTAAGTGTTTCCGGTACGCGACACCCTTCTCCCACAAGTAGATCTTCTTTTCCGAGCCTTCCTAAGAATCGGTCAGTCGCCCGGGGTGTGTCCCGTCACCTGTACTTGCAATTCACCTTCGTCGTCAAAACTCTATTTACACTGACTCTTATTTTCTCAAAGGGACTTAGCGTCTGTGAAACCTCCGAGACTCCTTATCTATGTGTTCAATACTCTCCTATGACTCGGTCAAGCGAAATCTCGAATTTCCTGTGAAGGTACGCTCAATTCAACGACATTTTGAAACAAGGAAAGGTAGTTAGAGGGTTTCATTCCCCATACCTTTTCACAAACTCGAAATTATTTTACAAACGCGAAGTCATTTTACAAACTCGAAATATTGTATCACTTTGTTTCAATTTACGGTATATCGACCTTTTACCAAGTTCGTCTTGGTCTCGGACACGAAGAGTACCGGAAGAAGGAATCCTTCCTTTGTACACAGTAATAGATCAGTTGACTCTCAGACCTCACTACACCGGTTTACGTACCGACTCAGATCCGAACCGTCACACTCACGGGACTAGGTAAGTATTAGGGACGAGTCACGAACCCTACACACCGCAGTCGATGGCACGTGACCTAGAGAACAGGAGGGATCCACCTGTACTACTGGGAGATTTAACGTCTCTAAATGTCCTTACGGAAACCCACATTATCTATATTATTCAGTACTCACAAGTCTGAACCGTTCTTCTCCTTAAAAATTTAGCGTATTAAGAATCATTTTAGCACAGATTTCACCCTGTCCTTTAGTTTCTCTGCACCAGATACCTAACTTCTTTGGGCTCAAATAGATCAAGTTGGATACTACTCTATGAAGTCGAAGAAGATTTCATCAGACACTTCTTAGGTCGGTAGTGACCCTAAGGAGCACCTCGACCTCATTACTACTTATACCGCTACCATCTATTGTACCCGTTCAGGGGATGACACACGGAGTGCAGTACGATTCGAGAAGTGTTTCGTGGTAGAATGGATTAAGAGAGTCGTTGGATGTTCCGAGTTCCGATGGCAATAGGAGTGAAAGAGCTACTCTTTTGGTTGTAGTATCCAATTCTTAAGACGGGTTCCAGGATGTCGACCATACACAACTTTAAGGAGGCCAGACCTCCGGAGAACAGCACTTGACTCAACCATTGGGTGTAGGTCCTCACTCGTGTCCCTCCGGTTCGTCTCGTAGTGGTTGAGGGTCCTCGTCCTTCTCTAAAAGTAAGGAGTAGATTCACGAAGGGTCTTTGGTCTAGTCACGGCCCTATTTAATTATAAGGATTTTCGTCGACCCTCCCATCACTTTACAAACAAGGTCCGCAAAATAACTAAACCAAGGATAATTCTTCCTTTAGAGTGTTCACTTTAGACCTTCTTGTTTATGAAAAGACTTTTATAAAAGAAGGGGTGTCGTGAGGTTCTTTCTCTAGGTTACAGGACGCTGATCTTAACCTAATGTCATTGTTTCCGGAGACTTCTTTATTGATTACATGAAAGAGAGATTCTCTGTTTAATCCTTAAATAACTACGAAGAGAAGTAGTCACAAATCCAGTTATCTGGTAAAACAGGGACCACCTTTAAAAGGTCTTACTAATCACTTCTGTTTAGGTATCTGAGGTCAGTCACCCTCCACTGACGTGAACCGGTTCCCTTCCGTGTTACAGAATCCCACATAGAGAGAGGTTGAGATCTAAGGCACCACACCATCCATTCTTCACGGACAGGAGGTAGGGGATGGTGACACTTGGACGAGTAAGTAGGGAAGAGGGAGAGGAGACTGTACCGTCGTCTGTACACTACGCGGTTCAGAGTAAAATCCGTGACCCTTCCGCAGTCACCTGCTCGGTCCAATAGTCTCCAAGTCTCAAGTGTCCAAGCAACCTCCTTTGTGTCTATTATGTGTAACTGGTTGTGGTGCCTATTATTAAAGTTTTCCACTTTATCGGTGTTCCACCAATTCACTGAGAGGCTCCTCGAGTTTCATGGAGATGTTGGAGGTCAGGAGGACTGACCTTGTAAGGAGTCTTATTTGAGGTTGTTCCAGAACGTTTCGGGTACTTAACACTGTGTTGAAAGAAGGAGAATTTTCACCCTACGTATGACATCCTAAGTAGTAGGTGTCAAAGTGTGTCAGAGAAAAGGTGGGGACTGGGCTTTCCTTCTTTCGAAGGTAGACCGGACCGTAAAAATTTTTTACTACGTCAGTACTTCTTACTCTTCTGTTTTTTATTATTTGAGGTCTCTGACGGAACTCTTATTGCAAAATGGTTGTCCTACACAGTATTTATACTTTACCGTTTCTTTCTACAAGGTCCTAAACAGGAAACAGGAAACAATCGGTCTGTCTATTACTCAATGGTAGTCCCTTAAAGAAAAAAGGAGTAAACTTGTACTCGATGTATATTGAAGGTATGAAGACACTTTTCCCCCGGGTATTTAGTGTTCAATAACAAAGGATCTTTGACCCTAATATGTTTCCTCTCGGTTTGTTTTGGGAAACAAAGTACTCGAACGTTGAAAAATTAATTTATGGTGAAATTTGAGTGTGTACGTCTTCGGTTTACAAGGGTTAGGTCAGACGAAAATTTGGACCACAGGTTCGAAGGGGAAGGTAGGGAAAAGACACTACCGCTATTCTAAGGACGTAAAATGACCAAAGATTAAAAAAGGTACTAGTTAAACCCACCTTACTTTTCGTGTCTAGCGTCCTATTCCTGACCAAGGAAAATATCTACACCACTGGGTTCTGACTCGATGTGGAAATTCTGATATTTGTTTGTTATTTCCTTCCCTTCCTCCTCTTTCTCCTCCCTTCCTCTGAGACATCGGGTCCCCGAACATCTGTATTTTACGAAATAGCCTAGGTGCATCTAGTACTCCGTCTTAGACCAATCAAGAGGTGTCATAGGGAGAACCGAAGTAGAAACCGTACGAGGATTTCACGTGAAGGCTAAAGTGTATTCATTCCTGCACGCTCCTCAGGGAGTATCTTACACCCGTCTCCCCTACACGTAGTGAAGGTTTTTACCGGGGATTTTAGACGAGACAATGGGTGCAAACGAGGAAAGGAAGGGTGACCGATGGACACATCCTGGGTTCACCTCCAGAGACTCCGTGGCTTCTACCACCTCGGCGCACTACGACTGCCGACCTAAGGACGTACTGAGACACCTCGTATCACGAGGGGGTATGACCGTGCTCTTTCTTTCCGTTCTTGGTTATGCGCATACCCAACAAAGAGATGTCAATTGGTCAGGATTTGCCGTGCGAGAACAGAACCGGAGAATCCCACCGATATTGTCCTATGGTGTCCGACGCACCTAATTTGTTGTTTATAAATGAAGAGTTTTAAGACCTCCGACCCTTCAGGTCCCAGTTCCGCACCGTCTACATCACAGACTCCTCTCGAGGGAATAACTAAGTAACCACTGGACCACTGGGAGAAAAGTGACACAGGAGTACACCGTCTCCCGTACGCCCTCGGGAGACTTCAGAGTAAATATTCCCGTGAGTAGGTCAAGTACGTCCGAGACGAGAACACTGGAGTAGTGGAGGGTTTCCGGGGGGGAGGTCTGTGGTAGTGTGGCCCTTAATCCTAAAGTTGGATACCTCAAATCACCTTTGTGTGTGTCAGATATCGTTGAAGGAACGAGGTAGCAAGGTAGGTTCCGTCCATTGGGATCACTTTATCGGACACCCAGTCAAGAGAATATGACAGGAGTTCGTGTATACGGCATAGGGGACCATAGGGAGTGAAGTACAGGTCTCCTGTCGGTCTCTAGAATAGGTTCATGAAATGATTTACATATATAAGATCGGTCAAACATTAGATGGGAAAGTGATATTAAGGATAGAATTTTCCGGAAATTTCTTACTCAGGTACTAAGTTCTCCTCTTTTCAAAAGATTTAGTCTCCAGTCGTAAAAAAAAAGGGAGGTATTTCCCGGTCTCTCGCTTGAAAAGTCCGACAAACCCAGAGACTACGTTGATGAGTCAAGGCTGGAACTTCGCGTTTTCGTCGACACCTGTGATGTTTGCTTACCCGCACCGACACAAGGATATTCGACACTAAATATTTTTGTCCGTCCCCCGGTCTATACCGGACACCCGACATCAAACGACTGGGGGACTAAATCTCGAGATTTAGTAAGAGTATAAAAGTGACTTATACTTCCTCGGTGTACATTTAAGGTCCTAGGTAAAGTTAGGGACACTGTAACCAAATATAAATAAACAAACAAAATTCGTAGTACGGAATTTATCGTAGTCGATATTGTTTACTTCGACATTCTTTATAAATTAAGAAGGGAGTTGGGGTCCTAACGTGACACGGACCGTGTTCCATTTTCCATTATTTAAAATCAAAGAAATATTCGGATCCATAGGTTTAGTCATT
The DNA here is from genome assembly GCA_006410555.1 of Capra ibex. NCBI lineage: Eukaryota > Metazoa > Chordata > Mammalia > Artiodactyla > Bovidae > Capra > Capra ibex. Next base: position 40,097,024 of record SJYO01050590.1, on the reverse strand, counting down.
TCTCCGATTGTTATATATTAAGTGTCATAAACAACCTCCCCCTTCGTTTATTTTATTACGTATATAAAACACTTGACACCTCGTGTCATGTCTCTATTCTCTGATAATAATATTCGACGGAGAGGGAAGGAACTAAGACCTAAATAAAGAAGGGTGAGCTTTGCACTAAAAAAAAGGGACTACTTAGGGTCCCTCCAAGCGATTTAGGGGTAAATCGGGTCCGGTCCTCCGACAGTCCCAGGTGTCCGGTCCTTCGAGAGTCCCAGGTGTCCGGTCGAGGTGGACACAGGACTAACGGACGGTCTTTGGACTCGGAGGAAGTGTCGGTGATTGACCTAGGTCTCTTCCGTCGAGGTCGACGGTCTTTTCCCAACAACGAAATTTCTCTATTTTGCGTTATTTCTAGAAAGACATTACCCGTAAGAGTCAAGCCAAACTGGCCGGTCACTGTGTTCTGTGAACCGGAACCTGGGTTGTAATACACGTCACTTGAGACCTTAACTCCAGGACAAGAGTAGTCTTTCTCGTCACTGGAATCAGGAGGTGTCGATTCTGGAATTGGGACGTTTTTAGTCCTGAAAAAATTTTCAGTACATAATTTTACCACTTTTTTTTTCTAAACACTTATCTTATAAATAGGAGAAAAATGTTTAAAAGTACCGGCAGGTAAGTTGACCTTCAACGGTCCACATATTTTAAAGTCAGAGATCTCATTTCGAATCAGAAGGGTGGACTCCTGTGGACACATAGTAGATTCTTATCATATCTAAGTAATGGGACTTTCCCTGTTTTACGAAAAAAATTTATTACCTAAAAACACATTCGGTAACTGATATGAACACGATTTTGAACTTCCTTTTGTAACATTAACCAAGAACAGTCGATCAGTAAGTCGTGCGGGACTGTCCCAGATCTTGTCGCGGACCGTTCTCGAAGTCGTGTCTAGACGGTTGTCCGGTTCGGGACACTCGACCCGTAACAGGATATAGACCATTCCGACCCTACTGTTTGTAGGTCGTTTACACTGGATTGAGGAGGTGGCACCAGAACCGTTCGTAGTCATTAGTGAGTCCCACCTTAAAAGGACTACTGGGTTTTGTCTCGTTGTCATTGTAGAGCCGTTCCCGTCGAAAAGATACATCCGTGGTACGGAGGTCCTACCACCAAGGAGTCAATAAAAGGGAGGAGGGGGATTTGGTCTAGGAGGATATTAGAATCGATTGGAATCTTTTGACTAGGTGTATAGGTGAGTTCTGGAGTTTGATTTTTGCACTATCTTACGAACTTTTTAGGTGATTATCGATTGGTCAGTTGTTTGAGATACTTGAGATTACGGGTCTTAGAGAAAAGTCGAGGCAGCAATACCTGGACCCGGTAGAAACCAGAGCTGACAAGGTTATCAAAAACTTCACGAAAGATTCGAGACAGTGGGTATGTCTGTGGTCTCCTGACAACAATTTTGAAGTGCGTTTACTACAGTCACCGAGCGACTGCCCCGCGCATTGGACGTACTAGATCGGGAAGGGAAGGTCATCGTCGAGTTGAGTAAGAGGAAACGAGGGACGTCACGTGCCGAAGTGACTGGAAAGTCAAGAACCTGCTGTAGACCCATAACCGAGGTGACTTCCGGAAGTGTAAACAAAACAACATCTGGACAGTCAGACGACGGGTACTAGGAGTACGGATTCTGGACTCAAAATCCCAGTGTTGGTTTACCGGTGGAGGAGTCTCTCCAGAAGGAGAGACAGAAGAAGTTGACGGAAGAAGAGACAGTGTGACTACGGGGACAAATTGACTCACATAAAAAAGAGACTTCTACACCTGAATGACCCTTAAAGGTATGTACCTTCAACGTTGAAAGTCATTTCTTTGTTTGTTTGTTCCTTTGTAAGTACTTTTGTCATAGTACCAGTAAAGGTCCTTTAAAGTGTTACACAATAAAAAACCAAAATGTGGTGAAGACAATGGATTTACACCATTTCGAGAAAACCCTCATCCCTGTTACAGAACAGTGCCGAACTCTTTTATTCTGTATGTTTTTTGGTTCATAGAGGCAAAAGAAACACACTTTTTAAGATTATAAGAATCTGTCGAAAACACCGTAGACGAAATAGGGTCACCAAGGGAAAGGGTCCTTTAGGTGCATGTACGACTTACTTGGAGGTACGGATTCATATCTGGTCTATCGGAACAAACTTAGAACCCTTTGACAGGTAGGCGTGACAGACTCGAATTATAAACGGTAGTCAACAGAATAGGTTCTATAGAACTCCCGTCCCTAGGGTACCTGAACAGGTAAAAGCTTAGGTCGTTGACACTAATCACCGACAAACTTTAGACACTTTCCTGTCTTGATCTTTTCACTGGGTCCGTAGGTCCAAAACAAGAAACCCACCGGACGTAAACCACATCGGAGATCCTTAGATTATTTCCCTGTGGGTCTCTCTACTTTGATAAAGGGATTTACGAATAAGTAAGTTAATAGGATTCTATTAAAGATTATTTCAATCTTTGTTTCCCGTTAACACTCCCCAGAAACAGACAGACGGGGTGGGGATGGTTTCTGTTGGAGGTCCCCGTCAAAAGCCTCGAAACCTACTCCAAACCGGGTACATTTAGGGTAACAAACACCAAGGTAACCCTCTTACCCAAAGAAGGAGGTCGGGGGGTACGTCGAGAAACTTTTACCGTGAGTCACTTCCCGCAAGGAACGACTTCTTGAAACGGGAATCCCCTTTCAAGGTCTACTGTCCAGTATTTAAATCTTTCGGGACCAGAGTCTTCCATGAGACTTACTAAAGTTATTGCATGTCTTGCTCTACCAATAAAATTTTGCAAGGTGGTCTCTAAAGCCTTTCTTCTCCAGATACGTCCTTATGTCCGGTTAAATGAAGGACTTTGTGGGTGTATAAAAGACCAGTGGGTTCAGTATATGGAAAAACGTAGTCATCTCTCCTACAAATAGATGGATAAACTGTCCATCCGTTTGAACTCAGACCACTTATGTCACGGTCCTCTCATGGATCATTCACTCTACGGGGTGACCGGTCCGAGGTACCTGAGGTTATAAACGAGAAAGAGAGATACGAGTCTTAGACTCTGACTGGTTGTAGTTTCCACGAGTCGGGTTGTTTACCTCTGAAGAACAGAATCTATTTCATCTACGTAAGTCCCACTCTCGTCTAATTCAACACTGGTGGTATTATTTCCCTTTATCACTCTGTCGTGTTCGTGAAACCCATTCAACGTCCTTAGGACGAGATCAACTGTAAACGTAGGTAGTCGAGTTTTAAATTCCGTCTCTTCAATAAACTAAAGGAAAATCTAGGTCCCTACCGAGTTTAGTAAAATCAACAATTGGTAAAAGGAGAGACGGAGTGAGAGAAGTATCGTAGGTCTTATCAAGACTGTGGATCATTTGTGAGTAAATTATCAGTAGGGAACATAGGTACCCCCTAACGAAGGTCCTGGATGGTACCTGTGGTTTCAGATATCTTCATCTTCCGGATATCAGACGGGAGACATAAGTACCCAAGACGTAGACACTTATGTCTCTCGACACACATAAACACTTTAATGATAATTACTTATATGGTAAGGTGAAACCGGAGTCTGTAAGGGACTGAAAGACCCTAAGTTTAGTGACAAGATTTTATCTAATAAAAAGAATTCGTTATTCAGTCGGTAGTAAAGACGGTAACTTCCCTTCACAATACACTCTGGTGGGAACCAGGGTTGGAGCTCTACTGAGAACCAGAGAGAGTCCACGTAGCACGTTTGTGACCTGTAGTGTTCGAAGGGGACGTGGTCCAGATTTCCTACTTCCATGTTTGTCGACTCTTATGTTCAGTACCTGGTCGCGGGTCACTTCAGTGATGAAACCCCCGGGTGTTGACAGTAGTGACAGGAGCGTTCAGGTGCGAAGACCTGCGAACAAACCTGAGACGCGTGGACGTCGTAGACCGAGTGCCGACTGGTGGTGTCCGGTCTAAGTGTAAGCCGAACTGGCACCCTGACACCCGTCGTATGACTTGAAGAGACTTCGAGTCAAAGAAGCTGACACTTTACCCTCTTCGGCATTGGTGGAGCCCTGTACCGGCTGTCGTTTCAGTCTACACGTCTGTTTAGCGGCCCCTAGGACAATTCTACACTCAAGACTGCCATTCAGACTCTACTCAGGACTCTAGTACGTAAAGACCACTCGATGGTCCACTGTACTATGACGACAAACCCCTGGTGTCAGTCTCATCATTCCAGTACCCCTTAATATACTCTATTGTTATCTTTATTTTCTAGTAATAATCACGATTATTCGTGATATTTTTTCATAATTATTAATAATAGCCCTTCTCGTAAAACTAATTTTGAGTACTTTAATGGTTGTTGGTCCAAACTTAATCTGAGAAAGACAGGGGTGTAGGAAAATCCGTTCAAAACACTAAAGTAGATTTTGGAAGTCTGGGAGGAGTATTCGGTATTATATTGATGTCTTCAGTTTCCGTGTCGCTCTTCTATAAAATAATGGCTACATAAATACATACCCAAAAACCCCAAAATTTTGACCGTTAATTTTGGAACATTTAAACATAATAGTTGTTTTATTTACATCTTCCCAATCAATGAGTAACGATTATTTAAACTAGTAAGTAAATATTTTGCTTACAAGCGGGTTCTTAGTGTCTCGTGAGATATTTATAGCGAAGTGATTCGGTGTTTGGTCGAGTTGTTCCTTCCGTGTGTCGTGGGGACTCCCCAATTTGTTTGGGAGGGCCCGGACCCCACCCCCACCCTCCTGTCGGACGTAAGGTCGAGAGAGCAGGGGAAGGGTGTGAGTCCAAGTCGAGGACGGGGTGCCCCGGCTGAGAAACTTCGTACTATAGGCAAACCTTCGTAAAGTTTAGTCGGACGGACCTCCGAGGTAGGGGTCTATCGGGGTCCTTGGACAGACACACTCAGTCCTTTTTGGTAGAAAGAGAGTAAACACTCGAACTCCTCCTGAAACGGAGGGAGCAAGGAGAAGGGATAATCCATGAGACTCGTCAACTCGATGACACTTTCTTCCTTGAGAGTTCGGGTGACCGGGTCGACACCTTAAGTTCGCGTCCTGTTCATTTTGAGGAAATCACGTCTAAAGGGTAGGTCATACCGAGAAGTTCGGAAAGGACCGACTCCCAGGCGAAGTGGAGAGGTGGTAGTTTCTTGAGTCATTTGGGAAGACGGTAGCACAGGACCACGGGCCGTTCCTCACCTCAAAACCACAGACCGTAGTGACCCACACTTAAGGTCAGGGTGCCGTCACCCCTGGTCTTTAGAGTACAAGGAAGCGGTACTTAACCCAAAAATGTGGGTCGCACTGGACCACCAACCGAGACTCCAAGACTCTCCTACACACTCACCCTGACCCGAACCCCTCCGGGGACCCTCACGTCTGACAGTGACGACCACCACCATCGTCGCCAGTACTACAACGAGTGTCTCCGTCGTGGCCTTCGCCTCAGAGGTCCGTGTACCACTGAAAATCTTTCGGGTTCGTCATTGTTCCTGCACCATAAGACAACCGTGGGGGGGGGTGTGTGTGTGTGTGTATCTGTGCACGTGTGGAGGGTACGTGTGTGCACGAGTGTATGTGGAGGTGAGGGTGTTTCTGACTACACCTTTCGACACCCAGAAAACGACGACAAGAGTCGGAGGTAGATGTACGGGGTGACGAGAGTGAAACGGACGCGAGGACCTTATAGAAGTGCGGAAAGACGGACCTCGTGGGGTCCCCTGGAGTTCCTCTTGTCCGACCTTCGAATAATAGTAAGTAATAGAGAAGTCAATGGAAGGCTTCAGAAAAAGTGACCACCGACATAGACACAGAGCGAGACCTAAGTCAGAGACTTTCTCCTCCTGAGTAGGAACTACTTGAACTTAAGTAAGGAATGAAATTAGAGCAGAATACATCTCCATCCTTAAATTACTCTTACACTCTATATAACGAGTAGTGACGGAAATCACTCAGTTGTTTCTCTTGGTAAGTTAAAAACTCGTCTCCTAGTTTTCGTCTTTTACATATCGTGTAATCCGAACGGTTATGTACAGACAGCTCTTCTAGACCTTTCGACAAATTATAGAGACAGACATTTTCCCAGACCAAACGGGACCCGAACTTTACTTAGTAGAGGTGGTTTCTGAGATTCTGTCAGTAGCAAGAACGATGGACGGGTACATCTCCAAGAGGTGACTCTCCCGCTTACAGATGAGAATCATTATTTTTGGGATGGACGGTAAAATAGTTGGCTTCAGACCGACCGAACACTGGTGGGACGTGGTCGGTAGGTTGACTTCTCTCTCTAGTCTACTAATGACTTTTACCCAGACACGATCCTAATTTAAAAGTCAATTACAAAATTCTTTACAATGATCGTCGATGGTTACCGAGTCTGTCATTACACAGACGGACGTTACGCCCCCTGGACCCAAACAAGGGACCCAGCCCTTCCAGGGGACCTCTTCCTTTACCGTTAGGTGAGGTCGTGAGAACGGACCTTTTAGGGCACCTGTCTCCTCGGACTATCCGATGTCAGGTACCCTAGCGTTTCTCAGTCTGTGTTGACTCGCTGAAGTGAAAGTGAAAGTGATCGTCGATGGTCACAATGGTCCAGGTACAAACTAAAGAATTACCTTCGGTACTAGCTACGTAAAACGAACGTTCTTATTTCCAATGGATGGTTGTATAGAACATTTCACTTGAAGTTACTTGACAAAACAAAAGAAAAGTGAAGATGAGACAATAGGTTTTCGATATATATATATATAGACTCTCATAAACAATCGTACAGATTTTTTATGTCATACTAAAGAAACAAATTAAGTTTGTTACAACCAGTCACAAAAGGGACGGACGGAAAAGCTGAGAACCTCGAACCGAGTGTGACAAGGAAAGTAAATCTTATTATTGGAAGGATATATACGGCTCAGACAAAGTAAGGAATTCCGTGTCAACTTCCGAGAGTTGGAAATTCCAATTTACGGAATAAGAGATCAGAAAGGAATAAAGAGATGACTTCCAGAAGAGGGGATCAAGAAGAGTGGAAGTACACTCTTTATTGTTTATAGTCCAAGTAAATCAAAAGTTTTATCTCGTAGAACCGTTAAGTCTGAACCTGAGAAAAAAATTTGTCAAAATAATTCTGCATCAAGTGTATATGATTTTAAATGAGGAAAATTTACTTATTAAGTCGGGGAAAATCACATAAATGACAACAGATTGGTAGTAGTATCGGATTAAAATCTTCTAAGGGTAATGGGGTGTTTCTTTCGGGTATGTGCCACGTGCACCCGTCAGTGGGGAAGGTGGGTCGGAGTTTGGGACGACGACGACGACGATTCAGCGCAGTCAGCACAGGCTGAGACACGTTGGGGTATCTGCCGTCGGGCGGTCCGAGGGGGCAGGGACCCTAAGAGGTCCGTTCTTGTGACCTCACCCAACGGTAACGGAAGAGGTTACGTACTTTCACTTTTCACTTTCACTTCAGCGAGTCAGCACAGACTGAGAATCGCTGGGGTACCTGACGTCGGGTGGTCCGAGGAGGCAGGTACTCCAAAAGGTCCGTTCTCATGACCTCACCCCACAGTAGCGGAAGAGGCGGAGTTGTGATCCGTTGGTGGTGAACGTCTGAGATACTTAAACGGATAAGACCTATAAAGAGTACTTACATTAACATGTCATATACTGAAAAAGACTGACTGAAGAAAATGAATCGTATTATAAAAGTAGATACAATATCACATCGTTAAACAGTAGGGAAAGATAGAAGACGCACGTACAGGGAGGGAAACAAATAGGTAAATATTCAACGACCTGTAAACCCAACAAAGAAGAAACCGGCAGTACTTATTGCAACGACACTTGCAGCTACACGTACACAAACGTGTCAACACACAAAAGGAAAGAGAACTCATGGACCCTCACCTTAAAGACCCAGTATACCATTGAAATTGTAAAACTCTTTGACGGTTTGACAAAAGGTTTTACCGACGTGGTTATGGTGGTTGTTACATTTTTCCAAAGTTAAAGACGTATAGGAATGGTTGTGAACAGTAACAGCCAGAAAAAATAAAAGTCCGAAAGTAGGAATTAGACTTCGAAATAAAGTCTTTTGTTCAACCTCTTTTTCTTCCCACAGATCTTTCGAGTAGAGTTCTTTGAAAAAGGCATTTCGAGAGTGACTTGGAGCTCCAAGACTTGTTTGTATCGTAGAATCTCCCTTCTTCGACGACTCGGACTCTCACTAATTCGGGGACACCAAAGGAAAAATCGAGGAACGAAATATTTACTACGTGGAAACCATCCAATAACAGACTGGGAAGTAACGGAGTATCCATTTTCCTTCTATCATAAAGAGAATAAGGAATTTTACTTTACTCCGTACACATACACTTGGACATCTTCGAATACACCTTACTTCCGTTGTCTGAAAGATCTTTCAAAGAAAATTTATCAAGAGGGTCTTCAGAACATGAAAACACCGGTACGGAGGTTCAGGTGGTCGTCTACTTTCCTTTAAGAACTAATTAAAAATATTTATAAGGTGTGCACACTGTTCTTATCTACTTGAGACAACTCATATTCCTAAAAATATATGTGAGTGTAGTTCGTACAATTTACATACAGTCTACGTTAAATAGAAGTGTATAAATAAAAAACTAGAGGAACCAACCAACCAAAGACTCCTTCAGCACCTGTGAAAGGGTGTGACTGACAGATAAGTAGGTAAAGACATCACAGAAATCTCGTCTTTGATGTCAGATCAGGAGAGGACCCACAAGACCAGGTAACGGTTCAGGAGATTTCGGACTACTATGAAAGGAGTGTCGGACTCTCGTTTTATTGTACCACACTTCCGGGTCCTTCGTTCACTCATAACAATTCTCATCTTCGAAGTCTCTGTGTGTTTGGACTAAAGTTTAGAGCCGTGGTAGTAAAGGGTCAAATACTTGAACCTCTCGTTTGGACTGGAGAGACTCGGAGTCTCAAGAGCAGGTACTTTACCCTTCTAATCCACATTAAAGGTGAGACTTTTCAACTCGTTTGAGTTACTCTACCGCTTATATTTCGTGAATACCGTTTCGGTCCTAGTCCTTTGACCATTCCCAAATCACTTGTGGTTGAAAACACCTATTGTTATTTATTGTAGTTGTTGTCGTCATCGACGATTCGAGGACCTCCCGAATTATACAGGGTCCGTGATTCGGTTCACGGAGTCTGTATAGTTGGGTAAATTAGGGGTGTCCTTCGGGTGCTATCGTCACACTAGTGGTAGTGGTGCAGTGTCTTCTCCGGCGACCGGGTTCCAGTGACCGGTCACCCCGTAGAACTTGACGTGGAGGTCGGTACCCTTGGACCCGAGTAAAAAACTAATATTTCACCCGGTACGTTGACTGTTTTTCTGTGTGGTGTTTTCCCGGACAAACAGGGTGTAGGGTAGGACACCGGAGGGACTTCGCGGGACGTCGTGGTCCGAGGTGAGACCCACCGATGATGACACCAAGAAGAAAACACAGACTCTTTCTGGTCGTAAGTTATCCTAGGTCGACGGGCGAGGGACGTCGGGAGGAGTACACACACGTCTCGTCGAGGACCCAGACCCTGTTGTCTCGGGAACGTCGAAGGAACAAGGTTCGTGTCAATGTGTGTAGACTCTTTTTCGACCCTACCTTTTGGTTCACCTGGAAATTTTGCACCTGTTACTTTTCCGGGACAACCCTGTGTAAATACCTATTGTACGATGTGAAAGTTTTTGATTGTGAGAACCTGTGTCGGGGCAAAGGGACAAGTTCAGGATAAAATTTTTCGTTTACATGTCATGTATTTAGATAAGGGTGACGATTTTTTTTTTATTGTCGTTTCTTATTCATACTACTTATTTTACTCTTTCAACGAGTGGTAAGGGGTGGAGGTGGGACTTGGGCGTAGAGAAGGGTCGCCACTGACGGTAGTCACTAACCTACACAGAGAGGGGTGCGGAAAAGGAAACATAAACTTACACATACGTATACGTATTTACATAAGGTAAAACCTTTTTGTAAGACAAAGATGTATTTCCCAAAGTGTCAACAAACGTCTTATGGGAACAAACGGAATAAGAAAGTTGTTATCACTTTATCAAACTCTTTACCAGGGTTCAGGTATGTGTGCGTACACATGTAGTAAAAAGTAATCGATGACTCCAGAAATGGTACCACACGACTATGACATTTAATAAGTGGGAACAGGAAGATTACCTGTACACCCAGCGGTACCGACCGACTGAGATTCTGTCAGACGTCACTAGAGATGGAGGACCATAAGTACGGGGGTATATAAACGGAGGGGGACCCACACCGAACTACTAAGTAAAGATTGGTTTTCTTATTTCGTTTCCACTACTCTACAGTGAAGACACTAATCGAAGTCCTCTCATATGGAAACGGAGAACGATCACCTAAGAAAGAGACCGACGGGTTTCTTTCCGAGACACCGTTCCTGGATTCCCGTCGGAGATTGGTGGTCGGGTGGTGCGCTCACACCTTCACCTAGGAAGGGGTGACCTCAGAGTCTACTGGAAGTTCAAGACCGGTCGTGGAATTAACGTCGAGTACTTTCTGGGTCTTCGTCTCCCGGGTGGACTCGACGTCTTTAGTCGACGACGAAACGTCATTAAACGATACATCGTCCTCTATTGGTGCCATACTTTCGCAGATCAAGAGAGTTACGGGAACGGTTTAGTAACTAGTAAAATTATTATAGTCAGACTATTTAGTTTTATGACGGAAACAAACTAACGTAAAAGGACTAACAATCCACTCAAAAAGCAAAAAAAGAAATATTTGGGTAACCGGTACAAAAAGGAGAAAGAGATTCTGAATTGGAGAGCTATAGGAAACGAAATTAGGATAAAGTTGTTGACCTTCATGTCTGTTCTTATAATGTAAACCTCTTTGTGACACCGGTAGGACGGGTAACCACTACGACTAGTGTGGTTCATAACGGGTGAAAGAGGTGACAAATCAATGCTGAAACAGGGAACGTTGATTAAATACCCTTCTAAGAGACTCTAGTAAGTCTATAGGACCGGGAATAATTTGATAAGAGTACCTAAATGGACTCTGAATCTTATATAAGTTATAAAATATTATAGTATAGTAAAACGTTATAAATACAAACATTACAAAATTCATTATTGTAATAGGTGGTAAATAATGTCACCTACGTTTTTACTATTAAAAGGTTGACATCGTGAGGAAGGTGTAAATGGTCTGGTGTAAATCGGAAAATGTCTTCTTACTTCTAGAGAAAAGAGGGGGTAAACACACAAATAATAATCATATCTGAGTATTAAAAAAAGGGTTACTAAGTATTAAATAATGATAAAAAACTATGGGTGTAAAAGGGTCTAAACCCTTGGGGAAGTTCAACCAATAATAAAGGAACACTATACGAACAGAAAAACGTCCATAATAGTAACAGTGAAGAAATAAAAGACCGTGTTGTTTTACAAGGTCCGAGTAGAACACGTTTGGACGAGGTCGGGGTCTTCGTTGGTAAAGAAACTCCTCGGGAGAAGGAAAACCACCCGTCTCCGTGATCTCTAGTTCTAGACCCTTGGTCCATACGAGTAATTTTACCTGGGTAAAATTTACCTGAAACTACTTACATACTTGCAAAGATTGATGGTGGTGCTAGTTCTGTCCGTCAAAGGAAATGGGTAGTTTCAGAGGCATAGAATGAGTGAAAATATGTTGAAGGAGACAGGTTTCACAGTGATAAAGAACAGAGGGTGGGTAAGACGTTTTTAGTCAAAAATGAGGAAGAATCTTAATACAAGTCAAAGAAGTTGGTTCCAAGGACCAAGAAAGAAACAAGAGGACCTTGTCTCCCATTTTCACGAACGAGTTGTGAGTCTATCTACATCCTTTCTACCTAAGAGAATGGTTGGCGTTCCGGCACCTTCTCAAATGAGTCGGAGAAAGACTGGTAACAGAAGGGTAGACATTTTACCCCGTGAGAGATTGGTAATGGTATAGGTGGTGTGTGTTAGTACAATCGAATTCGGGACTTCATCGAGAACAAGAAACGGAAAGACGAGGCGTTGGTCGGGAGACCATAGAGAAAGGACCTTTAGATTAGAGAGTCGAGGGTGGAAACTCGGTATATTACATAGGTGACGTTTCGTTAGTTTCAGCAGAATCCTTTACGGTGAATCGAGATATTAGGTAGTCTACGATGTACGAGACCATCGAAGAGTCCCGGTATCACTCCTACCGGAAGGTGGGGTGCACCAGACATTCCTGGAAGACCCAGACTGGAGAGGAACGAGCATAGTGCGATGTAAGAGGACTAAATGAACGTCACTCGAGTAGGTTAAGAGGTATGTGGTAGGACGAGGGAAACCGACCTTATGAATGACAGAGTGGACGAATTAAGGAGAAGTAGGAGTACACCGATGTAAGGGTTCTTAGAAGAGGACTTAAGAAGTTACTCCAGTGTAGGGGGGTGACAAGTGAGGAGATCGAGACATTGTGAAAAATTATGGTGAACGTTGTCAACATGGTAGAGTGAACATAAAACATTAAAAAACAGTCGGTCGGCACGGTGTGCTGTACACCCTAGAATCAAGGGGGTGGTCCCTAGTTTGGACGTAACCTTAGCGTCACAAAATTGGTCATAGAATTGACCTGTAGACCTCTTCAGGGACATTATAAAAATTACTCACAGTCAGAGTAACTGAGATTGGAGTCTCATCACCCGTGACATGGGGAGGATCCTAACTGTAAGTCACCCATAATCAACTTCTTTACTTATATGACATCCTAACCACAGTCCCACTTTACTCCATTACGACACACTCCCTCTCGAAAATATGTATTAAGACAGTGAGACGAATGGCAAAAGATAACACTTAAGAATAAATCTACAGACAGAAGAGATGGAAAGGTTTTTACGTAACTTCCACCCCTGATGTGTGTCGGAAGAACACAGAGGTTGAAGACCCTGTCGCAGGTACGACCCATTCCCGGGTCATTCACACACCACTCAGTTACTTGCCAATTTACCTACTTACTTTAATAGAGTGGAGGTCTACGAAGGTAAAGGGGTACACTTTTCCTCTTTTAGACTCACAGATTGACTGCCCGATCAGAACTTCCAAATCGGTCTAATTACAAACGTTTTACGACTCTTATCATAGACCGTTTAGTAAATTCAAGAAAATGAAAATTAACGTATATATGTTTATACGTTGTACGATCCGTTTACATTCCTTAACTTAATAATCGAAGTAGTGACTTATATCCCATCTTCTCTCAACAGCTCCCCAGTAAAGAGAGATGTACTTGTATTCTGTGGTAGCACAGAGGAAAACTTTTGTTTTACGAGTAGTTAGAGTAGTGTGAAAAGGATTAGTAGAAAATACGTAAAGAATTCAGTCAATAATCGATACTTTATTTTACCTAGAAAGAATTTAACGAGAGATGGCGAGGAATTTCGGAAATGAACCGTGAGAACAAGTAGATTGGTTTCGTTTTAACCTAACACGTTATAAGTTTTGTTTGGTCCAGTCTTTTTCTAGTCAAACCTGGAAAAAGGGGTTAATAAATACTAATAATAAAGATTGGTACACACACCTAAAAATTTTTAAGGAGGGATTTCTTGAGTTGTGGGGATTATGTAAGAGAAGAATTTTGGAGTTGAATGAACTTTTCTTTTGGGACAACTAAAAAACTGAAGATTATCTTTAGACCGTCTATGGTAGTCAAGTTAAGTCAAGTCAACGAGTCAGCAGAGACCGAGAAACGTTGGGGTACTTAGCGTCGTAAGGTCCGGAGGACAGGTATTGGTTGAGGACCTCAAGTGGGTTTGAGTACAGGTAGTTCAACCACTACGGTAGGTCGGTAGAGTAGGAGACAAAAGGGGAAGAGGAGGACGGGGATTAGGGAGGGTCGTAGTCAGAAAAGGTTACTCAGTTGAGAAGCATACTCCACCGGTTTCATGACCTCAAAGTTGAAATCGTAGTCAGGAAGGTTACTTGTGGGTCCTGACTAGAGGAAATCTTACCTGACCAACCTAGAGGAACGTCAGGTTCCCTGAGAGTCCTCAGAAGAGGTTGTGATGTCAAGTTTTCGTAGTTAAGAAACCGCCAGTCGAAATAAGTGTCAGGTTGAGAGTGTAGGTATGTACTGGTATCGGAACTGATCTGCCTGGAAACAACCGTTTCATTACAGAGACGAAAACTCATACGATAGATCCAACCAGTATTGAAAGGAAGGTTCCTCATTCGCAGAAAATTAAAGTACCGACGTCAGTGGTAGACGTCACTAAAACCTCGGGGTTTTATATTTTAGACTGTGACAAAGGTGACAAAGGGGTAGATAAAGGGTACTTCACTACCCTGGTCTACGGTACTAGAATCAAAAGACTTACAACTCGAAATTCGGTTGAAAAAGTGAGAGGAAAAAGTGAAAGTAGTTCTCCGAAAAATCAAGGAGAAGGGAAAGACGGTATTCCCACCACAGTAGACGTATAGACTCCAATAGTTATAAAGAGGGTCGGTAGAACTAAGGTCGAACACGAAGAAGGTCGGGTCGCAAAGAGTACTACATGAGACGTATCTTCAATTTATTCGTCCTACTGTTATATGTCGGAACTGCGTGAGGAAAAGGATAAACCTTGGTCAGACAACAAGGTACAGGTCAAGATTGACAACGAAGGACTGGACGTATGTTTAAAGAGTTCTCCGTCCAGTTCACCAGACCATAAGGGTAGAGAGAGTCTTAACAGGTGTCAAATAACACTAGGTGTGTCAGTTTCCGAAACCGTATCAGTTATTTCGTCTTAATCTACAAAAAGACCTCGAGAGAACGAAAAAGGTACTAGGTCGCCTACAACCGTTAAACTAGAGACCAAGGAGACGGAAAAGATTTTGGTCGAACTTGTAGACCTTCAAGTGCCAAGTGCATAACGACTTCGGACCGAACCTCTTAAAACTCGTAATACAATGATCGCACACTCTACTCACGTTAACATGTCATCAAACTCGTAAGAAACCGTAACGGAAAGAAACCCTAACCTTACTTTTGCCTGGAAAAGGTCAGGACACCGGTGACGACTCAAAAGGTTTAAACGACCGTATAACTCACGTCGTGAAAGTGTCGTAGTAAAAATGGTATAAAAGGGTTGTTTAGGTACTTGTTAAATCAACGTGAGTAGTAAAACGTAGTATTGTGTCGGTCCGATGGACTCAGGGAAAGTAGATGCTCCGAACGGACACTCCTATACCACGAGAACTCACTTAGTACCAATCCTGTTATTCTGGGAAAGTCTTTGATAGAGGAACTCCATTGGAAAGGTCGAGACTTACTCTTTGGTTTTCTACCGTCGATGGAGAAATTATGAGTCAAGAATGTATGCTTTAAGTACTGTAAAAAGTAAATTTGTAACAACCACACTTAGAGGAACTCCTTTAACTTAGTACGAAAAATAAAGAATGTAGGGTCTTATTTTAGGAAAATAGAAGTCGTCATGTATCCCGTCATATAACCCGAAAAAGACTTACAGAACAGTTTCGTGTTTTGGAAAAGAAATCCCGGTCGTAAGTAGTCGACACAGACAGAAAATGAGACTGACTTTTCCTTTTACCAGGTCAGAAGGTTGACCGATAAGAGACCAACGGAATTAAGTACCTTTCGGTTCTTCCCTTTTTAACCATCCAAGTTGTCACAACCTGTTCCTATTTGTCTTAGTATAGTGTAATTGACATTAAATGTTGTAAAGTTGTGTAGGGACGAAGACGGTTTCGGTCGTTCCAGTCGGGGGTGACCTTTTTTCCCTCTCACCCCCACCCCAACTCTCCACCTTATCCTTTAAGTTTAAAGATAAAAGATTCAACCTCAAACTCTTAACCTCTGGGTAGTCGTGAAAGAACTTACAAAACGAGTAAGTGCGATATTTTTATTTATAGTGTTTTATAAAAGACCTAAGTCGGAGTAGACAACGATTTTGGTTTCGGTCGTACGAAGGTTTGTGTGAGTACTCCGATCAAAGTGTTCCTGCCTGTAACAGTCCGACCGTCCGCCGGTGACCTCCTCAATAACTTTAAGTAAAGTTTTACTACTTCAGACGTACTTTTATGGGTAAATACTCGTAAGTTTTCCTACTTCCTAAAGTATCCTTCTACTGTCGTTACTGTTGAAGATACTGGCTGGTCCCAACGGACCTCGACTAATGGGGCTTTGTGTGTGCGTGAGGGTTTCTCGAAACGACCTCTCCGAAGATTTCCGACCCTGACAAACACAAGTCTACCTTAGAGACATACACTTCGATAAATAATGTCCGACTCATTTACTTGTGTACGTTGTCCCCCAACCACCTTAAACATCCATTTTATAGGTATCACCCCATCTGTAGTACCTAAGGTTGGTGGTCCGAGTCTGACCTCCGACCCCGAATCCCCGGGGGGTGAGGATCGTACTTACGAGGGGTTGTACGCGGAACTTTCTTGTAGACCTTCAATACAAGAGAGACCTATTGGGGTCCTTTGTGACTATGGTAAAAAAGGTCGTATACTGGATCCTTGTTCAAAAGATCGACTTTGATACATTCTTGTATGCTAAATTGTCGAATTGGGATTTATAATATGAAAGGAAAAACTTTTGTCAGAAAAAGAGTTTGTTCTAATTTCCGTAGAGATACTCTCGTCCCTGAACTAGAATAAGTACCGACGGAAAGATCCTGGATTTCTTCGTACCAGTCTTTGTCGTCCATCAGTTTTACGTACACGGACCAGTGAAACCTGAAAGAGGTCGTTTAGGGGAACGATGAAAACGGAGACAAACATTCTGTCCGTCGTGGTAGCTAAAATTTTCCTCTAGGACTCTCTCCCCTTCGTACCGTGTCGTCAATCCACACACGGACGCGCGAGTCAGCACAGGCTGAGAAACGTCGGGGTACCTGACATCGAGGAGACAGGTACCCTAAGAGGTTCGTTCTTATGACCTCCTACAACGTAAAGAGTGAGGTCCCCTAGAAGGACTGCACCACTAGTTTGGGTGTTGCGGAGACAGGAGATGTAACGTCCACCTAAGAAATGGCGACTCGGTAGTCCTTTCGGGATGGTATCGTCAATTCTTTTCAGATAAAGGGTTACAGTAAAGTAGGAGACACAACCTTCCTTTGACGGTAGTATCGCGAAATCTCTCCCAGTAAAGAATCCGTGAAGAATCCGGATGGACAGAGTTTGTGGCCGTTAACCATCTTCGTTTCAAACTCTTAGTACATTGGATAAGACTGTAAGGATTCTTGGTTACAAATTTTGCGTTCAGTGCTTTTGTCTTTATATCTAGTTACCTTGTTTTATCTTTCGGGTCTTTATTTAGGTGCGTGGATACCTGTGGAACAGAAACTGTTTCCTCCGTTCTTATATGTTACCTCTTTTCTATTAGAGAAATTGTTCGCCACGACCCTTTTGACCAGTTCGTGAACATTTTCTTACTTTGATCTTGCGAAAGATTGTGGTATGTGTTTTTATTTGAGTTTTACCTTAATTTCTAGATTTACATTCTGGTCTTTGATATTTTGAGGATCTCCTCTTGTATCCGTCTTGTGAAAGGGTCGTATTTAGTGTCGTCCTAGGAGATACTGGGTGGAGGGTCTTATAACCTTTATTTTCGTTTTTATTTGTTTACCCTGGATTAATTTCCGAAGACATGTTGTTTCCTTTGATATTCGTTCCACTTTTCTATCTGAAGTCTTACCCTCTTTTATTATCGTTTACTTCGTTGACTGTTTCTTAATTAGAGTTTTTATATATTCGTTGAGGACGTCGAGTTAAGGTCTTTTTATTTACTGGGTAAGTTTTTTACCCGGTTTCCTGATTTGTCTGTAAAGAGGTTTCTTCTGTATGTCTACCGATTGTTTGTGTACTTTTCTATGAGTTGTAGTAAGTAATAGTCTCTTTACGTTTAGTTCTGTTACTCCGTGGTAAAGTGCGGTCAGTCTTACCGACGATAGGTTTTTAGATGTTTGTTATTTACGACCTCTCCCACACCCCTTTTCCCTTGGGAGTATGTGACAACCACCCTTACGTTTGATCATGTCGGTGAGACCTCTTGTCACACCTCTAAGGAATTTTTTGACCTTCATATTGACGATATACTGGGTCGTTAGGGTGACGACCCGTATGTGTGGCTCCTTTGGTCTTAACTTTCTCTATGTACATGGGGTCACAAGTAACGTCGTGACAAATATTATCGGTCCTGTACCTTCGTTGGATCTACAGGTAGTCGTCTACTTACCTATTTAT
The DNA here is from genome assembly GCA_006410555.1 of Capra ibex. Lineage (NCBI taxonomy): Eukaryota > Metazoa > Chordata > Mammalia > Artiodactyla > Bovidae > Capra > Capra ibex. Next base: position 40,078,701 of record SJYO01050590.1, on the reverse strand, counting down.
TCGACACCATGTATATGTGTTACCTCATAATGAGTCGGTAATTTTTCTTATGTAAACTTAGTCAAGATTACTCCACCTACTTTGACCTCGGATAATATGTCTCACTTCGTTCGGTCTTTCCTTTAGTGGTTATGTCATATGATTGTGTATATATACCTTAAATCTTTCTAGTATTGCTATTGGGACATACGCTCTGTCGTTTTCTCTGTGTCTACATATCTTGTCAGAAAACCTGAGACAGCCTCTCCCTCTCCCACCCTACTAAACCCTCTTACCTTAACTTTGTACATATTATAGTATACACTTTACTTAGCGGTCAGATCCAAGCTACGTCCTATGTCCTACGAGCCCCGACCACGTGACCCTACTGGGTCTCCCTACCCTACCCCTCCCTCCACCCTCTCCCCAAGTCCTACCCCTTGTACACATGTGGGTACCGCCTAAGTACAACTACATACCGTTTTGGTTATGTTATAACATTTCATTTTTTTATTTTGTGTTCAGTCTCATCCCTGGACTAGGAGTCGAACTGATCGTTTAAAGCCACTTACTCGTGTCTTAGTTCCACGATGGACCTCACTAAGATATGACGACGTGTACGAGACACAGACACGTACCTCGAAGACGTAAGAGTTTGGTTGAGGTCATTGTCCACTGTTGAGGTCAGGTTTAATCACTGTAATCTTAGATGTCCAATAAGACTCTTCGAATTGGAAAGTATTACACATTTGGTTGGAAGATTAATTTTCATTTTGTCGTATTATGACGGATCTTTCTTACTTGCATGAACCAAGTATATTTACCTAATTTTGTTAACAAAAATAAGTCAATTTGTAAGTAGGTGAGACGTAGATATGTAGGTAAGTTGATTCTCTATAAATAACTCACAAAAGACACAAGATCCGTGACCAAATGGACCAACCTTAAGTGGTTATTTGGTATGGTTCACCCATACCTTGGGTATAAGGTCACGTCTTCTGTCTAATTTGTGTTAATTACTTAAATATTCATTATACTCTATAACCGCTCACGATACTTCTGTAAAATGAGTTCTATTCACCTGTTCCCTATCGTGTCACCTCCATTCTACCCCATAATTTACCCTACCAGTGTTGGCGGAGAGACTCCTCTATTGTACACTTAAGTCTACTTTCTCACCCAACACATTCCTAGACCTTCTCCCCGAAAGATCCGTCTCCCTAGTCGTTCAAGGTCCTGGGTCTCTGTTCTTACTTGATCTGTGAAAAGTTTGTATCACTCCCGGTGACACCGACCTCGTCACCCGTTCCCCTGTTCATACTTTTTCCTCTAAGTACTTCCCCCTTCCCGGTCTAGTGGTTCCCGGAGACTCTAGTATGACTCTTAAAATTTTATATAAGGTTCACACTCTCTTTGGGAAACTTAATAAAACAAAGAATTACTCCATTACTAGACTAGACTAAAAAAATTACTGAGACAACACTCTCCTCGTTTTAGACACACGGGACAACGTCATCTACCACCTCAGATCCCTACCTCCTCCCTCTCTTCCTGTTTGTCCTTTTCGTCTGTCCGGGTAATTCGTCACTGATTCCTCCTGGGAACCTTCTTCACTGTCCGAGAATCCCGTCTCTTCGTCCTCTTCCCTACACTCTTCGTCAGTCTAACCCTGTGTAAAATTCTATCACCCTTATCTTGGAAGTCCACCTTTTCTGTATTTATACTCCTTTTCTCTTTGACCCCTGTTGAAGAGTATAAAAGTCGTACTGGTGGCTCCACGTGAATGACTCTACTTTCCTACCCTTTTCCTCGTCTAAACTTCCCCTTTGGTCCTCAAGGAAAACCCCGTATACTTAAACTTTATGAGGAATGTGTAGGTTTACCTCTACGAGTCATCAGTCTACCTTCGCTCTGTTTATGAGGCAGTAAACAAGGACTCCTCAATTTACAGGTTTAAGGTCTTCTTTCGTGAATCAATTTGTATCATGAGAAGGGGAAATTTGAAACCTTTCGTGAAGTAAAAAAAAAAGAGACTTTTTCATTAAAGAATGATTGTGTTGATGAACTTGTATAGATCTAAAGATGTAAGGTATTAGTGACATATTTTTAAAACATTTTCATATACACCCTGAAGGGATCACCAGGTCACTAACTCTTAGACGGAACGTCACGTCCCCTGTGGTCAACTTAGAGAGCAGACCCTTCTAGGGCGTACGACGTCCCGTTGATCCGGGTACACGGCGTTGATGACTCGGACGTAAGATCTCGGGTGTACGTCGTTGATGACTTCGGGCACGTGGGACCTCGGACAACAGACACTGTTCTCTTCGGGGATGTTGTTCTTCGGGCACGTGACATGGACCTCTCATCCGGGACGAGAGGTGTTGATCTCTTTCGGACGTGTGTCGTCACTTCTGGGTCGTGTCGGTTTTTAAAATTTTTTTCACATACACTCTGTAAACGGTTTTATCTGGAATACGATCTGGTTAGTCGTTCAGAGGTACTTAAAATTTCCTCATATATACAAAAAGTTGAGTCATCTTAGTTTCATCTTTAGTTATTATCTTTTTCTTGATCTTTTTATTAAACTTTACGAATCTTTAATTTATTGACTAAAGATATATTAGATACTCAACTTCATTGATTTACCTTTTATACTTTAAAAAACTTGACATGTTTTTACTCTATACTGTATAGTTCTTACATACCCTACGTCGAACTCGTCGTAAACCTCCGTTTAAACATCGAAAATACTCTTTCTTTTTCTCCTCACCTTTTTACAAGTTTATAGGTGAATTTTTGGTATTTAATGGTTTGATTTCATTTTCTTTCCTTTACTATGTCTAATCGTTCGTTTCTTTATCGTCTATATGTTACCCCTTTCCATGTTTCGGTTTTCAATAAGAAACTTTTTGTACTCATATAACTGTTTGGGAATCGTTTTAACTAGTTCTTTTTTTCCTCTCTTGTGTTGAACGGTCATATTACTAAAATTGTCCGGTATACTGACGTCTAATAAATCTGTAATTTTCTTAGTTTTACCCCTTTTGTTTTATGTAAAATTTTTAAATTCTTTCTTAGTATTACTCAATACAACTTAGTCAAGTCAAGTCAAGTGAACGAGTCAGCACAGGCTGAGAAACGTTTGGGTACCTGACGTCGTACGGTCCGAAGGGACAGGTAGTGGTCGAGGGACTCAGATGAGTTTGAGTACAGGTAACGTAACCACTACGGTAAGTCGGTAGAGTAGGAGACAGTAGGGGAAGAGGAGGGTGGAAGCTAGAAAGGGTCATAGTCCCAGAAAAGGTTACTCAGTCAGGAAGTGTACTCCACCGGTTTCATAACCTCAAAGTCGAAATCGTAATCAGGAAGGTTTCTTGTGAGTCCTGACTAGAGGAAATCCTACCTGACAAACCTGGAGGAACGTCAGGTTCCCTGAGAGTTCTCAGAAGAGGTTGTGGTGTCAAGTTTCCGTAGCTAAGAAGCCGTGAGTCGAAAGAAATATCAGGTTGAGAGTGTAGGAATGTGCTGATGACCTTTTTGGTATCGAAATTGATCTACCTGGAAACAACCATTTCATTACAAAGACGAAAAGTTATACGACAGATCCAACCAGTATCGAAAAGAAGGTTCCTCGTTCGTAGAAAATTAAAGTACCGACGTTAGTGGTAGACGTCACTAAACCCTCGGGTTTTCTTATGAGAGTGACAAAGTTAACAAAGGAGTAGATAAACGGTACTTCACTACCCTGGTCTACGGTACTAGAAGTAAAAGACTTACAACTCGAAATTCGGTTGAAAAAGTGAGAGAAAGTGAAAGTAGTTCTCCGAAAAATCAAGGAGAAGTGAAAGACGGTATTCCCACCACAGTGGACGTATAGACTCCAATAACTATAAAGAGGGTCGGTAGAACTAAGGTCGAACACGAAGTAGGTCAGGTCGTAAAGAGTACTACATGAGACGTATCTTCAATTTATTCGTCTCACTGTTATATGTCGGAACTGCAGGAGGAAAAGGATAAACCTTGGTCAGACAACAAGGTACAGGTCAAGATTGACAACGAAGGACTGGACGTATACCTAAAGACTCCTCCGTCCAGTTCACCAGGTCATAAAGGTAGAGAAATTCTTAAAAGGTCAAACAATACTAGGTGTGTAGCAATACGTTAATTAATTTGTTGAATCAACTTTACCCATGTAGGAGATATTTTGTGTTGAATAATTTTGATTGTGTTCTTTTTTTTCAGACATTTCTACGTTCCTACCCGAGTTAATACACATCTTATTGAGAAACTTAAATGATCACTTATTTCGATATTAATCTTCGTTTTTTTTTTTTTTTGTTCTTCTTCTTTATTCAACAAATTTTACTTTAGAAAAGTAAAAGTTTCATTTTTGGAAGGGGGGGGTGTGTGTGTTTCATTTGGGGTTAGTGTTTACCGAAGTGACCACTTCAGAAGATTTGTAAATTCTTTTTATTATCGTTAAAATGGATTTGAGAAAGTCTCAAATTTCTTTCCCTTCTAAAAATTTACGTAAGACACTCCAGTTGTATTGGCACTATGGTTTTGTGATGTTTCGGTGATGCTCTTTTCTTTTGAAAGTCGGTTAGAAAGAGTATTTCTTTTTTACTAATAATAAAGAAATTTTTTCGTTTTAAAAAGATTCTCCAAAGTACCCAAGGATAGATAAAACAAGTCAATCTGACTAAACATTCATGTATAATACTGAGATTCTTTATAAAGTCAAAAAAATTTGACTTTAAAACGTACATTTTTCTTCCACAGATGTTAAATGGGTCAAGGTGGTTTCTTCTATAAACACTGGGATCTTGTTTTAATTGACATTAAGGAGAGATATCTTCTTTGGATAGAAAACCAGATAAATTTCTTTTCTTAATTTTAATTCTCTCATTTTACTGTAGTCGGGTCGAGTTTTGAATGAACGTACTGTCTAGAGACGATTGTATTTACCACTATTGTCACTCTAGTAAGGGTCAACATAAGAAGAAAACCGACATGACCCTGTAACGACAACGGACGTCCGAAGGAGATCAACACCGGCCGTCCCCCGATGAGAGGTCAACGTCCCGTGCCCAAAGAGTAACGTCACCGGAGAGACCAACCCCTCGTCCCGGAGACTCGTGTGTCCGAAATCATCAACGTCGTGCACCCGAGTCGTCGCCACCGTGTACTCGAATCAACGGGTCTCTGTGCACGTTAGAAGACCCTGGTCCCAAACTTGGGCACAGGGGACGTAATCCTACGTCTGAGAACTGGTGACCTGGTGGTCCCTTCACGGGGGAGCAACATAGGAGTACTATTTAAATTCCATTTTCGTTCGTATGTGAAAGTAACTCCGTATGAACATGGCAATCCGTTGTTTAGTATCACTATTTCTCGACACTACAGAAATCTGTTGATCGTTGTGCAGTAGAGTTCAATAAAAATATATTATATGATAAAAATTTTTTCTAACATTAAACGATAAAGGAATGGACATTTTCAATACTATAAAGACACACGGTAAAATAATTAAAGTCTCGGGGACTTAACACAACTGAAACTAAACCGGTAAAACCTTGTGTCTGGTCAGTTCGATTAGATAATCGTAACACCGATTCAGTAGTCAAACTCGACTAAATCAAATAACTTAACTGACCTACGGAGTATCCACGAATGTTTGTTCAACTACCGTTTCAATTTCCGTGACTCCGGATTTGTACTCGTAGTGGACGTTTGAACAATCTTTCCCTACGAGAAAGTAAGTGTGGGTAGTCTAGTCTTTGGTTTAGTCTTTGTCACTAGACCCGAGATTGTTGACAATGAGACAGAAACATCCCCATACTTATGTTAACAAATATCTGAACCCGTATTTTAGATTTGAATGACCGAAATTGAGATGAAAGAGTGAGTTCTTGTCAATAGTCTTGGATATGACCTTCTTATTCCCAGTATTTTTCGGACCCGAGACCCAAATCGATACTCTATAACCATTTCAGAGATATGTAAAGACACGGAGTTGAAAGAATAGACAATTTTCCCTTTGTTCTTGACGAGGACGGAGTGCCCCAACACTCCTAATTTACCTTCTTTTATATATGTCTTGTAAGAATCCTATCCCGCACCGTGTCAGGATTTATTCACAATAGTTAATAATAATCGTAACTATGGTAAGTTAGCTTCATTTGGTAAATATTTAAAGTAAAATGCTAACTATACAGTCTACCTTGGGAAAACTATCGCTCACTGTCTTAGAGTCTCGATCTAATCCGTTTTTCCTCTCTTTAATGAACAGACACCTTGTTAGACACCTTTTCTATTGTACTTAACCGTAGTTCTTGCTATCGTTGGTCCCTGAGTCTACGTGAGTCCTGGGAGTGAGAGAGGTGGAAGACGTAGTGGACACAAGAGAATCGGTTGTTCTACTCGAAGAAAGTAACCAGTCCCTTGTGTCAGCGGTTCACAAAGATGAAAATGTCGGAGTGGTGAAACGTTGGTCTCTCTACTAAGCGACGGGACTTCGTGACGTGCCTACCCGTTCCGGGTCGGATGTAGCAACGGAAAGAACCCTGGTCAAAGAGACCGGTCTCCTCCTGACGAAGGGTCAGAGGGGTGGTGTGAACCGTCGCCGTGGTCAGGTGGCGTTCAGAACGACTCCTAAGCATAGGGAACTTCCATTCGGGACTCGTCAGAAGAACTCGGTAGACCGGCCTCCCTTCATTGGTTGGTAAAGTAAGGAAGAATGACAACAACGACAACGGGACTGGTAAAGGGTCGGACCAAGAACTACTCACAGGGTAGAAAGTCTCGAAAACAACTCAAACTGGGGTCCGACTCGTGTCCTGCACACAAATAAAATGGACTGTTTCATGGGTACCGACTTTCCAAACCGTGAGACCGCATGACATGAACGAGGGGGAGGTCTACCCCGACATTAATATTAAATTGACAGACCCAGGTTGAATTCCACTCCTTTTCTATATAATTCAAACGTGTGTACAATAAGAGGATGGGGGTGAGTGGAGGTGTAAAGTATACGTCGGTGGAAAGTCCCCCCTCCACACGCACACACACACACACATGTGTGTCAGCGCAATGTTAAGAGTAAAACGTTTCAAATACGTTTTTGGTTTGTGGACCCAAGTCTCAAAGGATTTCCTCAGTAGACTTCATCCACGAAATACGGTTTTACAGTGTTTCTAAATACACGAAAGTAAACACGTAATTTAACTCCTGTCCACCCTCTTTCGAGTTCGGACTCTTTTCGACTCTCGAGTAAAGAGGGACTCTTCTCTCTGCCGACAATCCTGATGACGACCAAGTCTATGTTATCTATGTCTGAAAACACAACACACAAAAAAAAAAAAAAATTTCTCCCCCGTCCAGAACACAAACTTCTCGTTATAAAGTCGTCAGTTTAGTAATGGGGACGCTAGTACAAAGAGTGTTTACCCTTGGGACCTGACCCTAGGGTTCCACTCAGGACGGGGGTCAAGTTTGTCTCGCCCGTCATCGGAGGGGCTTGTCCGTCCTTTTACCGGGTCGGAGGTAAGTTCGAGCGTCTCTTTCCCAGAGACCTTAACTCCCTTTACCGTAGGAGTTGTGTAAGGTAAAATTACCGAACGTTGTCTCAGCCAATGTGTATACATTGGTGAGTAAAAAATTAAACTAAGAACAAAGTTTGTGGAAAAGTCCTGGGTTATGTAGATTTTTTACAGTAGTGAACTATCCAACGATGAGACACGGACCGGAACCTTAGTCACTAAGCCACACGACTCATAAGTGGACCTAAGCTCTGTCACACTTAAACGTAAAGTCTTTCCCTTATTACGACACACCGTTTGTGTCCGTTCGGTCTAACAAGTGTCTCTCTCTACTCTCGACTTGAACCTTTCGGAGTACCAGTCGGAGGGACGCTCCCTGTGACGAACAGGGACCCTACTGGACCTCTGTACAACTTATGTAGTCTTAATAAGTCATGTGAGTCAGGGAAACTCCAAGTTCGACTCGAAGACTTAGTTTATAAATAGTTTGGTAACTGAACAAAGACTTCGTTCTGAAGATAAACCTTTGGTCTCGACACAAGTGTGACTCCCCGTCTCCTGTATGTTAATCAGAGACAAAAACATACTGAAGTGAGTTAATGTACCTATGTTTACTTTAAACTTTGGAGGATTACTAAAGACTAAAAAAAGACACATCCGTTAATGAAGTTAAGATCACTAGACAGTAAAATCTACTGGTGATTTATATTATTGGTCTATCATTCTTTACGAGTTCTCCGTTACCCCTTCACAAGGCTATTTTATGGGACATTGAGGGTCTGTGAAAAACAGAGTGACATCAATCATCGAGTCGAACACTATACATACACAAACACCCTACTTTCGATACTGACAACTTCCCTCAATCTATTTCCTTTTGTAAAGTATTTAACCTCTATTTACCACAATTATCAGGTTATTCTATTTACGAACAGAAAATTTCGACTTAAGGCTTCTTTAACGTTACATCCTTGACTGTGTAAAAGGAAGATACGGTCTTCTTGTACGATAGACCATATACTGACTTCTGACCACATACTATCGGACTTGTTATAACTCTACTGTGATAAATTAAGGATTTTATCCATGTAAAAAGAGAACATAATGAAAAATCGTTTTTTTTTAACCCCGAACCACCTCAAACCCCAAACAAGAATCGAAAACAACTTTATATCAACTACATGTTACAACACAAAGTTTATATATCGTTTCACTAAGTCGATACACACACATGTATATATATTCTGAAATATAAAAATATATACAAAAATGTAAGAGAAGGTAATCTCAAATAATGTGCTATAACTCATATCAAGGATACAATATGTCATCCAGGAACAACCAAAACATAAAATATATATTATCAAACAGATAAAATTAGGGTCTGAGGATTATGTAGGGAGAGGGGAGGTGGGGAAACCATTGGTATTTAAAAAAAAGACAGACACTCAGATAAAGACAAAACATATATTCGAGTAAACATAGTAAAAAAATCTAAGGTATATATTTATCCTAGTATATACACAGAAAGAGACAGATTGAATGAAGTAAATCATACTAATGGAGATCCAGGTAAGTACAACGACGTTTACCTTAATAAAGTAAGAAAAAATACCGACTCATTATGAGGTCACACACACACGTACACACACACGCACGACACACGCGCACGCACACACGCACATACACGCACGCACGTACACATGCACTCACGCACACACACGTACACACGCACACACTCGTACACACGCACACACGCACAAACGCACGTACACACACACCCCCAGGCACACACACACACGCGCACGCACACACACGCACACACGCGCACACACGCGCGCGTGGACACACACACATGGGTTTGGTGTAGAACAAATAGGCAATAGAGAACTATCGGCGTGAACCCGACGGAGGTACAGAACCGATGACATTCGCCACGACGATACCTGAAACCCCATGTACAGAATCTATTACGATGACACTGTGACCTCACGTATATAGAAAAGTTTAATCTCACACGAGACCTGCATAAGGGTCTCCACCTTAATGACCTAGTAAGTCATCGAGATAAAAATTAAAAGTTTCCTTGAAGGTATGACAAGAGGTATCACCGACATAGTTTAATATAAGGGTTGTCATCATATCCTCCCCAGGAAAAGAAGGTGTGGGAGAGTTCGTAAATAACAAACGTCTGAAAAACTACAACCGGTAAGACTGACCACACTCTACCATGAAGTGACATCAAAACTAAACGTAAAGATATTAATCGCTACGACTCTCAGAAAAACCGAGGGACATATAGAAACCTCTTTCAGAAAAATCTAGAAGAGGGGTACCAAAACTAACCCAACAAACAAAAAAATACAACTCAGTTTCCTCGACTAACATATAAAACCTCTAATTGGGGAACAGTCAACGAAGTAAAGGTTATAAAAGAGGGTAAGATATCCAACACAAAAATACATAGTAAAGGAAACGACACGTTTTCGAAAATTCAAATTAATCCGGGATAAATAAAAACAAAAATGAAGAGAATGGAACCCCTGTCTAGGTTTTCTCATGACGACGTTAAACCCAGTCTTTCATAAGACACAAAAGGAGAATTCTCAAAGTATTATAGACCGGAATGTAAATCCAGAAATTAGGTAAAACACACACACACATGCTATAATCTCTTACAAGACGAAAGTGTCCAAGTCAAAAGGGTCACGGCGTACGAGTCATCTGACAATAGGTAACATATGAGAACGGGGGAAACAGTCCAATGAACCGGCATACACACTCGAATAAAGACTCGAAAGACACGGAAACGTAAATAGACGTAAAGAGAAAAGTACGGTCACGACACGACAAAACTATTAACATTGAAAAACACATCAGACTTCAGTCCCTCGGACTAAGGAGGTGAAGGTAAAAAGAAAGAGTTCTACTGAAACCGATAATTCCCAGAAAATGTAAAAGACACTTTTTAAATTTTAAAGTGACGAACCACTCCTATAAGGTTTCAATAAAATATTAAATTTTTATTTAAGATTAGAGATACCTAATTTTTTAATTCGGAATTTTCTCTCGGGACGGAATTTAAACGTCGAAAGGAGTTGTTATCTAAAATTGGTAAAAACTCTCCACGTTGGGTTTGTACGTTTATTCAACGAATGTCACAGTCACTTAAGGGTTCTGACGGATGACGGGCAAAGGTCTACGACCTGGCCCATTACCTCAGTCCAATGACAAGGGTCGAGACACGAACCGGGAAAGTAGATGACAGAGATCGAAATAGGTTTATTGTCAAGAGTCTCCTATGATAGAGAGACAGGTTCAGTACGAGTGAAGTTCGGTTCCAGAGACCGATCCGGACTCTTGGGTCCAGACTGACGACGGTTGAGTTTGTCTTCCAAAATAGTTGTGAAAGAAACGAAGGAGGTGGGACTAAGACTTAGAGATCTTTGTGGAAGGGTCCACTCTGGTATCAACTCCAATGTGATACAGAACGGAGCATCCGACTAACCGTCTCACGCTTTATGTAAAAAGGTCCTTTTTACCGGTCTTAACAGACCCAAGGGTGAGGTATAGAGGTGTTTTAGACCACCCACCTCTCACGACCGTGAATTGGAGGTAAGTAGTGTTCCAGAGGTACTCTTATAAGTGACCCTGAAGAAACCCTACTTAAAAGGGCATAGTGTTGTAATGGTCTTTGTGCGACAGGGTTTGGAGACCGTGGTCACTGAGGGGACAAAGGATTAGTAACCGTCACTTGGGGTGGTATTGAATGTTATTTCGTTCTGGATAATCAGTCGTAACTAAAAACATGGTCCGTGAAGTGTGTATCACTAAATAAAGTAGACGTTTTGTCAGGAAAACGTATCTACGATATTAAGATGTGAACAGCAGCAACTCCTTGGGCTGTGTCCAAACGAAAAAACATAAAACCCACAAAAAAACCACCCCACCACCACATAAAAAACCAAGTGAACGCCACGGCCGGTCATTTCACACCTTGGTCATGAGTTTAGGGTCGAGGTTCAGGTTCGAGAATGGTGAACTGAGGTGACTCGTTACTCTTTTCTTTACGTGTGTGAATCTTCGTTTGTATGTATGTATACAATCCTCAGGACTGGTCAAAGAATTAAAGTGAGTGACTACGTTTATACGTCCGTTCTGTTATCCCTTGTGGGCAAGTCAACTACCCTGAACCTCAAACTCTTCCGTCGGCCTTCCCCACCTTCCCTCCTCTCGGTCTCTGACGGAACCTGAGTCGACACTTCTTTTCGGTGTCTTCCAGTCGAAGAGCAGAAACAGGCGGTGGTTGTACCGCTCCACAGTACCCTAGTGTCTTCTCCTCCCAAACCGTCTTCGGCTTCCCACTAAGGTCTGACTCCTTACTCTTCTGTTTCGCCCCTACGGCACACTAAGGTGAGTCGACGTCGGTCTCACAGGTCTTACCGAGTGTTGGTTTACCCCCCGTATTCAACCTGTGACAAGGAAAAATGTATGAGTCCAGGACAATATTGAGATGGGTGTACGGACATATACTGAAATATGTCATTCCGAACGTAGTCAAGGGAAGAGAATCAAGATTTCAGTCGTTCCGGTCTGCACTGTTCTGAACTGGGAAGGGACATGCAGGGACTTCGATTGACACTTCGTATGTGTCTGATAGGGAAACAGTCACTCCCTTTGCGTGGGTCGGACAGGTGGTCATTCCTTTCTTTATAGGTAAGGAAGTCACCTCGTGGGGTCTTTCGCGAACCGAACCTAAATTCCCGGTACAACAAGTTTGTCATATCTATGAAGTTATCGTCTTAACGACATAAAAATTTATCCGTCTACGAACACGGTCCTCTAAATGATCCTTTGATCTTGTCTCTTTCCTTTGTGGTCTAAGGAAAAAGGGTTGCGTACTGGTAAGTTCCGTATTGGGTCAACTTCCTTTACCATGGGTCTTAACTAGACCCACCCAAACCAAGGTAAACTGATGTAACTCGTACAAGTTCCCCCTAGGGTGACTATGCGAGTGTCCGTTTCGATAACCAATGAGAATGTCTAACCCCAAGAACCGACCGGTCACTTCCAAGATTAACCAGTCATGAGGTTCACGGAACGACACGGTCAAATTTTAAAATTGACGGTGAGAGGTTTACGTGTCCGTGTGTCTGGACGGGTATAAGTGGAGAGATAACACCACCGTAGTCATAATACAGACCTGGGGAATCGAAATTCCCATACAAATACATAGAAGGTTTCGGGCCAAGGTTGCGACGGAGAGGACCCGTTGGAGAGGACGAAGAGATGTTGGTCGTACTAGGGAAAGGAGAGTGATGAAGACGACACACGAGAGGAAAAATAATAGGGTCACTGACCTCTAGACTGCAGGGTGAATCCTGTGTTGAGTACCTAGGAAGTCAAGTCAAGTCAAGTAAGTGAGTCAGTACGGACTGAGAAACGCTGGGGTACTTAGTGTCGTGCGGTCCGGAGGGACAGGGAGTGGTTGAGGGCCTCAAGTGAGTCTAAGTGCAGGTAGCTCAGTCACTACGGTAGGTCGGTAGAGTAGGAGTCAGTAGGGGAAGAGGAGGACGGGGGTTAGGGGGGTCGTAGTCTCAGAAAAGGTTACTCAGTTGAGAAGCGTACTCCTCCGGTTTCATGACCTCAAAGTCGAAATCGTAGTAAGGAAGGTTTCTTTAGGGTCCCAACTAGAGGAAGTCTTACCTGACCAACCTAGAGGAACGTCAGGTTCCCTGAGAGTTCTCAGAAGAGGTTGTGGTGTCAAGTTTTCGTAGTTAAGAAGTCGCGAGTCGGAAGAAGTGTCAGATTGAGAGTGTAGGTATATACTGATGACCTTTTTGGTATCGGAACTGATCTACCTGGAATCACCCGTTTCATTACAGAGACGAAAACTTATACGATAGATCCAACCAGTATTGAAAGGAAGGTTCCTCATTCGTAGAAAATTAAAGTACCGACGTCAGTGGTAGACGTCACTAAAACCTCGGGGTCTTTTATTTCAGACTGTGACAAAGGTGACAAAGGGGTAGATAAAGGGTACTTCACTACCCTGGTCTACGGTACTAGAAGCAAAAGACTTACAACTCGAAATTCGGTCGAAAAAGTGAGAGGAGAAAGTCAAAGTAGTTCTCCGAAGAATCAAGGAGAAGTGAAAGACGGTATTCCCACCACAGTAGACGTATAGACTCCAATAACTATAAAGAGGGCCGTTAGAACTAAGGTCGAACACAAAGAAGGTCAGGTCGTAAAGAGTACTACATGAGACGTATATTCAATTTATTCGTCCCACTGTCATATGTCGGAACTACGTGAGGAAAAGGATAAACCTTGGTCAGACAACAAGGTACAGGTCAAGATTGACAACGAAGGACCGGACGTATGTTTAAAGAGTTCTCCGTCCAGTTCACCAGACCATAAGGGTAGAGAGAGTTTTAACAGGTGTCAAATAACACTAGGTGTGTCAGTTTCCGAAACCGTATCAGTTATTTCGTCTTTATCTACAAAAAGACCTTGAGAGAGCGAAAAAGGTACTAGGTCGCCTACAACCGTTAAACTAGAGACCAAGGAGACGGAAAAGATTTTGGTCTAACTTGTAGACCTTCAAGTGTCAAGTGCATAACGACTTCGTCACTGGGGGTAAAAGTTCTTGTAGTCTTTCAGCGGAAAATGTTTCAGTCTCAAGTCATGTAGAAGGTATCTTTTATTTTCACTTCTTATTCACCAAAGTAAATACACATAGTTGGTCTCTCAACACTCTTTTTTTATACACCTTTTTTTTACACTTTTTTATACACTTTTATGATCAATATAATCGTACTTTACGTAAGTAGAAAACTCCTAAATTACACTGGTTTGATAAGGACAGACACAGGGGGTCGGAGAGGAAAATTAGGGGATTAAGGTTCACGGTGATAGTGTTCCATCTTCTCTTTTGGGAACTCACTGTTTCCTTTATTCTTTGAACCCTAAACCTTAGACCAGGACCATCTCTACCCTCTAAAAGTCAGTTATCGTGGATGGATAATCAAAAAGAGAATTGCTTTTCTCTCACGTTTTGGGTGGGGGCGGGGGACGTGAGAGAGGGAGAGAATGAGAAGGAAAGGGACGAATGAGTGGTAGATAAAAGAAAGATTACATGTTTAGTGAGATTATAGGACAACAACAACAAATCAACGGTTCAGGACAGACTGAGAAACGCTGGGGTACCTGACGTTGTGCGGTCCGAGGAGACAGGAGACGATCGAGGGTCTCAAACGAGTTTAAGTACAGTCAACTCAGTCAGGATTAATAGAGTAGGGAGAAGAAAACGAAAGTCAGAAACGGCCGTAGTCCCAGAAAAGGTTACTCAGTCGAGAAGTGTAGTCCACCGGTTTCATCACCTCGAAGTCGAAGTCGTAGTCAGGAAGGTCACTTATAAGTCCTAACCAAAGGTAATCCTAACTGACCAAACTAGAGGAACGTCAGGTTCCCTGAGAGTTCTCAGAAGAGGTCGTGGTGTAACACTTTCGTAGGTAAGAAACCACAGATCGGAAGAAATACCAGGTCGAGAGTGTAGGTGAAGGCATGAAATGACGACCTTTTTGGTATCGAAACTGATCTACAGAAATAACCGTTTCACTACAGAAACGAAAAATTATGTGACAGATCCAAATACTATCGAAAGAATAGTTCCTCGTTCGTAGAAAATTAAAATACCGACGTTAGTGACAGACGTCACTAATACCTCGGGTTCTTTGATTTTGATCATAAGATGGTTCTTCAGTGATGAAGGATACCCGAGTAATACCACGGAAGTTAATTCACTTTAAGGTAGTGGTGGAAGGAAACACCTTCAGATTCCAGGGTCTCGGTCTGGGTGGAAAGTGTCTACGTCGTATCTGTCCCGGTCCGAGAAAGGAACCTGGAACTTGGAACCAGAGTCCCCAGTCCGGAGTCTGATCGTTGGGACAAACTGGTCCGACTGGACTGACACCGAAGTCAATGGAATGACGAGGATAGAAGGACTAGGAGGGTGGTCGGGAACCACGGACAGGTGGACTGTCGAAGGGTCAGAGGAGAGACACTCAGGGGTCATCGGAGACTTATTTACGGGGTTCCAAAGTCAATCGGTTTTGGTCAAATGTAACGATCGTTGGTTATGAAGATTAACTCTCCGAAGTCTTTCTTTACAAGACATGTATAAGACTAAGGTGTGCGTGACTCTATCAAAGTCGGTGACGTCTGTTATCGTACCTCGACTATTGGTCAGAGCAGTCACCGTTTTTGTCCACCATCCAATACAGAAACCCCTTTTGAACGGGAGGACGGTCGGACTTAGATCAGCGGAGAGATGCACCGGACGGACGACACACCCCGCAGAGGAACGTTTGTCAAATTTTCTACTGAGTTTACTTTTATAGGCGCGGGGGGGCGGGGTGTGTGCGTCGTTGATGAAGTTGGTAAAGTAGTTTTTGCTTTCAAAAAACGTAGTACGATAGTACCTGGTTAGGTAGGTGATTTCTATTACTCAAACAAAACGATTACTTGACTGAGAGAGTGATCTAGGGAAACCCTTTCGGGGTAATGATAATGAATTGATGGAAATCCCCTTATAACTTTTACTGAGGTAAGTTAACCTATATTGACCAATTTCATCGGTTTAGTTTCGAAGTCTCAAGGTTGCGTTTATAACGAAAAAACCAAGAATATGTGTATTAATGTATACTAAATGTCACTGCGTGTTCTAAAGGTCTTTATTTTCGTCTTTAGAAGCAACTTTTAAAATAGGTTAGGTCTTTTTTATATGTGTCCGTTGTCTTCTGTCTACAGTGCTAGTACCCTGTGCACTCCGACCTTTTCCAAGCGACTTTCGTAGAAGTGGCAGGGGACTTTAAGGTATTTCCGTCCTTTCGTTCTAGAACCGCCATAGGTCCCGTATTTCTTTCAAGAGTCTCCGAAACTCTGGTAGACATAACGAGACTTGTGAAGAGAGGGACACTAGGGTACTAATCTTTGGCGAGGGGTGTCGTCCTTCGATGGACATTTTCTCGTTCGAGATCCCTCCCCACACACATTCCCACCGTCCCTCTCCTGGTTTGGTAGACCCCAGAACGTCTTCGAGAGGACCACTCGGCGATGTCACCCTTTATATGGGGTCTTCACGTCCCTTGAGGTCACCGGTGTAGTCGCAGGTCTCCGGCCCCCTAACGGTCAGTCCGGGACCCGAGATCCCTTCCACCCTCCCCTCCCATAGGACAACTGAGTATTCCCTTCCAATTCGTTGGTCGATAATTTGTCGAATAGACTCGACTTGAACACTTGACGATTCCGAAGGGGTAGGACCCATTATTATCGACACGTGTTAATAGTCGAGACTTATTGTCGGCAGTAACTTTCCTTTCGCCGGGTTTTGTGACTAACCCCAAAAACGTTCCTAAACACCCACTTCAGTCGAAGTACACCAACCGGGACCCGTAGGAGAAGACGTCGTAGTGGAAACATTTTTCATTTCCTCCACGGGGTGGTTGGCGTCTGTTTGTCTTACTGACGAGATCCCCCTAGGGGAAAGATCTTCCTCTACGAGTATGGGGTAGAGGGTTAGATGTATCTATTCTCCAGAGACGGAAACTACCCCCACATTTTCGAGGGACAAGAACCCAGGAACGTATGTAGAAGTCAGCGAAGTGCAGGGAGAAGGAGAGTGTGGCCACCATGTGGATGGTGAGTCGGAAGTCGGTGAGGGATCTGGAAAGGGGGAAAGGGTGGACTCGCAAAAACCCAATCGACAAGGAGATAGAGCTTACAAAACAGAGTACTGGTCGAAGAGAGAACCACGAGGTAAATTTATCGTCGAAACTGTCTCTTGTGTAGGGACCTCTGACAGAACTCACCACGGGTGGAACGATAGAAGATCTCGGCCGAGTAGTTTAATACCGGGTTCCCACTTCAGACTACCCGGTGGACGAAAACATTTATTTCAAAATAACCTTGTGTCGGTACGGCTAATGAGTAGTAGACACCAACGAAAGTGGGACGTTACCCTCTCTCTAGTATACCGGAGGTTTCAGCTTTTATAAATGATGGGCCGGGAAATATCCTCTACAAACGATGATAAGGTACCTAACTAGTGTCAGATATTAATAGAAGATGTGATGGGTACATAATAATAAAAGTGAGTTTCGACACTTAGGTCCATACATCCCAGAACAGACAAAATAGGGGTTGTGACTCACGTAACGGACCGCGTTTCTGATATATGTTATGAGTCTGATTCGTCCCTAGGGATGAGGACAAGAGTTCTGCCGTTACATAAACACGGACTCACAAAAATGGTCTCCGACGATCATAAGAAAACGACATCAAAACCAACTAAATCTCAGACACAGGGGTTGACCTTACACTCGGGAGTCTCCGGTCAACGGTAAAAGAAGGAAGAAACCTGTGGTATCACAGTTGTCGTGGGACTCGTCACGGATCGTGGATCACTCTCGAGTTCTTTTACACGACTCACTGACTTGTTTACCCACTTACCTATAGGAATCGGAATCTTCGTCCACAAAGACTGACATAAGATCTCAATCTTCTCGTCATTCCATGTATCATTCCCACTGATGTCAGTATTCCTGGGACGCAGATATAACAAAGAGTTTTGGTATACCAGTATAAGGTCAATAAGAAAGTTGTCTCCTGACGAGAACGAGACCTTTAGGACTTACGTTTTTCAAGTCTGTGGGTAAGACAAACCTACTTTTAGTGGTTGAGGACACACCGACACTACTAGAAATGGTTACACCCACCCAAAGTCAAAATGATTTAGGTAGGTACGAGGGAGACTTTCCTCTCCTCTCCTTAATCCGTACCAATCCCCTTGTAATGTGTGTAATACTTAGAGTCTGGGCTCGAACTTGGATGGTGAATGACCAATATACTGGACCCTTATTTAGGTCATTAAAGGAGTTCGGACTCACACGGGTAAGTAATTTTTTGTTGTGTTTATAGTTGGAAGGACTTAACAAAACTCTGATGGTGCTCTATTATACTCGGTCTTACACATTTCATACTATGTGACACCCAGGCATTCGTCGACAAGTACAGTAGTAGTCGTAGTAGTTATTGAAGTCTTGTCTCAACCACAAGTTTATTGATGGTACTATATCCTGATCACATCTTATCACGTTTCACACCTAAACCCTCGATTTGATCGTTTCGTGTTTAGGGTCAAGACAGTAAAGGATCGACGGACCGGAATCCATTCAACAATAACAACAAAAATAATGATAACAACAGTCATCAAAAAGAGGAGTTTTTAGGGAGTACGGGGGACTCTCGAAAGAGACGTTTAAGGTCCGTATTAGAGTATCGACTTTACCCCTACGGTGACCCCTATTTTATACCCAGTCTGATACTAATTTATAGAGTCCTGGAAAGGAGATTTGGTAGGAGTCGGTCCTCGACCAAGACACAGTGAAAGACGGGTTGACAAAGAAAGTTACTAAAAATCCTTAGACTGGTTTTATTCAATACTGGTTGGATCTATCGTATAAGTTTTCGTCTCTGCAATGAAACGGCTGATTCCAGGCAGATCAGTTCCGGTACCAAAAAGGTCATCAGTACATACCTACACTCTCAACCTGACACTTCTTCCGACTCACGGCTTCTTAACTACGAAAGCTTGACACCACAACCTCTTCTGAGAACTCTCAGGGAACCTGGGGTTCCTCTAGGTTGGTCAGGTAAGATTTCCTCTAGTTGGGACCCTAAAGAAACCTTCCTTACTCCGACTTCGACTTTGAGGTCATGAAACCGGTGGAGTACGCTTCTCAACTGAGTAACCCTTTCTGACTACGACCCTCCCTAATCCCCGTCCTCCTCTTCCCCTACTGTCTCCTACTCTACCGACCTACCGTAGTGACTGAGTTACCTGTACTCAGACTCACTTGAGGTCCTCAACCACTACCTGTCCCTCCGGACCACACGACGCTAAGTACCCCAACGTTTCTCAGCCTGTGCTGACTCGCTGACTTGACTTGACTGGTTTTATATACTTTTCTTCAATTCATGTTTTACTCGAGCTCCGTAGTCGTCAACCAGACACTTTTTGTACTTCTTCAATCAGGTTCCTATCTTTGGAAGGAAGATTCACCGTCATGGGGGTGGTCAGTTGTTCTGTCTGGAGTGAGGGAGGGGTTCTACTGTGATCTTCAAACTTGGACCGACTGGGAGTGAACTTTCCCCTCGTACTCTCCTGCACGAATACACTAAGAAGAAATTTACTAGAGAAAGAAGGGTAGAAACCTCAGTTCCGGTCACTGATCTAAAAGAATTCCTTATCTGAGCTTGGAACTCTGTGAAAAACTGAGTCGGTCTCTACGTAGAGGGCCATAGTGTGTGAAAATTAGTTGGAGTGGTGATATTGGAACCGATATCATTCGACTGGAATCCTTAAAAAAAGGTAAGAAAACCCTAGGTGAATTTAGAAAAGTCGAACTCACTGTGAGACCCGTTCAAAAGTACTTACTCTGTTTACCATTTATACGGACTTAGTGTACGGATTAGTCTCATATGTATAAAAAAGTAAATACGACGGTATTCGGAAAAAATAATTACATAAAGTAGTCATACTCCTAATAATAATCTATAATGACAAAGATTTGAAATAGGATTCCTATTCCATTCGTCCTTAAACGAAGGTTTCGTTGAATGACAAAGATGGAAAATTATTAACTTCCAAAATCATGTCACTAAATAAGAATTCGGAGAGCTATTAGGGCCGTTGAGATCCACAGTCTTTTACCTTCCGTTCGGAGGACGTAAAACGGCACATGGGTTCTACAACGTAATTACCTTCAATCGATTTGATTTCCGGTAAAGTTTTGCCCTCTTATTCTGTACCCGTTTGGTTCCTAGGGTGTATTTAGAAAGAGACCTTGGTCCTTTACTCGTAGATCAACTTTTTACACGGACAAAAAGAGAGAGGTGTGGGGAAGGATGGTAGAGTTACAATGAAATTCTGAATCGGGATTTATTGACTTCGTACCCTATCTCGGTGTTTTATATCCGTCGCTTTTTAGAAACGACCTCGTGGGCTTAGTTCGATTAGGGAAATTACGACTGCTACCGTGGTAAAAACAGTGGTGGGAGAGTCTCGGACTGTCTCTACCCCTCAACCACCCTTAAAGTTCTGGTTTATTTCTGGGGAGAACCCACATTTTTTAGTAGTCGAGGTCCGTGAACACTTCGGAGCTGGGGTCCGTTCGGTCCTCTCTGTCACATGTAAAAAGTCTACCCCATCACGAGAACTTCCGTCAGTCTTGTATCGACAGGCAACGGTCTTTGGTAAGTAGTCTGAGACGTCTTTTCCGACAGTCGAATCGGATGTCCGGAGTTCGGTCGGACAGTCCTAGGTCCGATTGTCGGTCTCACAGTCCCCGACGCCGACCATCGGTTGGTCTTGAAACTACAGCTTCCCAACCGGTCGAGTACTCCCACCGGCTACCCGAGACTTTGGTATATGAGACGAGTCTCCAGTGCTCAAGACTTTCGTTCGACCGGCAATCTCATAGAGATTATTTCTACCTCCATCTGTAAAATATAACAATTTTTTTTTTAACAAGTTTAATAAAGTCATAAATAAAACTAAATTTAAAGGTAATGTGTACGAAAAGTAATACGTTGAGTTAATCATATATTTTCTAAAAAGACAAATTTTACAAATTTACTTGTATTAACAAGTTAAACCTTTCTAATGTTACGAAAATAAATTAATTGTGACGTTATTTATGTAGTAAGACATTACTTGGGGTATGAAAATCCGGTAATTGGTAAGTTATTTAAACGTTATACCTTCCAAGAAATACCTCTTCTTCTATTTATTTCGATAACTTTACTTACATGCTGTCGATACTACGATTAATATCGAAAAACGAAGAGTAGGTGCCTTCAACATGGAACTAATGTTTGTATACATTCACATTATTTGTCGTATATAAAGTCAACGACAAAACTCGTACTCCATGTGACCTACAATTTCTTTTTAAGACGTGGTAACCACGGTCGAGACGAGGTGCCGTAGAAGAGTTAGTCTCCAAGAAGGCCATAACCAGGTTTCTGAGTAGACAACAAACGGAATAGGTAGGTCCGGACCCTGACGGTCTTGTTTTTATTAGATGTAGGTCGTCCGTCGGAGAGTCTTGACCGACCAAGATGGTCACTAGTACTTTAAGTTCAGTGAGGGGAGTCCGTTACGAGGAACTATGTGTCCTAGTACTGAATGAGGGAAGGTCACCGCTGTCCAGGGTTGTCCAGTGGTTCGTCGGTTCCCATTCAGGCGGTTTCGTTTCTCGAGGCCTGGGACAGGAGAGAACGGAAGAGGGGTAGGATGCATAGTTGACACGAACTTTCTTGTTTGAAAGGCACATAAAGTGGGAAAAGGGAGTAGCTTTATGGAAGTCGTGGAAACTTTAGGACATTCAGACCGGATATGTCGTCCACGACTAATCGGGTCTAAAGTCTATTTCAGAGAATCCGAAGTTCTCCAATTCGCAATTGTATCTCCGGGTCCCGGTTCTAAGACAGAGGATAGGGTTACGAGGATTAATCATAACAACCATATTATTACCGGAAGGAACCATCGAGTCGACCATTTGCCAGTAGGACGTTACGCCTTCTGAACCCAAGCCAGGGACCCGACCTTCTAGGGGACCTCCTCCTGCACCGTTGGGTGAGATCATAAGAACGGACCTCTTAAGGTGTTCGTCTCCTCGGACCACCCGATGTTAGGTACCCCAGCGTGTCTCAGCCTGTGCTGAATCGTTGATTCGTAACAAATGTCCGTATTATAATGATCATAGTCATCAATTTTAGTACATCATTGTAACTTTTATTCCTGACTATGACTCACTATTATTACATCGTCCCTAATAATACGACACAACATATCTACTCCTTGAACTTCGAATCTGCACACCCCTTGGACCGGGACCAAGTGTCCTTATTTTACTACTTCAGTTCGGGTTCGAGAGGTCGAGGACGTCCCCAAGAGGCAAGTTTACCGCGGACCTTTCCCGGGGCTCCCGGTAGGAACCCGGATGAACTACAGGAACGGAAACGAGATAAGGGGTGACATAAGGACAACTAAACCCGGAGAACGGTCCTACAGGACGACGACGACGACGAGGACGACGACGACGACGACGACGGGGGCGACGGTGGCGACGACGGTTCAGCGAAGTCAGTACAGGCTGAGACACGTTGGGGTATCTACCGTCGGGTGGTCCGAGGGGACAGGGACCCTAAGAGGTCCGTTCTTGCAACCTCACCCAACGGTAAAGGAAGAGGTTACGTACTTTCACTTTTCACTTTCACTTCAACGAGTCAGTCTACTAGTGTTTACCACTGAGGAGAACTTGGCAGAAGAGGAGTTTGTAATCCTTTCTACCACCGGGTGTTTGGTCCGTCGCCCTTGGAGAGAACCGTAAGTTGATCGGTATAAACCGAATGGACTAGCTCTCGAAACTCCTTGTCTCGGTCTCAGGTACACCCATCTCTCACATGTTCGGACAGTATACGAAGTAGCGACACGTTGGAACTCGTGTAATGAATGGGAAAGACACAGAATAAAAGGATTTCATGTTTGACACTTCGTACCATTGAGGATGGGAGTAACCAATAGAACTCCATGTTTGGTCTATTGGATGTAAACGAATCATACATCGTACATCATTCACACGTCATGGATCGTACATTATTTACGAATCGTTTCCTGAGACCCGAGGTGTAGTGGTCAAGTCTCTTTCAGACTTATCAGGTTGATATATTTGTTAGGTTTATAAATAACTCGTGGATAATAAATACCAATGAAGACATCCGTAAACCCTATCTGTTGACTTCAAAGACGAGACCATGAAATATCATACATACCCCCACATCCTTCTATTTTTGTTCATCTGATTTATATATATGAAACATTTTAACACCGTTTTTATTCCTTTCCACTTTCTTAACTCACTACTCCGGTTTTGCTTCGGACAAGTTTCTTCACTGTACATTTAATTTCGGATCGACTTCTAAGCCCACTACCCAGTGTATAGCGCCACGGACTCTGTGACGTCCTTCAGTAGTCTGTGTGGCACCTCTGAATCGCCACCAGGACAGACCCTGGTCTAAACAAGAAAGTCGTATGTTTGCAAATCCACCCGGACGATACACTGTCCGTCATCCCCTCTGTCTTTAACGGAAACCCAAGTCTAATCGAACTCCAGTATTACTGTGACGACTATTTTCTAACCGTATCATCGGAAAAATTTTAAAATAAAATAACTTCATGTCAACTAAATGTTACAACACAATTAAAGACGACATGTTCTTTCACTAAGGCAATACATATATTTATAAGAAGGGGTTATACCAAATAGTGTCCTATGACTTATATCAAGGGACACGATATACCATCCCGGAACAACAAATAGGTGGAATATATATTATCAAACGTGGACGATTAAGGTTTAGGGGACAGGAGGGGAGGGAATGGGAGGTGTTGGGGGACCGTTGATGTTCAGATAAGAAACATAGATACTCAGATCAAATATCTATACAAGCAAACACAGTGTAAAATCTCAGATGTGCATTCCCTATCCTGAGGGGACCATGGAGCCGACCATTTCTTAGACGGACGTCACACCCTCCGGACCGAAGTTAGGGACCCAACCCTTATAGGGGACCTCTTCCTTTGCCGACGGGTAAGGTTATAAGACCGGACCTCTTAAGGTACCTGAGAGATCAGGTACCCCAGCGTTTCTTAGTCCGTGCTGACTCACTGAAAGCGAAAGAAAGTGACATTCACTATGGCATCTCATACCATACCATACCAAAAAGACTGACTGAAGTGAATCATATTATTATAGATACAGGTAAGTACAACGACGTCTACCGTACCAAAGTAAGAAAAAATACCGACCCATCATATGGTAACTATATACCTGGTGTCGAAGGAATAGGTAAGGAGACAACTACCCGTAAATCGAACAAATGTACAGAACTGACAACACTTATTGCGACGACACTTACATCCCCACGTACATAGACAAACTTCATATCAAAATAGACTCACACACGGGTTCTCACCCGAACGACCTAGTATACCTTTAAGATAAAAATCAAAACGCTCCTCGGAGGTAAGACAAAAGATATCACCGACGTGGTTAAATATAAGTCACCGGAAAAGATTTGAGGTCTTATAAGGTCCTGAGGATAAAGAGAAGACTCTTCTACTCATACCTCATACTCTCCCTTCTCCTTCAATTCGAACCTCGGTCCACCGTCTACCCCGTTTTCCCAGTCACCGGTCCCCATCTTAGATACAAACGAGCAAGTCACTTTCCGTCATAACGTATGCCTCTAACGTGTCCAGTCTTCGACTTTTTTGGAGTCAAGTTTAGGGAGACTACGTTGAATGTCGTCATACTGAAAAAAAAAAAAACGACTCAGAGATAAAGAGGTATACATTTTACCCTCATTATCAGAGACGGTGTTTTGTTTAATAACGTAACTAATTTTTACGGTACATGTTGTATTTCAGTTTGTACTGGTGAGAATGGTCAATAAATAGTATCCGTCACTGATACAACTAGCGATATGATACAAAAGTTGTAAAGGTTTGTAAACTTTTAAAGGGATTTCTCTTATGACCTTTATAATACTTTTTACTACATACACTTTATGGATCCTACCTCCTCCGAAAACTGTCTAAGATCAATAAAATTAAAAAAGTGAATGTCTGTTTAAGAGTGTCCCGTGGTCCGAGACGGGTCCTTAATTCTACTTTTCTATGGAATGAACAGGAACTACTTAACTCAGAGGATATATGAATTGGTAATAGTAAACAGAGAAGTCCAACAAGGACCTGGACTAATGGATAAAAACGAAAATAAACTATTAATAGAGAAACATACGTAAATACATAATTCGACGTTTATTATATTCCTTAGTCACTCCGAGATTGACCTACCTACCCACCTGTTCTACCTCCCTACCTGACCAGTAGGTTCCCTTTAGATTTTGAGACAAGTCCTTAAATTCAGTGACCGGGTAATTTTCTTTTTGCCCTATCGAGTCGTAAAGTCACGGATCTGGTCCGAA
The DNA here is from genome assembly GCA_006410555.1 of Capra ibex. NCBI lineage: Eukaryota > Metazoa > Chordata > Mammalia > Artiodactyla > Bovidae > Capra > Capra ibex. The sequence continues at coordinate 40,053,061 of SJYO01050590.1, read as the reverse complement.
GAGAAAGAACTTTGGAGATGGGCACCATAGTGCAGGCAGACGGGTCACGGAGAACGAGACCCTTGTCTCGGATGGAGGAACCGGTGTCTCCACTCCAGGTACTGGGCCGACTCGGTCAGTACAGTGAGCTGTAAGGTTGACGTCACTAACCCAAAGGTCACCAGAGTACTGGGCTCAGTCCGATCTCAATCAGGGTCTTAAAGGAAGGACAAGTAACTCGATACTCCTACAATTGTGTCCCTTTATTCGTGGCATAGAAAGGTAGGGAGGAAGGAGGTTTAACGGTCTTCCTCTCTCGCTTGTACGTCTCACTTTCTTTTTTTCTAGTCTGTCAAGATCCAGTAGATTTAGGAACTGAGGTTATCAGAGACTCCGGTCGGTCGAGGTAAGGACGGGGAGTGTGTCATATCGGTAGATTTTATTATGGGACAAAGAAATTTTTCAACATACGTTCAGGGTAGTGTATGTCGACTGTTAGACCCAATTATGTGAGATAAAGAAAGACGGATACCTGTACGGAGAGAGATAGTAGAAGAAATTTACATTAAGAAAGATTAGTAACCGGTACCCCAGAAAGCTTCCCAGACCTGGACACTATCTTAGACATCTCACACTTTTTACACATTAAACAAGATCAACACTAGGGAGACCTCCCATCGTTCTGTCTTTCAATACTTTATAATTTAACAACCTTATCCGTTTCTAAAGAATTTGACCAGTGTTTTTAGTGATTAACATTTTGTTTTTGTAACTATGTGATCTAAAGTGATTTTTATCCTTACAAACAAGTAGTTTTCTATGGTGGTTCTCTCACTTTTTTTTAACCCTTTATATATGTTTTATATCTTTAGATTATCTCCTGAATGTAAGTCGTACATCTCATTGAGGAGTTTAGTTATTCTTTTTCAGTCTTTCGTCTTATTCCTTTTTATCCGTTCTTAACTTGTCCCTGGAGTGTCCTTTACTGTAGGTCTACCGGTTATTTCGTATACTTTTCTTAGGGTTGTAGTAAAGACAAGTCCTTTACGTTTCATTTTGAGGACACTCTATGGTAGTCGGATGGTCTTACCGATTTTTGATTTTCAGACTGTCACCATTCACAACTATTACTATGTCTTGTTCATTTTGGGTGTCTTATAACTACTTTCGTATTCGAGTACCTGATCAAATCTTTTTTTTTTTTTCTAAAGCACTAAAGAGGATTCAGATTGAATACTGAGTTGTCAAGACAAGGATCCACATATTAGGTTCTCTTTATTTTTATATACAGGTGGTTTTTATGCATGCTCCCATAAGTGTTGATGGAATAAATATTTACGGGGTTTGACATTTGTCAAATTTACCGTAGGTTGTCTTCTTATCTGTTTAAAACAGTATACCAGTATGTTTACTATAATATGTCGTTATTTTCTCTTGTTTAGTGTCAATATGTTGTGTCAAATACCACTTATTCTTGGTCTATACTCTCATGGACAAAATAATGACATAAACATTCTTTAAGTGTGAGTTCGTTTTAACTAGTTACCACTATTTTGATCTTCTCACCAATGATCCTTCTCATGACTAACCCTGCACCTGGGTCACCTTGGTAGGTCTCATGACCTTTGTAAGACATAGATAATGTATCGAAAAGTCAGAACTACTCTCTCCACCTACGATTTTTTTACGGGTGGGGTTTATTGTTGTCTCAAGGATAGTGACTAGGATCATAGTAATAATTACGATAGCTATCAACTAACAAATTATATACAGGTAACGAAATTATTTATGAAATGTTCGTGGAAGGGTGAACAAGAAGTTTCGGTCAGGTTGTCACCATTATAGTAATACAAGTCAAATGTTTACTTTTTTTACTACGAGTCTTGAAACAGTTTCTTCTTTTACATTCTCAACTCTCAGGTTCGGTCCAGGAGACCGACCTCTCGGACATCCGGGGTACGAGAATTAGTGACTCAGTATCCTAATTGTCAACCACTGACAGAATTTCAGGACCTTTCGGTTTATGGTGTCGTCGTACTTAGGGACCCTTCGAAACAGTCACAAAAGAATTATTAGGATTGACGTGGACTTTTGTTCATTTGTAATTTTGGTTCTAAAAAGATGTGTGGTCCTTCAGATCTGTGGACGGAAACATATAAAAGACCTCCACCTTTTTATCTGACTAACATACTTTAAATAAAGTCGGTAAACCTCTCCAAAATCATTTCTACCCACTGCAAACACTAAGTCACCACTCTGTATTTACAAATTGTGTCCCAGAAGGAGGAGGGGGCGAGCAGGGGACGCCTACGAAACTTATTACGTTTCAGACAAAATTCGAGACGACTAAATGAGTTCTTTTCCTAGTCGTATAAAACTTTATAACCAGTATACCAGACCGTCTGCCCTCGTAATTTTGTACCGTTTTGAGTTGTTCGATGAAGGACAGTCGACGAAGAGTTCTGAAGTACCCGAGTATTGTGAATTATTTTTTTGTACTCGACATTTATTATTGACTACAGTTGACGTAAAAAGTAGCTTGCTCGATCTGTAACCCTTCTACCAAAACAAGAGTGACTTCTTATGGATTGGGGTACACGTACTCTACAAACAAAGGACGGGGAAATAACTCCTGGGTGATACACGATCTATGAAGTGACAACTGAAGTAAGCACCTTTTGCCAATGATGGGTTTGCTGAAACTGGTTTTGCGTCAACGTATACCGAGTCGGATTGCTATGAAATACGAATGATAGACACTCCATCCAAGAGAATCATAAGGAGCAAGTAAACCGACAATTAAGGTACTCCTGTCTTTGAGTAGTCGCCTAGGGGACGTTCAGGAGTCACAGATTTGGTTCCGGACCGGGTGGTATCCACAAGTAATTAATAGCCCACCTACCTACTCCCCTACCTTCTCCTCCCCGCACCTACCCTTCGATTCCAACTCCCTCCGGTAGGTCGTTCCTACATCGGTTCGGCCCGAAACTCGGGCCCAAGACGACGTTTCAGAGGGTAGTGGTTCAATGTCGACCAAGTTCCCTCTTACACAGTCAACGTCCTCAGTAGTGGTCACTGGAAAGAGATTTTCAGTGGTAGACAGAGGCACCCGTCTCCTCCTTGGACCCTGTGTGTCGGCCGACGGAAGGGTCCGGGATATACAGACCCTGTGTCCCCGTCTCACTTCCCGTCAGAACGATTTTTCGGAGAGTTTACGGGAACGACGACTTCTTGTCCCCGTCCCCTCCGAGGTCTCGAACATGCCTTCTTGTCTCAGTGTACCCTCCTCCGCCCTCCCGACTCCACCTCTCCTCTGCGCCCGGCTGCACTTCCGCACACCTCGACCCAGGTGTCACGGGCGTAGTCGACGGACCGGCGCAACTACTTGGCGCTTCCACCTCGTCCGCGTTCCTCAACCCCCGTGCCCACCCGCCCTTAATTTGGAGCTCGTCCTCCTTCTACCCCGTCGTGGAACCCGTCCTTAGCAAAACAAAACACTTATCAAATACTCCGCATAGTCCTCAGTGTGCTTGCCCGTGCCGACCTTAAAAAAGACTGAAATTTCACTTTCGGAGGGTGGTCCGGCGTCGCTCACACCCTCTCCGCTTCATCCTTTTGTGCCTCCGGGGAGAGTCGGGTCGAGCTGGAACATTTTGTACCCGGAAGCCGACACGTACGGTCGTTTGCGCCGAGGGAAACGTGTGGCCTGTGGCGGTACCCGAAAGGTGTTGGTGACACGAATCGAGGTACACAAGTCCGACAAGTAGAGACGTGGACCCGTCCCCAGTGTCCACCTCGTACCTCGGGCACCCTACGGGTCGAGATGTGGTTCGCGAAAGACACGAGTCTTGGGGCGTCACCGGCGACACTCCGTTCCTCCTCCGAGTGGGTCCCCTCCACCAGAACGACCCCTGCTTCTTGTGTGTTCCTCGGAGTCTTTCTTTAGAAAGAAACAGGTGTAGTCGAGTCACGAAAATTGCCGAGGGAGAGGTGGGTATTCGCTTCGGTGTCCGCGGGGTATTTGACTCGGGGGGTAGCGTCCGGACCCCCTTCGGAAGAAGGACAGGGGGTGGGGGCCCGTGGTAGAGCATCTTACCTCGGGTCCGGAGGCGGAACCGGGGCGACGCCCCTTCACCTCGTGTAGGGTCGCGGTGGGGAGCCCCAGGGGTCCGGTCCCAGACTCTAGGGGCACGTAGGTCAAAGGGTGTGAGCGTCGGTCACGGGTTTGGCCGACGACCGACCTCGGTTCGGGCCCAATCTGGGACCCGGAGAACGAACGGACCTTACGTTTAGGTCTCCAATCAGTCGTCCGAGTACGCTCCCTGCCAAGACAGTGTGTTCGCCGTACACTCCACGCCTCTCTGGAGAGTGTGGCCCCCGCGAAAAGGTCGGAGACGGACCCTCGTGCGACGGGAGAGGAACAGCAGGTACTCGAGACTTTTAGACCGACAGGTTCTACAAGGTAGAGTTTTGGCGGGAGGTAGAGGGCAAGTCACCACCTTTAAGTTCAGAGACTTCGAAGAAGGACTATTCCAAAAGAGAGGCAGATATCAACTTTCCCAAAGGAGAAAAGTCTTTCCAACCCTTCAATAAGACTCCTAGTCGGCCACAAGGAGGTTAGTGTGGTCGAAGTGGGGACTTGTGTGCCAAGAGACACAGTCCCCCTTCACCCACATAGATGGACCCTTCTGAGCCCACGGGAGTCTCGAGTAAGACCCTCCAACAATCGTATTTTAGGGACATCCTTTTCTGATCATCCTATAATCACATCCATTCCGTAAACCGGTCCCTTAAGTATCTACATATTAGGACGGAAGAACGAAGTAGTTGAATAAATAAGTTTTAATCATTCATTTGCTTACTTATTCACATACACACACAGGACAGGTCAAAACACACCATTTTGTCGTCGTTTTTTTTCTCTTTGTCAAGAGTACCTCGCGTGTCGAAACACTCCCTTCTCTTCGTAATTTGTTCGCATGTTTGTCTTCTCGTACTAGTAAATTATGTCCCCGCAGGGACCACCGAGTCTACCATCTCTTAGGCGGACGTCACACCCTCTGGACCCAAGGTAGGGACCCAACCCTTCTAGGGGACCTCTTCCCTTACCGATGGGTGAGGTCACAAGACCGGACCTCTTAGGGTACCTGGTATGTCAGGTACCCTAGAGTCTCTCAGCCTGTGGTGACTTGTTGAAAGTGAGGTACTATTCTGTTACTTTACCTCACACTTCCCGTCCCCATCCTCCCACCTTTCACGTTTGAATTAATGTTGGTGTCTCCCGTTCCGTTTAGTTGGGATGAGAAACCTTAGAGACCGGAGGTTTAAGTTATGTCTCAGGACTCTCAGACTCAAGACTCTTTTTGGGGATTTCACCCCAAACAGATTTATCTGTTTGTCGTTAGATGACCTTTCCGATTTGGAACCCTGAATTGCAACCGTAAAGTCACTTTCTTTGTTACGTCCACGGTCATTGTCTCCCGCCTCCTCAATTTATTCCCTCCCTCACACCTATGCTTCCAGGGGTGGTTGACCTGTGGGCGAACACCTTCGACTCCTCCCACCCTCTCGAGATCCAGCCCTGGCACCCTGGGGGGGCGTCGGCGATAGTCCGGGGAACGAATCTGCCTCTTTGGTTGGCGAAAGAGGTCTTCGGTCGTCTGTCTACCTCCGTCCTCCACGACAACGTGTGAGTCGAAACCAGAACTCGATCAGGGTGGACATGGGATTAGATCCATCGACACCTGTGTCGGTGGGTGACGTCCGTCACCCCTAACGTCGTTCGTCGTCTACGGACCCTTCGCAGTCTTACTCAGAAACCGAACTCAGTTTCCGTTTCAGGACCGGAGTCCGCTCCGTTTGACTCTCCGACCAGCTGAGCGTCAAAGACACACATAATGTGTTCAGACACGGGGGTCGGTTGGCTACAAGATCTTTCCCAAGTTACTTCTATTCGACACTATTTGGAAAATCTCGACTTTGTCCCTTGGGTGCGTTTTTATTAACCATCGTTCCGACAAAATCCTCCACTCGTTATGATTACCTCGGATTTCTTTGTCTTCCTTTATTGTCTTACGACCCTCACTCTCCCTCACACAAAAGTTTAATCCCACTAGATCCCTCCGGACCGCACGACGCTAAGTACCCCAGCGTTTCTCAACCCGTGCTGACTCGACTCGCTGACTTGACTTGACTTGACTGACTCCCGACTCTCCTTTAGTAGCTTCATAGAGGAGTAGCTATATCATTACAATAACTGTGTCGGAGACTGTACTGAAATCGTAAATGATCCATGGTTCACGATCAATGGTACGTTTCCCAAATTACGTGTAATGTAGTAAATTGCGAGTACCGTCAGGAACTTCCCTCCATAACACTGAAAGTACTACAGTACCAAAAGTGCTGGGTGGGTCACCCCTAGACCACTGGTGAACGTGTCCTTAGGGACGTCCTAGGCTCCCTAAGCTCTAAGGGTCTGGGACGGTCTGGATGTCTTAGCTTTAGGGGTACACCTCGGACCTCTAGACGTAAAGTTCGTGAGGAACCGACTACACATTTACGTGTGACCCAATGAAACATAACCAACCTTGTCTCCCTCCAATCGCTCGAGGATTCGTCGGTTCTCAGGTCGCCATAGTGATAAAAAGGAAGGAAAACCACCTCGTAAAATCAAATTTTTTTTTAATAACTTCATATCAATTAAACATTACACAATCAAAGTGAACATATCACTTCACTGAGTCAATATGTGTGTATATATTTATATGTACGTAGAAGAACCAAATACAAGAGAAGGTAATATCCAATAATGTTCTATTGTATCAAGGGACACGATATGTCATCCAGGAACAACCAATAGATAAAATATCTACCATCACACATATACAATTAGGGGTTTGAGGATTAAATAGGGAGAGGGGAGAGACCATTGGGAGTCAAACAAAAGATACAGACACTGAGAATAAAGACAAAAAATTTACAAAATAAACATTGAAGAAAAACATCTAAGGTTCATATACGTCATAGGTGTAATACAAACAGAAAGAGACCGAATGAAGTGAATAATACTATTAGAGATCCAGGTAGGTACAACGACGTTTACCGTAACAAAGTAAGAAAAATACCGACTTATTATAAGGTAACATAGGTACATTGTGTAGAAGAAATAGATCAGTAGACAGTCACCTGTAAATCCAACAACGTTACAAAACCGATAACATTTATTACGACGATACTTGTAACCCCACGTATATGGAAAATTTTAATACAAAAAGATGTCTACATACGGGTCCTAACCCTAACAACCAAAATTTCATTAGTAAAAATCAAAAATTTCATTAGAGGTATGACAAGAGGAATCACCGACGATGGTTAAATGTAAGGGTGATTGTCACATCCCCCGAAGGGTCCTCCGAGTCACCATTTCTTAGACGGACGGTTACTTCCTCTGTATCTAAGATAGGGACCCAACCCTTCTACGGGACCTCTTCCTTTGCTGTTGGGTGAGGTCATAAGAACGGACCTTTTAAGCTACCCGTCTCCTCTCAACTTGTACTGACTCACTGATTCGTGCGTACGCGCGTTGTCACATCCTCCCGAGGAAAAGGAGGTGTGAGAGAAGTCGTAAATAAGAAACATCTGAAGAATTCATATCGAAAAGACTGACCACACTCCACTATGGAGTAATATCAAAACCGAACGTTGAGAGATGATCTCTTCCCTTACCGTTTGGTGAAGTCATAAGAACGGAACTCTTGGGGTACTTGTGATACTTTTCCGTTTTACTATCCTATGACTTTCTGCTTGAGGGGTCCAGCATTCAGGGGTTATACGATAACCTCTAGTCATCTCTTTATTGAGGTCTTTCTTACTTTCCTACTTCGGTTTCGTTTTTGTTATGGGTCGACACCTACACTGACCACTATGTTCGTTCCACGCTACGACATTTCTCGTTATAACGTGTCCTTGCACCTTACAGTCCAGGTACTTAGTTCCGTTTAACCTTCACCAGTTTGTTCTCTACCGTTCTCACTTGCAGCTGTAAGATCCTTAGTCGCTTGATTTTACCTGACCTTACCCACTTAAATTGAGTCTACTGGTAATATAGATGATGACACCCGTTCTTAGGGAGTCTTCTTTACCTCATCGGTAGTCCAGTTGTTTTCTCAGACTTTACGTCATGAACCTACGTTAGAGTTTTTGCTGTCTTTCTAGAGACAAACAAAGGTTCCGTTTGGTAAGTTATAGTGCCATTAGGTNGATGATGACGCCCGTTCTTAGGGAGTCTTCTTTACCTCATCGGTAGTCCAGTTGTTTTCTCAGACTTTACGTCATGAACCTACGTTAGAGTTTTTGCTGTCTTTCTAGAGACAAACAAAGGTTCCGTTTGGTAAGTTATAGTGCCATTAGGTTCAGATACGGGGTGGTCATTAGGACTTCTTCGACTTCAACTTGCCAAGATACTTCTGGATGTTCTGGGAAATCTTGATTGTGGGTTTTTTCTACAGGAAAAGTACTATCCCCTGACCTTACGTTTTCATCCTTCAGTTCTTTGTGGACCTCATTGTCCGTTTAAACCGGAACCTTACGCCTTACTTCGTCTCGTTTCTGATTATCTCAAAACGATTCTTTTACGCGACCAGTATCGGTTGTGGGAGAAGGTTGTTGTGTTCTCTTCGGAGATGTGTACCTGTAGTGGTCTACCAGTCGTGGTTGTAGTCTAATTAATATAAGAAACGTCGGTTTATACCTCTTCGAGATATATCAGTTGTTTTTGTTCTGGTCCTCGACTGACACCGAGTCTAGTACTTGAGGAATAACGGTTTAAGTCTGAATTTAACTTCTTTCATCCCTTTTGGTGATCTGGTAAGTCCATACTGGATTTAGTTTAGGGAATACTAATATGTCACCTTCACTCTTTATCTAAATTCCCGGATCTAGACTATCTATCTCACGAACTACTTGATACCTTACTTCAAGCACTGTAACATGTCCTCTGTCCCTAGTTCTGGTAGGGGTACCTTTTCTTTACGTTTTTTCGTTTTACCGACAGACTCCTCCGGAATGTTTATCGACACTTCTCTCCGTTTTTCGTTTCCTCTTTTCCTTTCTATATTCTTTCGGAAGGAGTCGCTAGTTACGTTTCTTTATCTCCTTTTGTTGTCTTACCCTTTCTGATCTCTAGAGAAGTTCTTTTAATCTCTATGGTTCCCTTGTAAAGTACGTTTCTACCCGAGCTATTTCCTGTCTTTACCATACCTGGATTGTCTTGGTCTTCTATAATTCTTCTCCACCGTTCTTGTGTTTTCTTGACATGTTTTTTCTAGAAGTGCTGGGTCTGTCAGTACTACTACACTAGTGAGTAGATCTCGGTCTGTGGCACCTTACACTTCAGTTCACCCGGAATCTTTCGTAGTGATACTTTTGTCGATCACCTCCACTACCTTAAGGTCAACTCGATAAAGTTTAGGGGTTTCTACTACGACACTTTCACGACGTGAGTTATACGGTCGTTTAACCTTTTGAGTCGTCACCGGTGTCCTGACCTTTTCAGGCAAAAGTAAGGTTACGGTTTCTTACGAGTTTGATGGCGTGTTAACGTAGTAGAGTGTACGATCATTTCATTACGAGTTTTAAGAGGTTCGGTCCGAAGTCGTTATGCACTTGGCACTTGAGGGACTGCAAGTTCGACCAAAATCTTTTCCGTCTCCTTGGTCTCTAGTTTAACGGTTGTAGAAGACCTAGTACCTTTTTCGTTCTCTTAAGGTCTTTTTGTAGATAAAGACGAAATAACTGATACAGTTTCGGAAACTGACACACCTAGTGTTATTTGACACCTTTTGACAAGTTCTCCTTATGGTCTGGTGGACTGGACGGAGAACTCTTTAGACATACGTCCAGTCCTTCGTTGTCAATCTTGACCTGTACCTTGTTGTCTGACCAAGGTTTGTCCTTTTCCTCATGCAGTTCCGACATATAACAGTGGGACGAATAAATTGAATATACGTCTCATGTAGTACTTTTTGCGACCTGACCTTCTTTGTGTTCGACCTTAGTTCTAACGGCCCTCTTTATAGTTATTGGAGTCCATACGTCTACTGTGGTGGGAATACCGTCTTTCACTTCTCTTTGATTTTTCGGAGAACTACTTTCACTTTTTCCTCTCACTTTTTCAACCGAATTTCGAGTTGTAAGTCTTTTGCTTCTAGTACCGTAGACCAGGGTAGTGAAGTACCGTTTATCTACGCCTTTGTCACAGTCTGAATAAAAAACCCGAGGTTTTAGTGACGTCTACCACTGACGTCGGTACTTTAATTTTCTACGAATGAGGAACCTTCCTTTCAATACTAGTTGGATCTATCGTATAAGTTTTCGTCTCTGTAATGAAACGGCTGATTCCAGGCAGATCAGTTCCGATGCCAAAAAGGACACCAGTACATACCTACACTCTCAACCGGACACTTCTTTCGACTCGCGACTTCTTAACTACGAAAACTTGACACCACAACCTCTTCTGAGAACTCTCAGGGAACCTGACGTTCCTCTAGGTTGGTCAGGTAAGACTTCCTCTAGTTGGGACCCTAAAGAAACCTTCCTTACTCCGACTTCGACTTTGAGGTCATGAAACCGGAGGAGTATGCTTCTCAACTGAGTAACCTTTTCTGACTACGACCCTCCCTAACCCCCGTCCTCCTCTTCCCCTGCTGGATCCTATTCTACCGACCTACCGTAGTGACTGGGCTCCCTGCACTCAGACTCACTTGAGGCCCTCAACCACTACCTGTCCCTCCGGACCACACGACGCTAAGTACCCCAGCGTTTCTCAACCTGTGTTGACTCGTTGACTTGACTTATTAATGGTCTCTCGAAGGGACACCGAGTCTGTCATTTCTCAGACGGACGGTACGCCCTCTGGGTCCAAGCTAGGGACCCAGTCCTTCTAGGGGACCTCTTTCTTTGCCGTTGGGTGAGGTCATGAGAACGGACCATTTTTATTAATGGTTGCGACTCGTGGAAAGGAACACGGACAAACGGTGACCATACAGAAGAGACCTCTTGACAGAGGAATCTAGAGGACCGGTCAAAAACTACCCAAACAAACAAAACTATAACTCGATATACTTAACAAATATACAAAGTGTTTTCGGAAAGTATTTTGAGTAAATACTAATTTTTTTTTTTTGAAAAGTCTTTCACCCGTATCCTCCGTGGATGGAGTCGTCGTAGTACCCTTTTTTTTTTTTTTAGTCGTGAAGGTCTTCTCTACTCCGGACTCTGGACTGAAACCTCTACGACTTTCCTAGGGTACATGTGTGTCACGAGTACCACTCATAGACCTTCCCTGACTTCATACGTTTCCGACAGACAGGGTGGAAGGGGTCTCTGACCCGAGACGTGTGACCGGAGTCCCTCCTCCCTCCTTACCTTCACACAGGTCTACTTTCGTCTTCTGTGTCTCAAGAGTCTTGTTTCCAGGATTCGAGGTGTCCCAAATCGGAGTCCCCTGTCCTCTGCCCCCTACCACGACCTCGGTCCCGGGGTCCTCCGGTCGGGACTTCCAACGGGACTAGGAGAACATTGGGGTGTTCTCGACTCCCGATTTAGGTAGTACATTCCCACTTCGTTGTGAAAAAAGTGTCTTTCTTTCCGGGTTTACAAAAGGCACCAGAACTCCCGAATAAGACTCTTTCGTTCGAGGGTCTTCCCGGAAGGGTCAAAGGCTGTAGAAGGAGAAGGGTCCGAGAGCACGATCCCCCCAGAGTCGGGAGTGAGACGGAGACACTCGGGACACGTCACGGGAAACACGGTGACCGAAGTAGTTTCTCGGGTCGGAGGTATCACACTTTCGTTCTCCACCAGCCCCACTGCTCCCTCCCCGAAAGTAGAAGGATGCCTCCCCGACGGACACGGGTCGGGAGTGAACGGAAGGACCCCGGAAACCTCTCTTATCACCGGGAAACACCCCCTACAGGGGGTAGTGGGTCGGGGGTCTTCGGTTTTGGTAATCCGAGGCCATGTACCTGTGACCCCCTGTTCCCCTGTCTGAGAAACTTCCGGAGTTCTGGGGGCGTTCTCCCACCTCCCGACTCCCACCGTCCCGTCCAGAGAAACACCTCCCTCCTCCCTCGGCCTGGGCGTCTGGACGTGGCACGGGACCCTTGTGACCCCGAAAAAGGACAGAGTGACTCTAAACTCCCGGACAGGGTCAAATCTTCTCTCTGTCAAACCGGTCCCTGTCTACAAATGTGGACCAATCCCATTCTAACCGGTGCTACGCCTCGACAAGTCCGGACGCGTGAAGTCGACGTGCGATCATGCACCTGGGTACGTGTGGGTCCGTATGAGCGAGTACAAGGGTCGAGAGGACCGTGTCTCACGTAGCACGGGGTCTGTCGAGGTGGCTCCGATTCACTTGTACTCCTTGTGACGGAACATTTTCTCTGGTCTACGAGTCGCACGCCTACTCGCACGCGTGCGAGTGGACCGTCTCTGGTTCGGAGTCGTACCTACAGACCACCTAGTCGGGCACAGTCCTCGTTCGTCCGAACGGGTCCCCACCGGGACCGAGGACCCACTGGTGTGAGGTCGACAGTACGCAGTCGGTTCCTCTTAGAACACGTGAGGAGTTTACTAAGACGGTCGTACGGAGTCGGATATTTGTTCGAGTTTATGGACAGGTGGACCTGAGTGAGTCAAGAGACCACGCTACGTCTCACGACATAGAAACATCTATGTGTAAGAAACAAGATATCCCACGAATGTAGACGGGATTCTCCGACTTTGACAGGAATTTTTCACACTCTCTGTCTCCGTCTGTGTGTTTCTCTCTTTGTGTCTCTTTACCCCACCCTCCCTTCTCCTCTCTCGGGCTCACCCTTTGTCTCCGGTTTTGTCCGTCTTCCTACCTGTGGTCCGAAAGGGCTTCTCCGAGTGTGCGACTGTCTGGGGGCGTTTGGGTCCGGTTCGAGTCGCGCAGGTCCCGCTCGTCGAGCACACCGGCGGTGTCTCGCTCCGACGCGTGACCTCAACTCGGAGTCGGGCGTCGTGTGGACGTCGAAAGGCGTCGCCCACCACAAACCAAAACGTGGGGCTGGGGGTTGTTCGTAAACTTAATTATATTTGTCAAGAATCGGCCAGGAATTACCGTTGTCGTCGTCATACCACCCTCCCTGGAGGAGTCTGTTTCTAACCGTGTCACGGAGGAAACACAGTAGGAAGAACTCCCTTACCCCTGTCGCCGTGCTGGTGCGTTCGCCCAAGACCCCACCAGGGAGTGAAGAGTCACCGGACCTGAACACTGTCTAACCCCGTCCCCTGTCCCTACACAAACCACTGAGACACTCAGACACTGTATACTCTCCGCTCGAAGCCTCACTACCTTTAGACTTCTGCCGGTCTTTCTCGTAACGAAAACGGTTTTCGCTACGTAAGTCTACTGTCGCCCTTTCCGCCGGTGCTCCCCCCGACACCCCCAACACCCGAGACCCGTCTCAACCACCTCCTCATCTCTCTTTTGGGTCCTCTTTTCGTGTTCAAAGGCAGTCGTCCTTACCCCTCTTTTTGAGTCGGAATCCTTTATGTTTGGATCACTAGGAGTCGAGTCCTCAAAAACGGCAGCGACCATCTCCGCCTCCTCTCTTCACAGTCTCTACTCTGACCCGCACCTTCACAGACAGAGACTACGACTTCGACCGAGTGGAGGGGTGCCGACTTGGGGAAGGAAGATGTGCACGAGATCGAAAAAGAATGTCAATCAACGAGTCAGTACAAGCTGAGAAGCACTGGGATACCTGATATCGGAGACAGGTACCCTAAGAGGTCCGGTCTTATAACCTCACCCATCGGTCAGGGAAGAGGTCCCCTGGAAGGGTTGGTCCCTAGTTTAGACACAGGGGACGGAAGGTCCGTCTAAGAAATGACAGACTCGGTCCCTTCAGCCGGTGGATAACCAGTGACTTCCACGTAGACACTTAGTCTGTTCTGTGTGTTAGACATTAGAGGAGAGAGATAGCGAGAACCAAACCAAAAAACAGTAACACCAACAAAACAAACAAACAAAACCTGTCTATTCCTTCTAAATGACTTCACACGTATAAGTTCCCCACCCTTTGTTTGCGTTTTCGTTCAATGTAGCGTCCTTGGGGTCAATAGGGGAGATTAAATTTTATAGGGAGATAAGCCAAGCGTGTATGCGATCTTTGACGACGTCAAACGGGAATGAGCTCCCCGGAGTAAACAACAAGTCGGTGATTCAGCACAGGTTGAGAAGCCCTGGGGCACCTGACGTTGTGCGGCCCAGGGATATTTCCCCGGAATGTCGTTTCCGGTCTATCAGTTGAGCAATCACTACAGTATCTGAGGGAGAGTTCCTCTCTAAGAAAAGTGTTTCAAAATATCTATTCGAAAATTCTTATTTTTCCAGTCCCTTGTGGTATTTTCCCAGTTTATCAGTTTGGCACCAGTCGGGGATATTAAAATCATTTTTCATGACTCCTTAACCCTTCTATCCTACCTTTATGCAAATGAGGTACGTTCCCAAAAACTCTTCCACCGTCGGTTGGGTCCAAAGGACATCCTTCATACGACACACAGTTAGGATTTCCTACCGCAGGGAATTGGATCAGCTCCTCATTCCCCCACCTACATCAAACGTACACCAGTACCCCTCCACTATGTCGGTCTCCGGGTCTCCAACCATTCCTGCATCATACAACTATCTTGAGTCTCTTCAGGTCGTCTCTCTATCAATGACCCGTCACGGGTACCACTGGCGACATGTGTCTGGTCCAATAGTTCCCAGGCCAGCCGGTAGGGTTCCACAGACCCGGACGAAGATTCTCTTCCTTCGATGAAAAAGTCGAAGTGACCAACCCACCTCTGCTCCTACGAGGTGGACCCGACGCACTCACCGGAACATTTTCGACGTTTTGATTTTTCCACTTTAATAAATTTTAGTACCAGAAGAGACGATAAACAGGTGACCGAGAACTCTCTCTCTCTATCAAGCCCTGTTTCTCTTTGCCTGGTCAACACCCGTCCCGACGATCCAATGACCGTAAAAACGGGGTTAAGTAAAAAATATTGCGACAACCTCTCCCTTTCCTGAAAATGTCCTCCCCTTCTTACCCAGGGACACACAAGGTAAACTGTAGGTGGAACACATTATTGCGTCTTATGGACTATCCGCATCCGCCTTCTACACAAACTAGTCAACTTACTAACCTCCCTACCGAGTACCGGTCGGTCCGTCCGTGACACGGTAGAATGAAACCCTTCAAGGCTCTCTCTCGGTACGACTCCAACTACGGAAACTACTAAATAAAGAATTAAAGAAGAGAGGGTAACGGAGATGACTGAGTCTAGGTCACTCTCGAGCACCACCCCTCACTCCTGACACAGTTTCGTGTACGGAGTGGTAATTCTTCGGGTCCTGGGTCTCACCACTTAATATCGAGTTTTAGGTCTCCGGTTCTATGTCCCTAACGTCAGAGTCGTAATAGGGAAGGTTTGATTCACTGGAACCGAGTGACCGAAGTGGAGGATCGTAAGTCGTAGAAGTAGACGTCTCACGTCCAGTAAGACAACGAGGAAGTGTCTCTGTCTCTCGCTCCCGACTCAGACTAATAGGTCCTTCACGAATCGCCCCCCGGGTCGAGTTACTAATGGTAGTCATCATCACCACACGATTCAACAAAGTCAGCACAGGTTGAGACGTTGCGGTACCTGGTGTCGGGTGGTCCGAGACGCCAGGTACCCTAAGAGGTCCGTTCTTGTGACCTCACCCGACAGTAAGGGGAGAGACCCCCTAGAAAGGTTGGGTCCCTAGCTTGGTCGTAGAGAATGTAGAGGACGTAACCGTCGACCTAAGAAATGGTTATCGTGGCGGACGTCAATCACAATCATAATAAAATTCAGAAGATTCCGGTTCCTCTGGACGTAAATAATTATTTATCCCGAAGCGACCATGGAGTCAGTCGTTTCTTAGGTGGACGTTACACCCTCTGGGTTGGGGATCCACCCCTTCTTGGGTACCTCCTCCCATTCCGTTGGGGGAGACCATGAGAACGGACCTCTTAGGGATACGTGTCTCCTTGGACCGCCCGACGTCAGGTAGTCCAACGTTTCTCAGTCTGTGCTGACTCGCTGATTCGTGTTCACGAACCGACACCGTATTCGTAGGGGCTACCGTGTGTAGAACGGATGTGTTACGGTGCTAGTAACCCTTTCATTTGGTGTGGCTTGCGGTCAGTGAAATCGGTAGTCATGATAACTTTCGCCCCTCCCTCGGTTTCTGACTCTATTCCAAATGCAGGATTCACCGTCGTCACCATATACCCCTGTTGTACTCTATTTCTCTCAACACACTTCCCCATCGGGTGCACTAGGTAGAAAAGTGTTTAGGACCCGACGGTCCACGGCGTCACTCACTGTCTTTTTTCCTTCGGTGTGTCCCTCAACCCCTTCGATAGAAGGGTTTGGGTATTCCGGGACAGGGGCGGAGAGTCACGGGTCCCTCTACCACTATCACGGCCCTCGCGGTACGCACTACGTACAACGCTCCGTATCTCTTTTCCCTTCTGTAAGTCTCCGACACTGAAGGACCCACAAACACCGCGACACGTCTACTCGCGACGACTCTTTGACTTCCGTACTTCGTCGCGTGCACTCCCAACCCCGGGAACGTGACGGGACTCTGTCCCACGGTTCCCTCCCCTCCCCTGACACGCCGCACAAGTCTACGGACGCCGTGGACGTGAGCAGATCTAAACGGCTTCCTCTTCGTACGGGATTCACGACGAACGAGAGTGCCGAAAAGGTAAACTTTTATGTAAGGTCCCTTGGAATGTGTACTTATTTACACGTTGATAGACCCGGAAGGGGTGACCAGGTCACCCCTTCTGAGATACAAAGGTCACGCTCCTCGTGTCCAAGTTAGGAGCCAGTCCCCGATTTCAGGGTCACGATACGACACACTGGTTCTTTTCAAAGAAAGAAGAAAAAAAAAAAATTGTTTACACGTTGATAGAGGATTAAAATCTCCGTGTATTCCAAAAAAACATCCACGTTTATGGAAAACGGATTTACAGGTAGTAACAGATGATGAAGTCAGTCCTATCCCGATTTATTATGATGTCATTGTTTGTCGAGGTTTTGGGATCACCAAATATTATCAGTCGTCACCCGTGTGTAATCTCCACCACTGTAAAAATGGGTAAAAGGGAGGTCTCTCTAATCTGGTCAAATATTCGGGTCACCACTACGTCCTTTTGACGGGTGGACGGGGTGGGGCTGAGGACACGAAACCCTTTCTGGTCCTGGTCTCGTCCAGTCATTTCTCGTGTCGGAACCGTCTCAGTGATCCACCTACGGGGAAGGAGAAGTGGGAATCGGTCGACAGGACCGAAGAAGGGTGGGTGTCTTGGGGTCTGTAAGAAATTTCTTTCCGACACACGTCTGTCACTAGACGAATAATTAATACAGTACGACACAAGTAAGGTTTGGGAGTATGAGCTCTCCCTACTAAGGGTCCTTCCGACAGAAGGACCGTCTTCCGTCCGAGAGGTTGAACCAAGAGGGGTGGCGTGTTCATACACGAAGAAGGCCGGTTGTTCAGAAAATAAAAGTAGGAAAACAGTAATCGAGACAAGTGTTGATACTCATCCTTTCTACTTCTCCTTCCCCTTTTTTAATATCTTGTAAGAAGTCGTCCGTGAAGGAAAAATAAAACTTCAAAATTAGTGGTGACTACTGGAAGTAGAGGTTCTTTACTGGAGTCAAGGTTCTTCTCTACGAGGTTCGAAGGAAACTGGACACGTACCGACACGCTATTCTGTTTTAAGTCCTGGATCTGAGGACTTCTCGACAGTCTCTTATAAAGTGGTCGTCAATCGTAGACAAGTATGTGCGTAACTCCTACGAGGTCGGAGTCACTGTAGAAGGTTCTTGGTCTATGTGTGTCCGAGTGCAAGGGTCAGGAGGTGAGTCGAAGAGGGTCAGTGACGACTTCCGGGGGGAACGATCTGGACCTTCGGGTGAGGGTTCTGAACGGAGGTGGGAGGGAGTCCCACCGGAACTGGAAGCCGAAATCAGGGTCACGTTTCCAAACTTAGGGATGAATAGTCTTCGGTCCCTCGTCTCTGAGTCCTTCAGATCTCAAGATCAGGGTCGCCAAGACGAAGGATTACCACCTGAGTTACTCAAGAAGAAAGACTTAGTGTGCGACATTTCGCACCTACTGTCGTAAAGAGGACAACTCAACAATGTGTCTAATTCACTTCGTCACTACGTTTTAAGCGTGTCAGGGACTAAGTATCGATTTGTGGCTTAGTAATGGTGTCACAGAATGTAAGACAAAAGTTGTAGAAATGAAATTCGGAGTAGTGGAACGGGGGTTTAATCGTATTAACTGGGGATAACTGAACGAGAAGAAACTGCAAGTGCAACTTAAGGTGTCACCTGCAAACCACACCTCTCTAGACAGTACGTGACTGAGTGAGTGAGTAGGTTAATGAGTCCAAACAATATACCCTTGGGTAGGTCAGACGACCAATTATGACTGTCGACCGTCTAGATTGACCCACAGAACCTGACCAATAGATTACATGTTGGAACCCTTTCAATGACCGTAGTCAACGGAGTAGATATATTACCATTATTCTAGAGGGGGTGGTCCTTCACCAAGATTTTAAAGTCAAACATATTTTAGGTACACCTTTCGGACGAATTTACTTCTAGACCCCGTGTCGGGTCCATTTGAATTTATACCAGTTAAGAGGTACACTAGGTGGATAGTACTAAACTCTTCGACCGTTACTTCTATTTATCTATGTAGGACAGTTCCTGAATCAGGTTACGCAACCTGTATCACCCATGAGAATGTTTAATATCGTAGGTAGTCTGGAAATCTGGTTAGTCTTTTACAAAACTCGGAGAGAATGTACGGTCCGTATCTTATATAGTTATTGGGTCTCTTTACGGCAGGTCGGTAACTCAGATTTTCTCGTCCGTCTACAACTTGTTTGTAAGATTCGCAATAAATTTTTTTTTTTCTTTTTCTTTTCTTTGTATCCCGTAAGATTCAGTAACCCTTTTATCAAGTCTAAAATCAGAAGGGTGAAACGGAGGGTGGGGTTCGAAAACGCTAGGTGAAGGACGGGGTACGTGCGCAACGAACCGACCTCGGTCGAGTATGGTCGATCCCTCTCGACCTAACAATTTAAAAGTTCTCAAAACACTCAGTTCACTAAGGGTGACCACTGAACTTTAACGGGAACGACCTTCATCAATGAGGTACCTTTAGGTTTTTGTTTAGTCCTGAGAAGGGGGTAGACGTTCTACAACTTTGTGAGTGCTCGTGTGGTCCCGTGTGCCCAGAAGAATGGTGGGCGGAGGGGTGGGGTGGTGAGAAACGGAAGAAGGGTGTCAGGAACACGACCAAACTGGGGGAGGGGGGTGGAGGTCTAGGTCGACTGACAGAGTCTTGGTGGGGCTACTTTAGAGTACGGTACAAATCTAAAAAAAGGGACCCTCTCACCAACTTACGGTCCAGTGGTTAGGACGACCGTCCCTGTGATCAGAAGCATTACTTAAGGTGGACGACCCGTGTGGGAGACGAAGAACCACCTATTTTCCTCTAAAGGGAAGTTCATTGTTACTGTAGACTACCTTAAAAGAACAATAGGGATGGGTGGAGGTCGTGTCGTAACGAGAGACCCCAGTGTAACCGTCTTGTTCTACAAATCTTCTCAGGGAAGACACCTCACCCCAATGAGTCCACGATGGTGGTCGGTCCATAGAGGGACATGTGACCCTATCTCCTCCCGGGTTGGGACCGTCCAGGGACGTCCTTTAGGGGATTAGTCTAGTAACGAACCGGGGTGAGACTCTTTAAGAAAAGAGAACATGTCTTGTAAGAGAGGTGGGGTCTAAGAGAGACTATCTTTGAGTTTTCCTCTTTACGGTCCGGTATCTTAAATTTGTCTTCCCGAAATCTGTTAAATAGAGTGTGAAGTCGTTGAAACGTCAAATATAAACATTTGGAGTGAATAAATGAACAGGACAAAAACAATTTCATTTGACTAAACCTCGATGGTGTATTTTCCCAAAACAAATGTGCCGGAGACGAAAGTCAAATCTAAGGACCAAACAGATAATTGTACTCGCCGTGGGGGGGACAAAAAAGGGTTTCTTAATTTTTTTAAAAATTTAAGACTCGAAGGGTCTGTCCTCATTGTCCGGGTCCTAAAACATGTCTCCCGAGTCTCACACCGTGCTCTTCCCTCCTCCACCTCTTCCTAAACTCAGAAGTGTTTAGTCAGACCGGGGTCATGGTCTCAAACCCCGAACCCCGAACGGTTTCGAAAGACCGGACCTTTGGTACCAGTTCAAGACAGTCCTACCCCGACTCTCGAACATTGAACTCAACAGAGTGTCCTCTTAAGGGTCCCAGAGTGACGGTGGGACAAGGGAGCTCCGGGAACCGTAGTCGTGAAGTAGTGCCCCGACACCCTGTAGAAAGGTGGGTGAGCAGTGTGTCTCTCTACCAGAATAATAGACGTCTCTTCACTTTCCTTCCGACTATCCGTAAGACAGTAGACGAGGACACAAAGAACCCCACACACACACACACAGAAATCTCCTAGAACGATCTTGTACCCCCACCCCCCATCTTCAGTAACGGTACCCTAAATAAGTGAATTGTTACCACCCGTTGACCCTTTTATAACTAAAAAGAGGAGGTAGTGGAGTCGAAGTAAGTACAAAGATCCACCACCCTTCCGTGGAATGGAGGATCGTTTTCACAATTTGTTCTCTAAGTTCTTGGTATTCTTAAACTAGTGTACGGAACAAATTTCTAAACTCCGAGGGGAGACCTGAGAGAAAACCCCGTGAGAAAGGGGTCATAGATGAAAAGGCCGAGACCAATTCGTGCTGAGTGTCTACACCTGGACGTACACTTTCTCGGATCCTTTCACCGACGTAGTATTCGTCGGAGAACTCCCCTCTCTCGAGTATCCGTCGTCAGTCATCCCCTTAATACTTTCGTACTACTTTGACGAGGTACCTTGTAGTACACTGTCAATGTCACCTAATCGGTACAACCTTATAGGACTTCCACTCCCAGACCCTATGTACCAGATCAATGTTTCGAATACACATTGTGTCACAGTAAATACAATAAATTTTTTTTATTTTCTTTCCAAGGTAAAGTTTCCGTGATACGACTCACTTGTTTTTGTTAGAGTCTCCCAGTTTATGACGTACCAACGTAAATTATATTAAATATTAAGGTAAACATATTAAGACAGAGGTTTACTATCTTAATATCTATATCTCTTTTCTAATCACCAACCGTCTTCAAACCCTTATCATCCCCCCTCCACCTCCATCCTGGTATATTTTCTCATCGACTACCTTATTAATTTTATTAAATAACTTCTTTATTGCGACATAGAACTGACACCAACGTCTGTGCGTTTAGACGTACACTATTTTACCGTGTCTTGATATATGGACGAAACATGGTTTCAGTAGAGGACCAAACAACATATCAATATATTCTACATTGACGACCTCCTGTGCCCCACCTTGACCCATATTCAGAGCTTTGTCATAGTACGTAAAGGTGTTTTGACATACATTCATTTGGAGTGAATGTTTCTTTTGTGATTTTACTATAAACGGTAGTACCAACGACAGCAGTGAAACGGTCTTCCCCTCATAAACTCTAATCCCTAGCCAGTCTCTTAAGAATCGGAAAAGACATTACAATGTTATAAAAAGGTTGGTTATGTGTAAACACATAATAGATATATTAAATTTTTACGTAACAATTGAAATATCTCAGTCGGTTTTAGTTGTTCATAACTAACTTGTAATATACCAACAGTGTCACAATTCGGTCTATGTTAGAGACAAGAGTAAGCCCACCGCCCCCCGTCACACCAGGTCGGTAAGTTTGGCGGTAATTTAGCTACCAGTGTGCATACCACCAACGGTCTTGGTACTCACCACTCTTACACCTCACCTCTTGGAGCCTAAGAAGAAACATCGGAGGTGCTCGTGGGACATCGGTCGTATAAGTGAGTCAGTGTGTGGTTTGCAAGTGACACGGAAAGAACTGAATGGGGCTCCTCTACCCCCTCTCGTCCACTCGAGGGACGGAGTCAATGTTTTCACGTCGGTTCTCTGACTGGTCATTGCTGAGCTCCGTGACCTAGGATAGTCCTGCCTAAGCGAGATCAACTTCACCCTGCACCCGTGAAGTGTGTCACCCGACGAGTAGGTCTGAGACGCAGCACTTATCACGGGGGTGGGGCGTACCCTTCAACACACTCGGACACCAAGAATTGGCTCCGCAGACTCCGGGCGACTCAGGAGAGGTAGAGCGAAGTCACGGGGTCGAGAGTCGGGGCGGAGCGCCTAGCGGAGTGTCCTCGTAGACAAAAATGACAAGCGGTAGGGAAAGAGGCAGAGGAGTTGAGTCGTCAAACTAACAAACCCCCCTTTGGTAGAACAAGAGAGAAAGTTCACATGTATTACAGCACACCTGTCTGAAGGTTGGCTCCGACGCCCTCACCCTAGTAGTCTACGTCCCTCTCTAAGCTGAGGTCTCAAAAACACTCTTAACGACTTTTCTCCGGAACAAAGGTGTCCTCGACTACATTCGGACTCCGGAGACCGTCAGTAGAACACCTTAGGTTTACCTTAGTCACCCATGTATAGTCTCCATTCTCTTTTAGACTTAGGATTTCGATAGAACACTCGAGAACCTTTTTGCAACTCAACCCAAAACTATCAAACTTTTGACGACCCCTCTCCTTCCTGGAAACTTGTCGTCTTACAATCACGATTTTCTGCACACGTATTGGAGAGGTTCCTCGGTGAAGTGAAAAATGGTGGTCCCCTAGGAACATTAGGAAGAGATGCGATGGAACAAAAGTAGCTAATACCCATGGTCTTTTTTTTTTCTATAATAATTAGTCCTGTAACACAGAGTCAAAATAACTTGTGTTACTATTATCGGTCGTGCAGACTCCGAGACAGCATTTATGGCATCTGAACTCACACTTAGAATTGGACGGAAGGAGTGAGACATCACCCCGTGAACCCCATTTATTGGAGTGAAGAGACTTAGAGGACAGGAGCAGGTATTCTACTCTACATTTATAGTGGGTGAAGTATCCCGACAACACACCTTATCAATTCTCTTATATATCCTTCATGAACCTTTCCACACTCTTGATCATCGACAATTAAGCATAATTTTACTGGTCATAGAACTTCAGACTAGAAGTGACGTGAAGACGTACAGCACAACACCTCCTCTTTCGACTCGGAGTCTGAGTGAACGAACCGGAGACATCCCAGCTCCCACCTTGGGTCCACACGAACGTCACATTCAGGCACGAAAGAGTGGTATGAGTAGCGGGGTCAGCACGTGTGTGCGTGCAGTGTCGCTAAGTTCTCGTCGTAGTTTCAAGATATCATACACCAGAGGTTCATAAACAACTCATGAAAAATCCAAGGTCCGTAATAAGATCCATGACCACTACGATTAATCGGATAATAAAGGTCAATCGGATAAACCATAATCGAACCTGTCGGTTATCAAAGGGAAAAAAAGAAGGCAAGGAAAAGTCTAAGAAAAGGGTACACCCATAGTGTCTTATAACTCATCACAAGGGTACGATATGTCATCCAGGAACAACCAATAGATAGACTAAATATCTTCCCACATATACATTTAGGGTTTGAGGATTAAATAGGAAGGGGTGGTGTAAAGGAAAGACCATTGGTATTCAAACAAAAGCTAAAGATACCCAGACAAAGAGAAAACATTTATTCAAGTAAACATACTAAAAAATGTACGGTGCATACTCACTATCGTACACTATAAACAGAAGAAGATACACTTACTGAAGAGAATCAGACTATTAGCCGTCCAGGTAGGTACATCGACGTTTACCGTCATAAAGTAAGAAACGTCACTGACTCATCATAGGGTAACACACACACAGCAGAAATAGGTAAGACAACCACCTGTAAATCCATCGAAGGTATAGAACCGATAACATTTATCACCACTTTACTTGTGTCTCCACGTGCACAAAACAAAACAAATAAACCGACACGACCCGGAATCGACGTCGTACGTCTTAGACGTTAACAACGTACACCCTAGATCAAAGGATTGGTCCATAGTTCGGGACCCGGGGGACGAAGCCCTCACGTCTCAGAATCGGTGACACTCAATGCCAAAAGTGACTTATGTACGGGTTCTCACCCGGACGATCTAGTATACCATTGAGACAAAAATCAAAAAATTCCTTGAAGGTATCGTAAGAAGTATCTCCGACATGGTTAAATGTAAGGATAGTTATCATATCCTCCAAGGGAAGAAAGGTGCAGGAGAGGTCACAAATAACAAACATCTGAAAAACAAACAAACAAACATCTGAAAAACTACTACCGGTAAGACTGACTATACTCCATTGCGGAGTAACATCAAAACTAAACGTAAAGAGATTATTACTCACTACACTCGGAGTCAAAGACTACCTCAAAAACTTTTTATGAATTTTATCGAGTTTTATGAATTGACGAATTTTATCGAGAAAAATTTGTGTTCCTGAACTCGTGTACGAGTAAATAAAGGTACGGGAGGAAGGGTTGGTCTGGGAAAGTGTTACCGTCAGTTCCTAGGTTTCAGTATTTGGACGTCTTCGTGATCTTGCTCCATAGACTACTCCCGTTGCTCTACTACACTTGTCTTGACTCGTTGTACTCAAAGGTCAACTTTCCGAGGTAGTCCATAGGTGTAGTCACTCACTTTTTTCCGACTACGACTCCGTGAGTCTTCCTGGACTCTTCCAACAGTCTCTTCTTTTCTTACCGAGTCTAATGTTTCTCTCTGGGTAGTTCACCGTGTGTGATTATCTGGTCTTTTGGTTAACTAAATAAAAATAGTTTTAAACTCTCGTTTTGCTCTCCTTTCGTCAAAATCCTTCAGGTTACTCGGGTAAAGTAGTAGTGATTTCACCACTATTTTACAATCTTACACCTAATTTCCTTAAATACACATAATTCGTCGTGGGTTCCGTTCTTCACCAGTCATTACGTCACTTACTCCTCGAACAGAGTAATGCCTACTCTTGGGTGGAACCAGTCGTGCACCGAGAGAGTCGTCGGACGAGGAGACACCCGTCCTGGGTCCTGAGGTACATACTCAGTCTCATTGAGTCTTTAGAGGAGGACCTACCTTAACCTTCGATCAAGAGGTTTCGAAGGTCACGGAGGGAGGGTGTCTTCCATCGTCTGGAGCCCAACCCGGGTCCACTTTTTAGGCTACCACGTTCGAACAGAGTAGGGAGTCTACGGAGTGGCGACCACTGGAAGTCCCCCTCCAATGGCCCTTCCAGACGTCCCGAAGTTCCGGGAGTCCTTGGTAAGGAGTGTTTAGTGCCGAACTCTTCCTGTTTGTCTCCGAACCGCACTAGTAGTCGTTGAATAAGAAGTGGGGGTTGGCTTTGGAGAACGGGGTGCCACTGGAGTGTAGTTGAACACGGTAGGTGGGGACAGAGGTGACGACAGTTCTCTCGAAACGGATCTCACTAAACCCGGGAGACTTACCGACCAGTCGACGGACGGAGAGAAAGAGAGTCAAGTGGAAGTTGTAAATTGTGGCCGAAAGTAAGGGTTTTGTGTCTACACTAGAATAGTAAGCGTCCGAGTCCTTGGGAGATTCCGACAGGAAACGTTTCAGTTACTTTACCGTGGCAGGGTCGGACGGTACAAACGGAGTGAGGGACGGAGGACTGTAGGGAATCAGGTCGGGGGGTCCTGAGGGTGTTCGTGGAGGAAGGGTGTCAAGTCAAGTCAAGTCAGTGAGTCAGGACAGGTTGAGAAACACTGGGGTACTTAGCGTCGTGTGGTCCGGAGGGACAGGTATTGGTCGAGGGCCTCAAGTGAGTCTGAGTGCAGGTAGTTCAGGCACTACGGTAGTTCGGTAGAGTAGGAGACAGTAGGGGAAGAGGAGGACGGGGGTTAGGGAGGGCCGTAGTCCCAGAAAAGGTTACTCAGTCGAGAAGTGTACTCCACCGGTTTCAAAACCTCAAAGTCGAAATCGTAGTCAGGAAGGTTACTTGTGGGTCCTGACCAGAGGAAATCTTACCTGACTACCTAGAGGAACGTCAGGTTCCCTGAGAGGTTCTCAGAAGAGGTTCTGGTGTCTAGTTTTCGTAACTAAGAAACCGCGAGTCGAAAGAAGTGTCAGGTTAAGAGTGTAGGTATATACTGGTGACCTTTTTGGTATCGGAACTGATCTGTCTAGAAACAACCGTTTCATTGCAGAGACGAAAACTTATACGACAGATCCAGTATTGAAAAGAAGGTTCCTTATTCACAGAAAATTAAAGTACCGATGTTAGTGGTAGAAGTCACTAAAACCTCGGGTTTTTTTATTTCAAACTGTGACAAAGGGGTGCTTCACTATCCTGGTCTACGGTACTAGAATCAAAAGACTTACAACTCGAAATTCGGTTGAAAAGGTGAGAGGAGAAAGTGAAAATAGTTCTCCGAAAAATCAAGGAGAAGTGAAAAACGGTATTCCCACCACAGTAGACGCATAGACTCCGATAACTATAAAGAGGGTCGTTAGAACTAAGGTCGAACACGAAGAAGGTCGAGTCGCTAAGAGTACTACATGAGACGTGTCTTCAATTTATTCGTCCCACTGTTATATGTCGGAACTGCATGAGGAAAAGGACAAACCTTGGTCAGAGAACAAGGTACAGGTCAAGATTGACGACGAAGGACTGGACGTATATCAAAAGAGTTCTCCGTCCAGTCCACCATAAGGGTAGAGAAAGTCTTAAAAGGTGTCAAATAACACTAGGTGTATCAGTTTCCGAAACCGTATCAGTTATTTCGTCTTTATCTACAAAAAGACCTTAAGAGAACGAAAAAGGTACTAGGTCGCCTACAACCGTTAAACTAGAGACCAAGGAGACGGAAAAGATTTGGTCGAACTTGTATACCTTCAAGAGCCAAGTGTATAACGACTTCGGACGGAACCTCTTAAAACTCGTAATGAAATGATCGTACACTCTACTACGTTAACACGCCATCAAACTCGTAAGAAACCGTAACCTTACTTTTGCCTGAAAAGGTCAGGACACCGGTGACGACTCAAAAGGTTTAAACGACCGTATAACTCACGTCGTGAAAGTATCGTAGTAGAAACCCCTAAACTTTATCGAGTTGACCTTAAGGTAGTGGAGGTGGTCGAAAGAAACATCACTACGAAGGATTCCGGGTGAACTGAAGTATAAGGTCCTACAGACCGAGATCCACTCACTAGTGTGATAGCACTAATAGACCCAGTACTTCTAGAAAAAACATGTCAAGAAGACATATAAGAACGGTGGAGAAGAATTATAGAAGACGAAGACAATCCAGGTATAGTAAAGACAGGAAATAGCTCGGGTAGAAACGTACTTTATAAGGGTACCATAGAGATTAAAAGAACTTCTCTAGAGATCAGAAAGGGCAAGATAACAAAAGGAGATAAAGAAACGTAACTAGGGACTCCTTCCGAAAGAATAGAGAGGAACGAAAAGAAACCTTGAGACGTAAGTGTACGAATATAGAAAGGAAAAGAGGAAACGAAAAACGAAGAGAAGAAAGTGTCGATAAAAATTCCGGAGGAGTCTATCGGTAAAACGAAAAAACGTAAAGAAAAGGTACCCCTACCAGAACTAGGGACAAAGGACATGTTACAGAACTTGGAGGTGGTATCAAGTAGTCCGTAGTCTAGACCAGGGAATTTAGATAAAGAGTGAAGGTGACATATTAGTATTCCCTAAACTAAATCCAGTGTGGACTTACCAGATCACCAAAAGGGATGAAAGAAGTTAAATTCAGACTTAAACCGTTATTCCTTAAGTACTAGACTCGGTGTCAGTCGAGGGCCAGAACAAAAACGACTGACATATCTCGAAAAGGGTAGAAACCGACGTTTCTTATATTAGTTAGACTACAACCACAACTGGTAGACCACTACAGGTACACATCTCAGAAGAGAACACAACAACCTTCTCCCACAAACGATACTGGTCACGCAAGAGAACCGTTTTGAGATAATCGGAAACGGGACGAAGTAAGACATGAGGTTCCGGTTCAAACGGATAATGAGGTCCACAAAGAACTGAAGGATGAAAACGTAAAGTCAGGAGATATTACTTTTCCTGTAGAAAAAACCCCACAATCAAGATTTTCCAGAACATCCAGAAGTATCTTGGCAAGTTGAAGTCAAAGAAATCGTAATGACCAACCCCGTATCCGAACCTAATGGCACTATAACTTACCAAACGAAACCTTTACTTGTCTCTAGTAAGACAGTAAAAACTCTAACATGGGTTCATGACGTAAAGCCTGAGAAAATAACTGGTACTACCGATGAGGTAAAGAAGATTCCATAAGGACGGGTGTCATCATCTATATTACCAGTAGACTCAATTTAAACGGGTAAGGTCAGGTAAAATCAAGTGACTAAGGATCTTATAACTGTAAGTGACAACGGTAGAGGACAAACTGGTGAAAATTATACGGAACTAAGTACCTGGACTGTAAGGTCCAAGGATACGTTATAACGAGAAATGTCGTAGCCTGGAACGAGGATAGTGGTCAGTGTAGGCGTTGATCCATAACAAAAACGAAACCGAGGTAGTGAAGTAAGAAAGACCTCAATAAAGAGACGACTAGAGGTCATCGTATAACCCGTGAATGACTGGACCCCTCAAGGAGAAAGTCATAGGATAGTAAAACGGAAAAGTATGACAAGTGCCCCAAGAGTTCCGTTGTTATGACTTCACCAAACGGTAAGGGAAGAGGTCACCTGGGGTACGGGTGGAGGTTTGGGTGAGGCCCGGTAAGGGAGGCGGACGTCCCAGAAAAGGAGGATAGGACACCAAAGGTAGGACGGTAGGAGGACGCGCACGTGGGGAGTACGAAGGAGTCTCAGGTCCGAATCACACTGAACTGACGCTCACAGAGAGAGGTACCTCTGGTTGTTCGTTCTTACTGGTGTTACGTAAATTCGGACTTAAGGAACCTTGAGAGTCGAGTCTCCACTCGCATATCATGGGTACGTCCCTACTCCCCATTTCGTTAGTTAGACTCA
Organism: Capra ibex; assembly: GCA_006410555.1. Classification (NCBI taxonomy): domain Eukaryota; kingdom Metazoa; phylum Chordata; class Mammalia; order Artiodactyla; family Bovidae; genus Capra; species Capra ibex. Next base: position 40,023,900 of record SJYO01050590.1, on the reverse strand, counting down.
TCACTACTATTTTAGGACTCGTGACTCCACGGGAAGGGAGACCGGACGTCCTGAACCACACAAGAAGTAATCAGTCCCAAAGTGACACCCCTTCTACGTGTTAATTAGTTTGTACGTAATTAGACGACAACCAGTGTAACAGGGTGAACATCAATTTTACAACAGGATAAAGAAAGATCATCTTTTTACTCGTGGTAGTACGGGGTGACTCATACAGTCCTCGTCGTTAGTCGTTCTCCCTTCCTCTGAATCCCTTGACCGTCCAGGAACTTGTGTCTAGACCCCGGGAATAAGGAAAACTTGATCACCATTGAGACAAGTACTTGGTGCAAACCCCACACAGAGAGGTGGTGGGAACGGTTGTGGTGGTGGAACGAGTAGGACATCGACTGTGACTCGTGGGAGTACCTCCTTCACACGTCGAGTGTAATAAATCTAAGTCAACAACCAAAAAAAAAATTTCATGTACGGAGAGCGGGGACTTAGACGGTACATCCTACTTGTCACGAACTCGGCTCTACATTTACTTGGGTATGGACGTAACACTCAAAGGAAAGTTCCTATTGTCAGTAATAAGTAAGAAGGGTGTTGTTTAAATCGTCATTATTATGTAGTCTTTGTCAGTGTCACCTTAGGGTTTTGTCTAATCTCTCGGAGCACACTGGTTTCGACTTCTTTGTTATACTCCTCTTTGATCGTCCCTAGACCCAAGGTGGGAGTCTTCCGCGGCACACGGACACACAGAGATGGACGGCGGAGGGTACCCACAGCACGAAGATTTCCCTTCAGACAACTCTGCAGTCACGGGTTGTCAGGGACAAGAAAAGAGTGAGACGAAAAACCTAGGAGTACCCCGGTCCTTTCCAAAAGTCTCTCGCACGTAAAAGAAAGAGTCTTACACTTCACGAATCTACTTCGTCTCCTACTGAGGTGCCTTTTCCGTGCCGAGGAGCGCTGATGAAAAACTAGTCTACCTCGTCTCTAGACCACAACTGGTGTACGGTCCGTCCTCCGAAGGCGGGTAGTGTTGGTCTCGGTCTTCCGACCGTGGGACGGAACAGTCGTAGCGGACTGCACAAGGAGGGAGACACGAGAGTTTAAAATGGACGTTCTGGTCCCTAAGGCACCGGTGGACCCCCCGGGGTCAAGGTCACGGAAGGTCCGTCCCACGACAATTGAAGTCGTCTGTAAAGGTCCGAAGGGACGGGAGGACGCGTGTACCGAGATGTTTCCTCTTACCGAGATGTTTTCGGAGTCGTACTGACTCCCCCCGCCAAGTGGGACGACGATCTCTCTTGGCACCAGTACGTCTTTGATACACGTGTCGCGACCTCACAGGACGTGCCGTCTCCTCGTTTGCACACTATGAACCTCTCAGCCCGGTTGACCTCTGAAAAGGGGATAGGAAGAGGATTACTCTTCTAGGACGGTTAGGGTGGTCGTTTGGTTCAAGTCTCTCTGACTCTTGTTTCTTTGTCTATCAAGGGGGTCTACAGCCGTTCTACTCGTCGAACACTCCCCGGCCTTCGGAAGTCGGAGTAAGTCTGCTGCAGTCCCAATAAAATTCTGGACTCACACCTGCACTTCTAAACGACGCCCCGGACGGGCACAGGGAGTTCCCGAGGTGGAGTGGTTCGTAGAAGACACGGGTGACTCGTAGGAAAATGACTGACGGAAAGGGATAATCTCGAGGAGTCCTGGACTCTCTAACAGAGGGTCGGTGAATATGTCTATGGTCGTGTCGTCACGGCGTTTCTACACCGATTTGGAGCGAAGGAAAGCACACGAGTGGGTCACTGTGTGTGTCGAGCATAGAGACCCGGGGCCCCGTCTCCACAGTCCCGTCTCGCGACTGGTCGTGTCGAACAGGGGAGTAATTTAGTGTTTGAGATTGGGTTAGTTCCGTTCTGGAAGTGAGATGATATGTCTCGTCTCCCTTCAGAGTTCAAAACCGGGTCCATCTGGTGACTCTTCCCACTAAAGTTGTACGATCAGGGTGGAGACCTCAAAAACGAAGTCGACTCAAGGTCCCCTTCCAACGACCTTTTCCCGTATAAGGATTGTCTAAGGAGTCACTACAGCTTCGATGATCAGGTCCAGAGTGTGACTTTTGGTGGCGTGTCCATTTTGAGTCTCCGAGTCGTCGTCGGTCATTGATGATTAGAACCGGTTCAAGAGCGAATGTCTTTCATCAATTAGGTTGTAAGTCTGAGCCCTGACCAAGGTTTCGATACGAACATTGTTGTCGTCATAAGACTGTCTGGAAACTGTAGGGTTAGTGTTTAGTACCGATCAATCATTTCCCCTTTAAGTCTAAACCTCAAATTTTTTTATTTACCCAGTATACCTACTCCTTTTACTTAAGTTGGTTTCCCACCGGACCTACCCTGGGATCTCGACCCCCTTGGGGACAAGAGTAAAAGGAGACCTCTTAGGGTCTACTATGTAACCAAAGGTACTACAAAATACTACTGGGTTTGGTACCTGTACTGTAAAGGAGTTAACTAATCTTAGAATTCAACTTAAAATTTTCCGGTCTTTCCTTCCATTGGTAGACTTTTTGAAAGGGGACATAGGAAGGTCGTACGCACAATGTCGGAGGGAGAATAGTTCTTGGTACGTCTCAACCGACAAATTACTTCGTAGCGGGTGAGACTCGATGTTCCGATACTAAGGTTTAGGACTCTCTTCGGGTCCCCACCGAAGGTCGGAATTCACGGTTTGTTTTACTGTGGTCCCCCGAGGGTTTGACGGGTTCTCTACCAGTAACATGGAGTATTTCCTTACGGTACCTAGACAGGGTTTCCGTAGTCCATGGTTACGGTTTTCCGTTACTTGAACTTGATTCGTTCGGAGGAGTAACCGGTAACGACCACCACAACATTTCTGAGACGGGTCACCGTAGTCCGGACTCATTTGCGACCGAACCGACTGGGCAGGTGATCCTACTTAACCCGTACTGATTCCACATCCCCACGGTCCGGAAGGTAATTGTCCTTTCCGTGCGTCCCCGTCGTCTCGTCCCGTCGAATGGTTCCTACGTTTGGTTCTAAGGGAAGGTCTCCCACTCAATGTCCCTCTTTCCCTCCTTTCTCCTTTTCTGTCTGGAACTGCAGGAGTCCCTTTCCCGACGAATGGGTCAGGGACGAATCCTAACGTCACGTCGGACTCCGGTCTCGAGACGACGGTGGTTCGTCCACACGTGTGTAGACACTGTAGACACTCGGAGTCGGAATGGGGGCGATTTCGCCTCAACCGCGAGGTGAGACAAGGACGTTCCTCAACGGTGCTCCTAGTTTGCTATCCTCTATTCTCTTTTCTTTCTTCTTTCGAAATGTATCCATTTACGAAATATCCTTATATTTCCAATGTCCACCACTTCTGTCCACCTTTAGCTTGCCCCGTAACCCAATTCTTGTTACAAATGCAAACAAACCTCCACCGTTCGAACGGACAGTAAAGACATTAAAAATCTCCACCCATCTACACAACAAAGTAGCGATTCAGTGTAGACGAGAAAACGCTGGGGGACCTAATATCGGGTGGTCCGAGGAGACAGGTACCCTAAAGGGTCCATTTTTATGACCTCACCCAACGGTAAAGGAAGAGGTCCCCTAAAAGGATTGGGCCTCTATCTTGGACTCAGAGGATGAATCTGAACTGGAGATTCAGTATTTCTGAACGACGAGTTAATCTACCGTTGTATGTTGTGAGAAAAGGAGGGTAAACGGGTAAGTTTGGATGAAACCCCCGTTGAGAAAGGGTGAGAACCTTTTTTCAGATCTCTACCAGAGTCTTTAACACAGTAAAACTCTTTATTACACGTCAAAGTACATTGTCAGTTTTAAGGTGAAACGAAGAAGGGTCGAGTCCACCGGAGGTCAACTCTGGAGATTACCTCCTTCTCCGTACGTCTAGAAAGAAGCAAAGGGGTAGAAAGAGTAGAAAAACCGGGACCAGTGAAACAAAGACTGAGGCGGTCCGGACCCTTTTAATGTTCCATCCTTTCTAGGAAGACCTAGTCGGGACGACATTGAATTACAACCAAAAGAGACCGGTACCGACTACAACACAACGCCTCCTCAGACCGAGTAGACTGTGAAGTAGCGACCTCTAGAGAGGAGAGGTCCGGGAATACACTTAGTTTTAGGGGGGTGCCCGACGAGGGGTGAAAGGGGACCACTCCAAGTGGGGTAGGCAACAGGGAGGACTGCGGGAGGTCTGACTCTGAGAGGATACACCGACCGAACACCAGGCCTCCTTTGTAAGACCTTCACACCCGACACGGGTCTCTTCAGTGGGAGAGGGTACGGAAAGTCCGTTACCGGGTCGTGTCAGAGGTATCGGGGTCTCAAAGGTCCTTCAGACAGACGAAGGGACTTCCTACTCGAACTTTGGAGTGAGACACGGAACCCCAATTCTCCTTCGTTGGGGGTGTGTGTCACCTACCCCTGACCCCCATTCCATTCTTCATGTCGTACGAGTGTTGACAGAAGTTTCCGATAAAGAGGGATAAAGGTGGAAAGTCGAAGGAGTCAGACGTTACGTTGAAAAGTTAAAACACTTTTTTTTGTTTTGTTTTGTTTTTTGTCTTTCCAATTTTCCAACGTTTTGTAGAGGTAATGGATCAAAAGTACAGGGTGTTTCTACTGGATCATACTAAAAGATTCATAAGAAAATTTTTTTTTTAAATAAATATACTGACGCAGGTCAGGATCAACGTCGGTACCCAAGGAGGAACGAGGAGAAGAGAGCACCGTCACGGGCCTGAGAGATTAACACCGGACGTCCGAATCATCAACGTCGTGTGTCCGAATCAATGGGGTACCGTACACCTTAGAATCAAGGGACTGGTCCCTAGTTTGTACACAGGAAACGTAACGTTCCGTATAAGGATCTCCATTCAGGGAGATTCATAATGTTCTCTCATTCTACGTTGAGAAAGACGGGTCACGGACGTCACCGGGGGTTTGTTGTGTGTAATCTATGATGACCGGAGAAACGATTTACTCTGTCGTCCCCAAGAGAAACATATTTTTTCTGGTCTCCGTCATACGACAAACAAGTAACATCAATTAACGTTCCCGACCTTGATACCCATTAAAAAGTAATATAAAGAGATATAATTTTTAATTAAAATTTTTCTTATTCTATGATAAGAATCATTTTTTACTTTTTAAGATCTTTTCCCCTCTTATACAATTTCTTACTTTCTTTCGTACCTCCTCTTTCCGTTTTCTTTCCCGTCCTTTCCTCCCGTTTTCCTTCTGTTTCTTGTTTCGGTACCGTATTTTATCTACTGTCTTTGTCTAGTGATAAAAGAAATTTTACACGTAAATTCACTACAGAGGAAACCGTGTCCTTTTTCGAGAATAATCAAATCTCGATGATGACGTTTGTAGATGGAAAAACATTTCCGATTGTTCATACGTTCTTGTTCGATAACGGGTACAACCAAAACACACTTGTCTGAACTAAGTAGAAACGTACTTAGGGTCCCTGTTCCGTCGAGACAAGTACCTTTCCTTGAGTCTTAGTCCTAGTAAGGTTACCCTGACCACACAGTAAACGTAAAGCGTGTCCGGTATTACCTTCTTTACACCCTTCAATGCTCTTTCATCGATGTATTTGTTCTGACGTCTCTGGTGGATGTTCGAGAAATTTATTGTAATTAAATTGTCGCAGGTAAACTTGTTACACGATTAGAGTCTTTTAGAAGAGTATTTTATCCAGAACCGTAGTCGAAGAATGATCTCGATCCTTTTTCATTCTTTTCACGTTAAGAAAAAAAGAAACTAAGATTGTGAAACTGAAGACTGATAAACTTACCCGATCGTCCGTAGTCTGGACTCGTGTGACCCCACGGTAACCTTCCTACGATTCGGCTCCTCGACACACCCCCAACCAAAGAGACACGGAGACTTAAGTGAGAGACGGGAAGAACAGGACGAGAAAGTCGAGACATGGGGTCCTTCCGACTGGAGACGGTTCAAGTAGGCGACCCGGAACGACGCCAGATGTAGACTCAACCCAAGTCAGTCACCTTCTACGGTCTCCTACACCTTTGCCCTTTCCTCTCTCTCTCTCTAACCCCATAAATAAGTAATAAGTAGTCAGTCAGTCAGTAACACGACTTCTGGTGTCGAGGACCGTCCATCGGGAATGAGGTCGACATCCAGACCGACACCTTCTTTTCCAAGTTGGACTTCTCCCGTTCTTACCTAAAGTTTTACCTCCAATAAATTCCCGCTAAAATACCGGTGCTCCTTCCACCACTACGAAACCAGAGATCCTACACACCACATCTCGTCTATCTAAGATTTTTTCGTAATTCCTCTATTCGAGATACGTTGGGTGTCAGTACCTGACCAGTACCTAACCTGTACTCCCACTTCCTCTTCTGAAGATCCAACATCCAGGTTCTTTAGACTCTCCGTCACCCGGTAAACGGAACCATTTTGAACCCAATTATTAGAGAGAGTACCTTTGTGATACACTCAACGACGCAGCCTCCTTCTCCAACCCTTTCCAGGAAAGAAAGACGGTAAGTGTCTCTCTGCCGTCCCCTTTGGCGTGGGTCAGGGAGTCACCACCTCTCACAAATCCCCTACACCGAGGTACACCAACTCTTCGGTAAAGTATAGTACGTAAACTTCTCGTTTTTTGAAAAGAGTTTAAGATTAAACGTAGACGTCTTTGAGTACGTCAAAGAGAATGTTGTGGATTACTTCTGTCTAATCCGTTTCGTTGAAATTTTGAATTGAAGATCGAGAAGTTCATGGTCTTTTTAACTTACAATCTAAATATTAATGACACGTAAAACAAACTCTCTCTTTCTTTTTTGAGTATGCGGATCTTGTAAAAGTATTTAGTACAGATACTAAATTTTTTATACCAAGTTTGTCTGTGCTGACACGAAACGGGACGTAGACAAAGTGTATGTGTTTACACAGTCCAAATGTATTTGGTGTGACTATGTCTACTTTTTATTCCCTTCTTGTTCTATTTTTATCGAGAATGCCATAGTCCCATAGTCATTGTGTAGAAAATAATAATAATATATACTACGATACCGTTAGTTAGGGCGAGAATATAACGTAGCCGATCACTGGAGTTCGGGGCACCTCCTTCTCGATCGGTTGTAGGTCCTTAGCTAAGAAAGTCGAAAAATATTTTCTAGAAGTCATAGGAGACAGACCTAAAGACCACTGTCAAAGTTTCTATCACTTTACTTCGGTAGAGTAGGGGGTGTACCACAGGTCCAGGACTAGAGTCTACACAAGAGTACTGTGGGGAGCTCTCCGTTCTCCCCGATTCCCCGTCACGGGGCAAAGTCTACGATGATACATACCTAGGTACTTACCTGGGTGGGTTGGTCGGTCCTCATCGAGGGGTTCGGACTCGCTATTGTAACGACTAAACACGAAAATAGTTGGGAGAGAGGGTGACAGGGACTGGTCGACTCGTCTGTACGTCAACCTTTTGAGACGAGAAAAGGAAAAGGGGGTTGATTTTGTGAATTGAAAACATGAGGTTAATATTTTCAACTACTTCAGAGTTCCCTCCTAAAAAATTACGTACATTTGAACTGGGATCATTCATTTTGAGACGTAAGAGTAAGTAACTGATTTCGTACGAAAAAAAGGGAGTGTTTAAACATAATTAAGTTGTAGAGAATTACGAAATCGACATAAAAGCAAACACAGACACGCACACACGGGAGGAGCTGATATTAGAACTTCAGATGTCTGGGTAATCATCCGTGAAATAACAACACGGCCTCATTAACAAGATATTACGTTTGTAAATGGTGTCCATATTATAAAATGGTTAAAATTAGAAGGTCTGACCTCTAACCAATTTTAAGGTGAAAGTGGGACCATAGAATTTCGTAAACAGGTATACATACTCCAAAAAAAGTAAGGGAGAAAAAGACCTATGTTGTGGGCTTAGAGGTGAACACTTTAACGTGAAGGAGAGGAGAGAGTCTGGTACACCTAATTTATTCCCGTTGAGGTCGGGAGTGAAGACACTCACCTTTCTTCTGGGTTCAGTTCAATTGTTCTCACTCGGAACTCTACAAACGACCCTAATAACCCTTTCCACCAAATAGAAAGACAACCCCAACGACTCGACCATCTTACTCTGGATCTCACCAACTATGGACAGAACGAAGGTACACCCTTTTCGGGTGGTCACTGACTTCTGTTGTTTTTCCTCCCGTCTCGGCTCTCAACCTCTCTATGTCTAAGTAGCGTTGAGATATAACGACAACAAATCAACGAATCAGCACAGACTGAGAAACTCCTGGATACCTGACATCGGGCGGTCCGAGGAGACAGACACCCTAAAAGGATCCATTCCAATGACTTCACCCAACGGTGAAGGAAGAGGTCCCCTAGAAGGGTTAGGTCCCTAGTTTGGACGCAGAAAACAGAGAGCGTAGAGGACGTTACCGTCCACTTAAGAAGTGGTGGTTCGGTGGTTCCTTCGGGTACTGTTGAGGTATCTGCACACAGTTAACTAAAGCCAAGTCAAGTCAAGTCAGTGAGTCAGCACAGGTGAGAAACGCTGGGGTACTTAGCGTCTTGCGGTCCGGAGGGACAGGTAGTGGTTGAGGGCCTCAAGTGAATTTGAGTGCAGGTAGTTCTGGCACTACGGTAGGTCGGTAGAGTAGGAACCAGCAGGAGAAGAGGAGGACGGGGATTAGGGAGGGTCGTAGTCTCAAAAAGGGTTACTCAGTTGAGAAGAGTACTCCACCGGTTTCATGACCTCAAAGTCGAAATCGTAGTAAGGAAGGTTTCTGTAGGGTCCCAACTAGAGGAAGTCTTACCTGACCAACCTAGAGGAACGTCAGGTTCCCTGAGAGTTCTCAGAAGAGGTTGTGGTGTCAAGTTTTCGTAGTTAAGAAGTCGTGAGTCGGAACAAGTGTCCGGTTGAGAGTGTAGGTATGTACTGGTGACCTTTTTGGTATCGGAACTGATCTGCCTGGAATCAGTCGTTTCATTACAGGGACGAAAACTTATACGATAGATCCAACCAGTATTGAAAAGAAGGTTCCTCATTCGTAGAAAATTAAAGTACCGACGTCAGTGGTAGACGTCACTAAGACCTCGGGTTTTTTTATTTCAGACTGTGACAAAGGTCACAAAGGGACAGATAAAGGGTACTTCACTACCCTGGCCTACGGTACTAGAAGCAAAAGACTTACGACTCGAAATTCGGTTGAAAAAGTGAGAGGAGAAAATGAAAGTAGTTCTCCGAGAAATCGAGGAGAAGTGAAAGACGGTATTCCCACCACAGTAGACGTATAGACTCCGATGACTATAAAGAGGGTCGTTAGAACTAAGGTCGAACATGAAGAAGGTCGGGTCGCAAAGAGTACTACATGAGACGTGTCTTCAATTTATTCGTCCCACTGTTATATGTCGGAACTGTGTGAGGAAAAGGATAAACCTTGGTCAGACAGAAAGGTACAGGTCAAGATTGACAACGAAAGACTGGACGTATATCAAAAGAGTTCTCCGTCCAGTCCACCAGACCATAAGGTAGAGAAAGTCTTAAAAGGTGTCAAATAACACTAGGTGTGTCAGTTTCCGAAACTGTATCAGTTATTTCGTCTTTATCCACAAAAAGACCTTAAGAGAACGAAAAAGGTACTAGGTCGCCTACAACCGTTAAACTAGAGACCAAGGAGACGGAAAAGATTTTGGTCGAACTTGTAGACCCTCAAGTGTCAAGTGCATAACGACTTCGGACGGAACCTCTTAAAACTCGTAATGAAATGATCGCACACTCTACTCACGTTAACACGCCATCAAACTCGTAAACCGTAACGGAAAGAAACCCTAACCTTACTTTTGACTGGAAAAGGTCAGGACACCGGTGACGACTTAAAAGGTTTACACGACCGTATAACTCACGTCGTGAAAGTGTCGTAGTAGAAGGTCCTAAACTTTGTCGAGTTGACCTTAAGGTAGTGGAGGTGATCGAAAAAAGCATCACTACGAAAGATTCCGGGTGAACTGAAGTGTAAGGTTCTACAGACCAAGATCTACTCACTAGTGTAGTAGTACTGACAGACCCAGCACTTCTAGAAAAAACATGTCAAGAAGGTACATAAGAACGGTGGAGAAGAATTATAGAAGACGAAGACAATCTAGGTATGGTAAAGACAGGAAATAACTCGGGTAGAAACGTATTTTATAAGGGAACCATAGAGATTAAAAGACCTTCTCTAGAGATCAGAAAGGGCAAGACAACAAAAGGAGATAAAGAAACGTAACTAGCGACTTCTTCCGAAAGAATAGAAAAGAACGATAAGAAACCTTGAGACGTAAATCTACGGACATAGAAAGGAAAAGAGGAAACGAAAAGTGGAGAGAAGAGAAGTGTCGATAAACATTCCGGAGGGGTCTGTCGGTAAAACGAAAAAACGTAAAGAAAAGGTACCCCTACCAGAACTAGGGACAGAGGACATGTTACAGTACTTGGAGGTAGGTATCAAGTAGTCCGTAGTCTAGACACGGGAATTTAGATAAAGAGTGAAGGTGACATATTAGTATTCCTTAAACTAAATCCAGTATGGACTTACCAGATCGCCAAAAGGGATGAAAGAAGTTAAATTCAGACTTAAACTATTATTCCTCAAGTACTAGACTCGGTGTCAGTCGAGGACCAGAACAAAAACAATTGGCATATCTCGAAGACGTAGAAACCGACGTTTCTTATATTAGTTAGACTAAAACCACAACTGGTAGACCACTACAGGTACACATCAGAAGGGAACACAACAACCTTCTCTCACAAACGATACTGGTCACGTAAAAGAACCGTTTTGAGAAAATCAGAAACGGGACGAAGTAAGACATAAGGTTCCGGTTTAAACGGACAATGAGGTCCACAAAGAACTGAAGGATGAAAACGTAAGATCAGGGGATATTACTTTTCCTGTAGAAAAAACCCCACAAGATTTACCAGAATATCCAGAAGTATTTTGGCAAGTTGAAGTCGAAGAAGTCGTAATGAGCAACCCCGTATCTGAACCTAATGCCACTATAACTTACCAAACGGAACCTCTGCTTGGTCTCTAGAAAGACAGCAAAAACTTTAACGTAGGTTCATGACGTAAAACCTGAGAAAACAACTGGTACTACCGATGAAAGTCAATATTTTGGGATTAAACAAATCAAACCAAACTGAACCTAAACTAGTGAACCTTAGTGGAGAGTGTAGAGAAATAAGGTAAAACACGTTATCCACTCCCACCCCGTCTTCCAGTCCCTGTCCTGGGGTTAGTTCCCGAGGAAGGATCCGAGGGGAGGTCGAAACGAGGAAGAAATATTTCGGTTCACCCTTGACTAGTGCGTCGTAGATCTGGATACTGCCGGGTGAGGGATCCTTTAAACTGGTAGTCTACCGGAGAGGGAAGTACTGTGGTTCTGGAGGCTCCATACCCTTTGTACCCGAGTGGGGCTTCTTTTCCCAATAGGAGAGTCTTGAGTACTGGCCCATAGTCCTATTACTAGAAGTCGAGACGTCACTTCTTTGTAAATGTCCGCCGGGGTAGTCTTAGACGAAACGGTCTGTAAGGACCAGTCCCTCCCTTGACCGCTTAGAGAAAGGATGTCCCGAAAATGTAAGAAAGTCAAGACTTTATATTGCGAACGTTTTAAAATTAAAGTAGGGATTTAAGGATTCAGGGACACTACGCCTGGGTGACCTGACTGAGGAGTACTGGTCACGACCGGGTAGGTATTCTTGAGTCCGTGGAGGTCCACTCCAACGACGGAGGTACTTTTCGCACCTACAATATGAACCTACCCTTCGAGACCCTTCTCTATTATTTTGAGTCGTTCCGTTATTGGTGTGGAGATTAAGGTATCTGGGCGTTGCTAGGTAAACCGTCTTTCTATGGATGTACTCTCTAATCTTTTCCTTTTTTAAAGGTCATCGCACGATTTGGATACTTTCGGATCGAGTTAAGTTTTCCCAGGGCATTTATATCACTGGGTGAAAACATCTGTGTCCCTCACAGAGAGTTCGTTTCTCGTCTTTTACTGTTTTACTTGAAACTTGCAAAGACCAGACTAAGAAAAGTGTCTTCAAGAATGTTTCTACATGTTTAATTTAGGGTAAGTCAATTTGAGTAGTCCTCAATACAAATGATGTTTCTTCTTTTAATATACTGTAATCCTGAGACGGTCTTCTGAAACCTTATGCACTACCAATAATAGAGACCGGGAACGCAGGTTGTACTCGTCTCTCCTTTCGTATTGTGACTGTGACCGGGGTCCCGAACCCGGGATAGGTGACTAATCTACTGTAATCTACTAATTGAGGGGTACTGATTAGTTACCGACTAGAGACGGCGTCTTACGGAACTGGTAGACATTCCACCGATCGTTTCAATTACAGGGTGGTGACCTCTGTGGGTCCCACGTATCACTATAAGAGATTTATTGGAGATTCTGGGGACACCTTACAGTACCTGGATTACAAAGACAGGGGGTGTGTAAGTGTACCACTTCGGGATTGAGGGGGCGGTTCACCGGTATAAACCGCTACTCTGGAGATTCTTTCATTGACTCCAATTTACTCCAGTATTCCCATCCGGGAAATTGATTGTCCTAGTCAAGAATATTCTCCTCTGTGATCTCGAAGGAGAGACGAAGGGAGTGCGAACGAGGGGCGAGGGGATGAGGGGACAGAGGCATAGAGAGACGTACGTACGTGTCTCCTGTCCGGTACACAGTTGTTTTTCCGTCGTCAGATGTTTGGTCCTTCTCTCGAGCGACGTTTGTGATTGAAACGGTCGTGGAACTAGTGCCTGAAGATCAGAGGTCTTGACACCTTTTGTCGAAAACAACAAATTCGGTGGGTTAGACCATAAAACAATGTCGTTGGGTTCAACTGATTAAGTTTTTCATCTGTGTGTTTACGTCAGTAATTAATGAGCAAGAATTCAAGAAGGAGGGTACCCCGGAGACCCCAGGGTATATATCAGATTTGGTATGATGGAGACAAGCGTGCACTAGTACCGGACCGTCATGGTGGATCACGAATCTTCGGATCAGGAACCCTACTCGCTGGCTCTGACCTGAGGTCGAGGTGGTAAGCAGTGAACACACCACAAATCTTTCAGTGACTTGAAGGGACTGGAACCGAAAGAATTACCGTTCTGTCACTACAACAATTATTCTCGTGGAAGGGTAACCCTAACTACCGTCACAACGTACTCTAGGACAGACACTGTAGTAGTAAGTCGATGGTGCTCTCCCGAAACAACTCTTCGTAGAAGAACCTTACCTACAAGGACACCTATGACGCACCCCCACCCCACCTCCACCTGTGAACACGGAATCGGTGGACTGCAAGAGACGGTTCCCATCCTTAACACTGTAAAGATTCGTCGTCTACACCATTATCCAAGTGACCCGACCTTACCTTATATGGACTTGTACTAAAGAAACTTCTACTGTTTAGTCCTTATTTATCTGTAGCAGTAGTCCCGACGAGAGTTCCTTCTTATTTGAGTCCCTCCTGTTCCCGGTCGAAACCAGAGACGAAACTAGTGGGGAGATACACCATGGATCGTCTCACGGATAGTGTCTATCCCCGAACTAGTTCTAAAGAACTTGTTCCCCCTTTTTTTCTTGTTCGTTCACTACTGATTGGATTACGGTCGACTGTTCACGGCTGGTCCTAGTGTAGTATCTGTCAGAACCGTTACGGTGGTTACTTTTTCCACTCCCATTTACAGTGGACCAAAGTCCTAGTGTCCAACTGAAGTCACCACTACTCACCGGAACGATTAATCACAGGATGAGAAACAGGACTGACTCACATATTTTTTATTTGATGGTCCTGAAATTATTTGAGTAACCTTCAGAGTTTTGACTGTACTGGATCGCATTGACAGTGAGAGACGTACAAAATTAAACATTAGCCAAAGTGACCGATTACGGATTTATTTATTCTTGTTTATAGACCGTGAGGTGACAAAAGACTCGTGTATCGTCTATAAAGATTAGTCAGTACTGTGAGACAAAAAGGAACCGAGGCAGAGTCTGATAAAGAGTTGTACCGTAAGGTCTCTTGGTGACTATCAGTTAACCTCAACCGGAAGCTCCACCTTGGTAAGACGGACAGACGAGATGTACCCAAAGTAAAATGTGTAACCTTATAAACAAACAACAAAAAGGAGGTTCCGTAGGTGAGAAGGAAGGATACTATTGTAAGAGTAAAAGTAAACTCTTAGGGGAAGAGAAGATGAGGACTAAATAACCGTAGGGCCCTGGGACTGAGGTGGGGACCTAAAACCCATCTCGTGCACTGACTAACCGAGGGAGGCAAGGGGACCGGTGTCACTAACTAACTCCCCACAAAATTCAGGTCGGTGAGTCTAGGTCACTAGAATCCGAAAACAACTCGACCAGTCCTTCGGCCGATAGTAAAACGTGAACAATGTCAGTACCCTCGGACCTCATCGGTCTGTTTGTGATTTCCCTGGTTCTTAATTTGGTTTTGTCGTCAGCGTCTAGTCTCTCCATCCTTCTGCGAGTAAAGTTCATTATAGTAAGTTTGAAGACTTAGCTGAGTCTATGAGGATCTCATAAACAGTGTCCGGTGAAAAACGAGACACGTACACAAGAAAGGGGTGCCAGAACCTAGAACCCTATTGACGACAGTTGAAGTGTTATTGACGACACTTGAGAAAGAGACCATCTAGCAGTGAATCAACAAGAAGACCCCATTTAGAACAAGGAAGTAGGCTTTGTATAAGGAGACGGTAGAGTAACATTTATAGACAAACATAAAAATACAGATATCTTTCAATCAATACAAAGAGCGGGAACGTCTTCACCGGGAGAACATCCCCTACAAGACACCCAGGGTTGTCCCGTGACGGGAGACCAGTGGATTCCCGGTCCCCGGTCGACCAGAGTCCTACTCAAGACTAGACACACACACCTGAACTAGGGTGTCCGACGGTTCACCACCAAGAGAAGACCCGGACGGGAAACCACCCACCCGTCCCGGTACAGTACCCCTCACAGATCTCCACCGACACCCGAGTCTTTCAGAAATCCGTCAGACAGACGACTACCCACCCCGACATAAGGAGAATCCAACCAACAGACCGGACGCCGTAGGTCGTGACCTCGGACGTCCGACAACCCACTCCGGTTCAGAACCCCGGTTTTACCGGTGGAAGTCCTCTCGAGTTCGACTATTAATGAGGGACCATAGAGGACGTGGTTACAGGAACAGGGGTATCACTTGGTGTCGAAAGGGTGTGAGGGGGCGGGGGGGGGGGGCTTTGCGAGGTTCTGGTCGTTCATCCAGACCGGGTCCTAGGACACCTCAGTGGTGAAAAGAGGACCCAGGGCATTCCGTACTCCGGAACACACGAAGGAGGTTCTCGCCTCGGAGATAAAGGGGGTCGGGACACCTCGACAACAGTAGTTCGGTGTGACCGGAAGTTTCGGTCTACGAGACCCCCGAGGAGAAGGTCTACGGTCTGGAGGTCCTCGACCGCACCTTGAGTTCTCGAGAGTGAGGACACCCTCGTACAGACACTATACTAACAAGAGGTCAAACACTTAGTGGGTGGGACCCTCCATACTCTAAACTAATATAGTACTCGTGTGGGGAGGATGGTAGAACAAAACCGATGAAGAAATACAGAAACCTACATCTTACAGGTCAGAAAAAATAGTTACGAACAAGTCGTCACTCAACACTAAAACCACCCGAACACTCACCTCCACTCGAGTACCAGGAAGGTGAAAACGGATCGGGTGAGACAATGTTCACTCTCAAGGAATAAAACGAATATGACCAGACTTGGTCCAAAAGACAATGGATGTTGGTTCTCTTATTCTGAGTTTTGTTGGGGACGAGACCACGTAAGGAGGTTGAGAAATTCTAGTACCTAGAGTCCTCTTCTGGAAGGTCCGGGTAGTGAAACGGTTACAACGGAACCAGAGGACCTTTACATGTCTCGACCTGTGAAGAGAGACCTTGTCCCCTTTCGTGGTCGATTACGTCGCTTTTAGAACTGTGGTAGGTTTACCGACCCTGAATTCTCCCGAATCTCTGGTTGACCTGTAGACCTTGACCCTGAAAAGGAAGAGGAAGGAACGTACACTGACAGGGGTCACGACTCTGTGAACGGTAGAAGGTCCTTATAGTGAAGGTTTAACCGGTTGAGACTAATAAGGCTTAAGAAGTCATTGAGTTGGAAAACGTCTCTTCCCCTCTCGATTTGGACTTGGGATGTAAGATTTGATGTGGAAAGTCGTTCGTAACAAACGGATGAATGCACAGGTGAATAAGTAAAGAAGTGCGTCGGTCATTTATAAACAATCACCAAAGGTGCACAGTCCGTGACCAGGTCCATAAACCCTCTGCACTCACTTGTTTTCTTGTGTTGGCTAATTTCGGGACTGAGTACCTCGAGTGTAAGATCTCTGTCTTCTGTCCGGTAGTTGTTATTTGGGATACTACTACTCAATACTCCTCGTAACCTTCCACCGTTCCTGGTATCCTTACTTCGTCTCGTCAGATTCTCGTTAGTTTCCGGGTCAGAGTGACAATTCGAAGCCGCCAGGTCCACCCGGATGGACCCCTACCCCGTGACTCGAGACGGAGCTTTCTCTTCTCCTTACCAGGTACGTCTTTCAATCCCTAGGACCCTGGATAACTAATTTTGACGAAGGGTGCAGGAACTTGAAGAAGACTCGAAGATTAAGACAAAGATTGGTGGTCATAAACAACCAACAAGTCCCAACATAGAGATGTGTCTGGTGAAGTTCACTTAAAGAAAGACAAAACAAATTCACGCCTCCCACCATATTTCCCACCTCTCGACAATCTAAAACCGTCGTTCTTCGACCCCTCATTGCGACCACCCTCCAAGGACCAAACGGACTTGTGGTGGGACGGCACGACCTCGTAGCTAAGGTCCTTATGAATCCTTTGACTCAGTGATGCTCACCTGAGTCTGGTCACTCGCTCGGTGTCGTCGTGGACCGTCCCGAGAGAGAGAGAGAGAGTAAACTTGTCGTCGGCCTCCACGACCGAGAGAGTCCCGACCACTGGCGACTGGGGCCTCTGGACCCGGACCCGTCACCGGCGTCCCTCCGCCGGGGGCCCGGAACCTGACGGGGTCCGCCCCCACTACACTTGCCCGGCGGGAAGGGCCCACACAAACCCGAAAGAGGAAGGACTGGACAGGAGGGTGACTGGGAGCAGAAACTGACTCTAAATACACGACCGCAGTGCGAGTGGGACCTAGGAAACTCCTTTTGTATTTTGTTTAGGGATCCTAACCCCTTCCTCCCGTCAGTAGCCAATGAAACTCCTTTCAGTCTCCGTCGACGTGTGCCGAAGGTGGTCCAGTTCCACGCTGGACTCCGACCTCGGGTCGAGGGAAGGGCCGGTCACGGCCGGTCCACGGAGACGTCGGGGCAGGGTCCCGGCCGACGAGACACGAAGGGCTACTCTTCGACTGATCCCGGGGTGTGTCGTTATGTACGGAGGGAGGGCCGAGAAAATAAAGAGAAGAGGTCTATAGTGGTTCCTGACGGAGAACAATGATACTATCTGTCAAAAGTTACACCATTCGAGTGGAGGGATTACTCTAATACCTACGACTCCTTGTCCTTCGCACAAATCACACGAAGACACGAAGACACAAAGACGGGGAAAGGGCGGGAGAGGTTGTGTGGTTTGAGGGTGGGTGGGGAGTGGTGAGGGTGCGGATGAGGGTTTGAGGTCCGTGTCACTGGTTTTAATTGTCCGGATGGGACATGGGAAGGATACACGGCGGAGACTATAAGTTTGTAGAATTTGCGAATTGTCGATTCTTCAGATTTATAAGTTGAAGACTTGTACATCGGGGAGTTGGAATTAGGTGGTAAAACGCATCCCTTAATAGGAAGGGTAAAATGTCTAATCCTTCGACGTTGAGTCATTTTGATCTGTCACACGGGGTCGACCCTTCTAGATCCTAAACTCGGGCGGAGACGGACAGAGAGTTCGGGTACAAGAAAGTCTGCGTATCGTGTCAACGAAATATTTACAAACCGTGCCCACGTGGACCTACAAACAGTCCTACGTGGTCAAAGGTCATGTCTAGACCGAACGACAGAGCGAAGTCTACCTCCCGTTTCCGTCCTCTTACTACACCTCACGTTGTCACTAAGAGTCTCCCTTCCCAAACAGGAGGTCCCCTGTGAATTAGAGACCTCTGTAGAAACGAACAGTGTTGATTCCACCTCCTACAGCGACCGTAGAACACTCAACTTGGCCCATACCACAACTTCTAAGATTCTACGAGTCCCGTCTCGTAAGAAGGTAGAGTCACCGTAATTACGACTCTACCTCTTAGTCTCTCAATCTCCCCGGGGTACGATAGAGGTACAATCCAGGTCTCGAGAGGAACGTTTGCGAATCGTCCCTAGTCGAATGTCAGCCGTTACTTTAGAAATGAAACAAGGGTCTTGAGACCGTGAGAGGTAGTTATTACTCTGGGTATATCAAAGGTATTATAGAAATTTCTTGTTAGAAGGTTCATTTAGAAGTGAAAAAGAGAAAGAGAATAAATTCCAATTTAATCTCAGAAACGACCCTACTCACCCAGGCGTCCCGACAGTGTCAAATATAAGTGGGGTTTCGGAAGACTGAAAGACGGTCTTTCTCATAAAATTATGGCTGGTTCTTATTCTCGTGAATTCCCCTACATTTGGTGGAGAACGATGAGTCTTACATGACAAGTAAAAAAAATAAACAAACTTAGTAAAAGAGGTTAATTAAATGTTTGTACTATGTGAGTTTTATCCGGACCCTTAGTAGGACGTTGGTCCTGTGACAAACTCATGGGTGTGGCTCAAGACGTCTAGTACATTCTGACTATGATAATAAACTAATTTCACTTCGTTAACACAATAGTCCTCAATAGGTCTCTTTGTCTTTATCCTATATATCTATATATGTCTATATCTACATTTACATGTCTATCTGTCCTCCTCTAAATACAATCTTTAACCCAGTGTACTACTTCTCCAATTCTTCCGGGTCCTAGACGACAGACGGTCAACCCTTGGTCCTTTCGACCACCGTATTAAGTCAGATTTAGTTTTCAGAACTCTTAGTCCCCCAACTATCCTGTCCAGGGTCAGACTCAAATTTCTGGACTCTTGGTACCTGTGTCCACAGGTTCCCGTCCTCTTTTGTATAAGGTCACGTTTGTTCCTCTTGTTTAAACAAAAAGAAGACGGAATGACAAGATCACTGCGGAAGTCGTCTCACTCACTACGGGTGGACATGACCACTCCCAGTAGGACAAATAAGTCGGGTGACTTAGTGTACGATCAGAGAAGGTCTTTGTGAGATTGTCTGTGTGGATCTTTGTTAAAAATGGTCGGTAGACTCGTAGAGGTTCAGGTCAGTTCAACTGTATACTTTACCTGATAATATCGTTAATTAGAGACTGTTTCAAGGATTTTTGACCTCAGTACACCCGGGAACTAATCTTAGTGTCTCCACCTAACTAGTCTGGTATAGTCCTGAGAGATTCCGTACCAAACTACCTCAACAGTTTGACTTTTCTGGTCTCCTCTCTTTCGATGTCCGCACCGACTCAGGTCCACGTGTCTTTCGTGGGGGTCCTAGACAACAGAGAGGTACATAGACGGGGTGAGAGAGACACAACCGAGGTAAGAGGGTTTTCTGTAATGGGAGTACCGTCGATCGGAACGGAAATAGGAACACCCAAGATCAGGTGACCTTTTCTCCTTCATAGAGAAAAGACTATAAAGGGGGTTTCAGTGTCACACAAATCATAACCTAGTGCACCATAAGGAATCGGTCAGTGACTCCGGTGACCTTGTGTTGCGATGTGAACCGGTCCCGACGTAGCAACGACAGTTCCCTCACTACCCCTTTCCGTTCACCTAGTACGGTCGGTTTCGGTGTCACTGGAAAACTCCTGTTTTAGTCACGGCGGGTCTTAGACTGGAGGAGACCTTCTGAACTCGGACTTCTCAGATCGTGAATGTCCCCAGGAGTGACCCTCACGATTCGGATCGGGACTGAACGACGCACTGGGACTCGTCCCGTAGAGAGGAGAGACTTCTGGAGGTTTTAGGGTCGGTGAAGTCTGACAAAAAGAGACACCTACGGAAGAGGTCAATAAAGTCTCACAGATAGGGTTCGGTAGACAAGGTAATCTTTGGTTTACGAGGTTGGTTTGTGTCGTTTCCTTCTTTTTACTCTGCTCCCAGTCGTCTTGAAGTGATGACGAAACACAGAAAAGACCGTCAATGTTTTGTTTGGTCGTTGAGTGAATCCTATTAGACGAACCAAATATTTAAAGTACCATCGCATTTGATGAGTCATCCGAGACTAATTATGGGAATCGTGGTCTTTCCACGGCACGGTTCCTGTCGTCGTCTGGAGGTCACAGACTGTCTGTACCCGTCCTTCTACCTTGGTTCTGATTGTACGGATGACGCGGTCTGTCGAGGGGAGGAGGGGTACCCCCCTGTGTAAAAGATCACCAGCTTAACCCACCTCACACCTTGTCAATG
This sequence comes from Capra ibex, assembly GCA_006410555.1. NCBI lineage: Eukaryota > Metazoa > Chordata > Mammalia > Artiodactyla > Bovidae > Capra > Capra ibex. Next base: position 40,003,303 of record SJYO01050590.1, on the reverse strand, counting down.
GATACAATACTATTTTAACATAAGAAACGACGTTCGTACTTCGGACATTAACAACTAAAGTGGGAGACTACACCGGATTTCTGTCTATCTCTATAACCCTCATTGAGTCAACCCGGGAACCGTAGTGGATGGCTTCTCAACAGATCTTTATGAGTCTACAGGTAATCCCTTCGTCCTTCACCACACCGTCGACTGGGCAACCCTAACATTGACATAATCGTTCGTCTCAGACACAAAGAAAATCATTTAGAGAGCAGAGATCCGGATTTTACCTTTCTGGACTAGAAGGACATCTCTTACCAATTCGTCGAATACTAAAGAGGATTGTCTCCGTGTAATGAGATGTCAATTTCAATCGTCATACACAAGTACGACCTCGGTCGCGGAGCCTCGACATCCCCCTTAATTATTTTACCTTCCGTCTCATATAAGGTTTACGTCACTCTTCTATTTTTCTACCTACTCTTCAGGTCCTCCAATTCTGCTTATCTTCTGCCTCCCTCTTCCAAATTGTGTTTAGATTAGGTTCAAGACCTTCCACTATTTTCTGTTTTATTCCCTCTTCATGATAGTTTCTCTATTACAATGGTTAAAAGTCTAAATCCTAAATTGTATCTCCGTAGTATCACTTTGACTGCTTTTGGTTTCTTTTGCTTTGAGAGAAATTTCGTCTGTTACTATTTTGTGTCTAACGGATGATTCTTTGTCGCAAATCTTCCCGACGACCGAAGAGTTGATGTTCCCTCGAGTCTCTTCACCTTAGACTTTCTTCACCCGACTCTTTTCGATGACAGTTGAATCCCTAGTTATGGGTCACTCTGAGAAAGTTGTTTACTGCTAGTCTATTTCTGTGTTTCGGAGTCATAAATAAGTGTTATGATATTTTATAAGAATTTTGAATGTAATATTTCCGATATACATCTATTTTCTTTTGGATCAGGTCTAATTTTAGAAGACATTCATCTTTCTCATTCGTATATATAACCATTATACGTCTGATTAGTTTACTAATATATTTCACTACTATTTTTATTTTGGTTTACTCTACACCGTTTCGTCTTTATTATCGACTATATTTTTATAACCGAATGTTATCATTATCTTGAGGTCGACTCCGTTATGATTACTTGTCATCATCAACCTTCTTCCCACTAGACCCTTATTTTAATAGGATTCTAACATCAAACAAGTCCTTCTACCCTTTATACAATTATTTCAAACCTGAAACGATTTGATTTATATGAATAATTTTAACGTACCTTGTAGACAGGTGGTCTCCTTATCGTCTCTGTTTCCTTTACTCTTTGATTTTAGGTTTTCTTTCCCTTTTCCTCTTCTTAAGTTTCTTCGTCCTGTTTGAGTTTCGTAAATTGTCTTATCTTCTTTATGTAAATTTATACAGTCGTAAGTGGTACTTATGTTTACCTAATTACAGATGTCCATTTTCTGTTTTAGACGGTCCGTCTCGACCTTAAAATTTTCAAGTTCATATACGACACATATTTTTGTTTTTCATTGTCTTGACATTCTTGATCCATTTAGATAGTTATATTGTCTTTACCGAAAAATCTTAAATAAAAAATTAACTTCCTTTTAACAAAATGTCACAACACAACCGAAGACGGAATGTTTCACACTTAGTCGTTCAATATGTGCGCAGAGGAGGGAGACCTCGGAGGGAGGAGAGGCGCGAAGGGTCGGGAGATCCAGTAGGGTCTCGTGGTTCGACTCGGGGGACACAATGTGTCATTGAAGAGTGGTCGACAGAGAAAATGTGTACTAACATGTGTATACAGGTACGATGTCTTTACCGAAATTGTGTGGAGAGAGTTATAGAGTGTCTAGTTCGTCTGGTTCTCTGGTAATTTTTAATTTTTCTGTTAATTGTTAGGACTAAATTACCCAATGTATCGTATAACTCGGGTCGTTAACCTCTTGTGTGTGAGGAAAGTTCGTGTTTTAGACCGGCACCTAATACGGTATTTCGATCGGAGTCCTCCAAGTTTTTGAACAGAGGACGTAAAAGACTGGACTTATGAGACTTTACTCTTTTACACTCCTCCTTTTCTTTTTATCTTTTTGACGTGCATAAATCTTTAAATTTTTTGATTACACAGTTACTTTTTATTACTTTTAGTCTTTTATGAATACACCCTTCTTAGATTATATAATAACGTCCCCTTAATATGACAGTCACAAGGTAATCTTTTATTCTTTCAGAGGTTTAATTACTCGATTCTTAAGTTGTTTGTCTAAATCCCTACTTTTATGTTCTTATTTTTGTTTATCCTCTTTTCCTTTTTATTCCAATTTTCGTTTTTATTATTTTACCTTTTACTTATGTGTTATCAATTCTGGTTGTTTGGGTCTGATTATTTATCCTTTGATAGTAGTGATAATTTCCTCTATTTTTCAATGGTTTTAGTCTCTATAATGCGTTTATTCGTTGTAATCCTCACTTTCTTTTCTACATTGACGTCTAGACGTCTCTACTTATCAATTATTGTTCAATAAAATTGTTCAATATCAATTATTGTTCAATTATTGATACAATGATTTGAATACTTAAAAGTATCTCACCTGTTTAAGGATTGTGTTTGATGATTTTAACTGAGAGTTCTTTCTCTTATATCCTCATTAGGACATTGACAAAATTTTTATTATAGTTTTCGAATTTCACAACGATTTTCTTTTGTGACCAGACTTTACCGAAATATCCGTTCAGGGTGGTTTGTCTATCCTTGTCTATTAAGACTTAAATATGTTTGAGAAGGTCTCTTAATAAAATAATCCGGTTGGACTGGAAATAAGGTTTGTTTTGTCCCTGTCGTATTCTCAGGTTAAAGTGATCACTCATATTTACTTTTTTTACATTTATTTATAAACGTTTGATTTTAGTCTTCAAGTATTTTTATTATTTTGTGGTAATGGTTAAATCTAAACTAGTTCTTTACGTAGAACTAAATTTATATTTTATATAAGTAAGTTAAGAAGTACGATTGTTTAACCTTTTTTGAGGGTGTACTAATAGGATCATTTACGTTTTCTCTGTAAGGTATTTTAAGTTGAATCAGTTCACTTGGATATTGTTTTGGTGGCGTTTATTTTATGAATCACTGCTTTCAACTTTTATGAGGTAGAGATTTATAAAAAACTTCAGTTATATCGTCTTGTTGGAACAATCAAAATATTCCCTACGTAACAATTTATTCTGTATTATTAGTGTTTTCTACTTTACTAACCTTTAAAACTGTTAAAATTTTCTATTGAAAAAGTATTTTTTTGTCGTTGGACCCTCTAAAAACGTTGGGCACTGGTTGTCTCCTAACCATAGTTCCTATTCTAAAAAGATATTTTTCAACATCGAGTTTTCTTTTTTTTGAAAGGTTTACCCATAAAGTATCCCTCCTTTATTCGTCTAAGATACGGAGTATGTTCAATTAGAGTTAATCATTAATTTATTTGTACGTAATCTTGATGGACCTCTATATTAAAACGTGACCCTGGTTACGTTTTTTTAGACCCTCATGATCTACATCCGCTCCCACACCTCGATACCTCTAAGAGTAATGTGATAATTACCTCACACCTAATCCTCCCTGGGACTTTTTATAAAATCGCAATGAGGTCATTTCCCTGTCACGTGGTCGTGGTCTGGGTCGTTAAGGTCGGGTCCAACGTTTTGAGAACGATCTTTGAGAGAGTGTCTTTTGCCTTGTTTACACACGGGCCCTTGCGTGTGTTTTACTATACCGTGCTAATAAGTGCTTTCACTCTTTGACCTTTGTTAGATTTGCAGGTGGGTGGGATCTTACCTATCGATTCAACGTCATGTCCAGATGTCACTCGTCACACATCGTCAAGTTTACTTATCTCGTTCAATGTTTGCGCACATTTGTTATGCCAAGTAAATGTAATTCAAGTTTAAGTGCAGCCGATTCCCTAAGTAACAAACTCTTATACATTGTTTATCACTGTATTGGTATTTCTTTCTTTTACTCTTTTTAAAACTTATAACTAGGGATCCATCTCCCTCCCTCTACTTTAGTCCCTTCACAATTCTCTTTCGAACCTTCCATCACCTTCTCTCACACACACACACAAATTAATTACACTCACCAGCCATGACCCCCGAATACACCAATAAAAAAACATTTGACGATTGTATAAAATGTTTAAAAACATATATACTGTAAAATGTTAACAAGTCAGCGATTCAGTACAGACTGAGAAACGTTGGGGTACCTGACGTCGTGTGGTCCGAGGGGACAGGAGGTGATAGAGGGCCTCGAAAGCGTTTGAGTACAGGTTCTCGTAAATTATTCTAATAACTCAGAAGAAGAGTTGAAAACTTTCTGAGGTTTTTCTTCAGACTACTAAAAATTTATATACACAAAATTTAAAGAATTTAGTTGGTCGTCATTTTTTATTTCGTAGAAACTGTTTTACGAAATTAAGGGTTACTTTAATTCTTGTCTCATCACTACAGTAATGATAATGACTTGTAAAAATATTATATCGGTACTTTAACCTACTATTGTAATGTATGGATTTTTTGTTTTGATAATTTTTCCTTCTCGTGACGTTAATAAAGAATACCCAATGGAAAAGTTTACGGGTTTTTTGATTCTCTTAGTTTATTTTTTATTATTTGAGTCTCTTTGAATTCAATGAGACCTAGTTTTATGTATACACTCTTATTTATTTTACAATACGTTATAAGATAAGATTTTTATGTTTTAAACTTTTTTACGGCATTTTGTGTTTTATAGATCTTTATTCTGTATAAGTTCTGGATTGGTTTATTCTATTAATTTAATATGACCCCATATTTTATTTCTATTCATTTAGTTCTCTATATGGTGTCTACGGGAATCTATCCTTCTGTATTAATCATATAGTTAAAAGAACTTTTGATCAAACATTTTATTATGGTAGAGTGATGAAACCTTGAACTGTTTCAACAAGATGTTAATCAAACTTCTTATCAGTCATTTTTAACGTTCCTTTTATAAAAAATTTCCTCTCGTTATGATATCGTCTCTAAATGGTTTGGGGACCTATAATTTTACATAGTATTTCGAAACCACCGATTTTATTCTGCTGTAAATGAGTAAATAGTCCTGTGGCATGGGCTCACAAACGACCTCTTGAAAACTATATTACTTTATTCTCCTCGTGGATTTACGGATAACTGCACTTGGACACATTATTTAATAACACTGTCATCTGTAACTTTATAAGATGTTTGTCATTTTGGGATTTACTTTTCATTAGGTGTAGCTCCATGAAGTGTAAGTTAGACATTCTGTGTTTGCTGATACACTTTTTAGAATCTTCGTCCATCCGTCTGCCGATATAAACTTGGTTTTCTACCGTGCAATTTCCCGTCCTTTGAAGAGTTTTTATTGTCAGATTCAGTCTTCTTTTAACTTCTTATGTGGGTTTTATCGTTCTTATTTATCATTCGGATCTTAAAAGGGGAGTCGATTTAATGGTAAGGTCTCACTCTCGCATCTTATTTCGTTTATATCAAAGTGTGTGTCAGACGTCCTTAAACGGTGAAACTTCAGGGAAGACTTTCTTGGTAGTTTCTTACCTAATGTCTCTTCTCTTTGGACTTGAAGAGATCCTCTCCCATCCAACTCTCTTCGTTGCACTTGTTTAACCCTTTTAGATTTCGTTGTTGAACCATATGTTTATTATTATTTACTAAAACGTCCCGTTCTGTTGTCCCCAGTGTTATTAGATAGTCATTTCTTCCCATTACTCTCAATTGACTCACCGACTTGACTTACTCTCACTTTTGTAATGAATATCATAATTCAATTCGTTAGTACGATTTTTGTAACACAACTGAGGATTTATATAATATATTTTCTTTGTGTCTTGAACGTTTGGTCACTTCCTTATTCAACCTTTCTTTTCTTTAGTGCGTTAGGTTGTTTTCTCTCTTTCTCCACCCCCCTTTGGTATTCCTTATTTTGTTCCATTTCCTTTATGGGTTTGTATCCATTGAAAACGAGGAATCCTACATCTTCCTAGACTACCTGGTAAAGAGAACACAATTGTTCTGGGGTCTATTTTGTTTTTACCATTCCTCGATGATTTCTCGTCAAGTTCGGAACTCACTGACTTAATCTCTCTCTTTTCTCTCGCGATATAGCATCATCTTGGAGTCAGTCGAAGTCAAAGGTTTACCTGTCCTCACCCGAAGTTGGTATTTGTCTCTATTAAACACGTCTATTCTTCTTTACTCCGTTTGGACTCTACTTTCGGACCTGATCGTCCTGATTTAGGTTTACGTTTTTGTTTACTGAGTAGGGGTGTTGTGAGTGGTGGGGGAAGGTGTGGGAGCTCAAGACGGTTTTTCGTAGTTATGTCCTCCCCTTTTTATCCCAAGTTCCCAGAACGACCTCAACTTAAGTTTCTACTTTGTTGACGGGTTGGAGGAGGGTCGACCTTTTGATTGTTTGAGGTTTCCCCTCACCAACTACCTTACTCTTCCTGTGTAATGGAGACATGAAACGAGGAGGTAAAGTTTAGGTCAGTACTCGTATCGTAGTTTGTTAGGGTTTACTTCTCGAAAGACGTTTTATGGACTGGTTTGGGGAGGTTTATTAGTCCCAGTATTTTTGCTCCCTTCAGACTCCTTGACGGTATCTGGTCTTTTCAGATTCCTGTGTCCTACTGATTTATATTACACCAGAGAACCTACCCTAGGGCCTTGACTTTTTTCCTGAACTCACCTTTCTGACCACTGTAGACTTTTTTCAGCCTCAATCATCGTTACACGGCTACTCCTAAAGACTCAACACTGTTGCACGGGGCCAGTACATTCTACAATCGTCACCCGTTTGACCCACTACCCACGCGTCCCACAGAAACACGATAGGAAGGTTGAAAGGACATCAGAGTGTGACAAGGTTTTACTTTTCAAATGAAAAATTTTCCTCTCTTTTTGTGGGTAAATGTTTCATGTTTTGTAAACACTTATTTAAATTGTTTCTTACTCGGGTTCACCGTACGACTTTTGATTTTTTTATGTCGAGTTTCGTTAGTTTACCTCTTCACGGAATCAGTACCTGACTTTCAGAATAATGACAATACTACGGTAAAGAGGGGGTTTGTGGAGTCAACTAAGTTGTCGAAGGACCCACCGTGTCACCATCTCTTAGGTGGACGGCTACGTCCTCTCCGTCCTCTACACCCAAACTAAGGACCCAGCTCTGCTAGGGGACCTCATCTTTTCCCGTTGGACGGCGTCATAAGAACGGACCTTTCAAGGTACCTGTCTCCTCGGACCGTCTGATATCAAGTACCCTAGTGTTTCTCAGTTTGTACTGGCTCGTATACGTGGTAGGGTTAGATTTAGGGTCATACGGAAAAAAAAGAAAAACATCTTTAACTGTCGACTAAGATTTTATGTTTTCTTATCACTTTTGTTGAAACTATTTCTCCTTGTTTCAACCTCTCAATTACGATGACCTAAAGTTCTGAAGATAATTCACCTTTCTTAGTCCTGTTATGACATTCCCGCACCGATAGTTGTACCTTACTCATGCCTTTATCTGTGTGTACGTACACCAGTTCACTAAATAATGTTCTCTTCTCAGTCTCATTTACTGACCCATTTCCTACCAGAAAAGTTGTTTATGACAACTGTCTTGACCTATAAAATTTTGTTACTTGTGGATGAAGATGTAGTATGGTATTTGTTTCTGATTAAGTTTTACCGAGTATCTGGATTTACATTCTCGATTTTGGTATTTTGAATTAAATCCTTGGTTAAAAGGCTTCAAACTCAATCCATTTCCATAAAAATAACTTATTTTCCTCATGTTTAATACCCCCTTTGACTATTTTGACTCAAGTGTTTTTAATTTTTGTAGACGAGAAATTTTCAGTAGTCATTCTTTTTACTTTTTACCCGATGCATCCCTTTATAAGACACAGAATATATATATTTTGTACATCAATGTGTTTTGTATATGTCTTGTGTACATTAAGTTATTATTATAATTATTATGTTATTTTTACTTATTTTGTAACTTTATGTTTTAAGTGTTTTCATCTATATGTTTACCGACTAATGCTATATTTAGATATAAACAGTAGTACTTTCTTTAAGTTTAATTTTAGTACCTCTCGGAGTCTTACCGATTTACAAAAATTAACTGCAATGAGTGAAAACCGTTGTCACATCTCGTCGACCTTGACGACTACCGTTACATTTTACTACTTTGTTGAAGCCCTTTGTCAACTCCTCAACGAATATTTCCATTTGTCGGTAAGTAGTAGACTGGGTCTTTGAAAGGAGGACTTATCAATGGACTCTCTTCACTTTTTATACAGGTGTTTTGCAACACGTGTCTCTAAGTGTTTCTCCGAATAAAGTTTCTTCGGTTTTGGATCTTCACTGAGACGACACGTAGGTAGTTCTCCTTCCTACTTGTTTGACAACAGATAAGTGTGTCACTCTGTACTGAGTAGTTCTTTTCCCACACTGACGAAGTGCATTGTTAACATATCTAAAGTTTTTGTCACAAAAGAAAAAAAGAAAAAAAAACGTTCTCTGTGTCTTCCCATGTAAAACATCCTAAAGTAACCACGTTTCGAACTTTTCTCTGTTTTGAATGGATACCTCATCTTTAGTCTTGTCACCAGTGGAGATCTACCTCCTGACTTGTGCTTCCTCCTGTTCCTTTACAGGACCCCAATGCTTTGACAAAATATAGAACTGACCTATCCATGTATAGAACTGATGTATCCATATATATGTAAAACAATTTCAAGCAGACAGAGGTCTATAGTATTCGACAGCAGACACCAGGGTCCGTAAGTAATTCGGGGACATCTCACGTCTGAAAGGAGAGGTTCACTTCGCGTCGAAAGTTTACGTTCCTTAAGTATACGTTTTCGGCAGGTCCCCACAATAAGGTGGGAAACGAGGTACTTCTGTGGTGGTACCGTCCTTCCAGTCGCTCCCGGATCTGAATCCCGGAATCGTCAAACCCTCGGGTTATATATAAGAAGACTCCACGAGACGACTCTCTAAGATCCACTAAACCAGAGACAACCGTCGTCCTATGACGTTTCCTCTCCGACTCACTAACGGTTTACGAACTCTATTTTCAGCAGAAAGTACCGGAGTCAAGGGATTTAGAGTATCGACGGTTGACCAAACACAATCTAAATAGAGAAAGACTAGGACGAGGATGTCGAAGGACCACCTTTCTACTACTCTTGAACTGTCCCGTTTCGAACCAGAATCCTGGTTCGTACTCGTTACCCAATATCTGTATTTTCAATTCAAAACTAGGTCTCCTCGTTGGTCAGACCAAGTCTGTAGGTGTCTCCGGAGTTTATTAAGAGTAGTTGGGGTCGACTGGGAGATCAAGTGGAAGACACTTTGGCCTTGAATCTATCACAGTATCAGGTAAGACCGACGATCTTGTTTGTTTTATAATGTCTGGTTGACCGAATAATTGTCATCTTTCAATAAAGAGTGTCAGGACCTCCGATCTTCGGACTCCAGACGTAAGGGAATAGGGTGTCGACGTACACCGCCCGACCTGTGAGGGACCCCACGACGTCTACGTTACACTTGTTTGATCGAGTTTTAGGGACGAGAGTACCTCATGCGTGAGATCACTTCCTTACTTGTGTGTGTCGTCGAACTCTGACACTCTTTCCGTCTCCGCCTTTGTACGGTTCCTTTCGTAAATCACCCTGAACCTCCTCTCTGTGACCCCTTCGACCCCCTGGCCTTCTAGGATGACCAGGTTCGTATAATCCCGGGAAGTAAAGAGGAGAAAGTAGTAGATAAAAGATAATGTCCTGTCATCGTGTCGGGAGTTCCCGAAATATAAGAATAATAGAGTCAAGAAATGGGTATTTCTCACCGGAAAATCATACAAATCCTTACATCTTGAGACAGAGACGAATAAAAGCATAAATAAATGAACCAATGTTGTCCGGAATCAACACACGTCCTATGTTCTAGAAGCTAGAAATAACGTCGTACGCCCGAGACATCAGTGTCGTACGCCCGAGACATCAGTGTCGTACGTTTGAGAATTAACACCGTACACCCCAGATCAAGGGACTGGTCTCTAGTTTGGACCCAGGGGACGTAACCCTCGCTCTCAGAATCGGTGACCTGGTGATCCCTTCAGGGAGGCAGAGAGAATTAACGAATAAGTGAATGACTTAATATCTCAAGAGTAAACCACGGTCAACACTCTCTCATACTCTCGGGACGACGACGAGGTGGACTCCCTTTCTAATTTGCTTTACGATTCTCTCGTTGAGTGATCGTGAAATGATCACTTATAATCTTCTTACGTTGGGAAGGGAGTTTTCAGAAATGAAGGTGAACAGTATTAGTGATGTAAAAAACCTTCTTTCGTAAGATAACAATAGAAGGTCTTTTACGTACATTATTTATAGGATTATAGGTTATGAGCACTATATTTACCATAATCTCTACGTCGGGAACCCGTCACGCGATGGACGTGTTGGTAAGTACCGCCGGGCTGGTTTTTTTTTAGTATGTCAAGATCCCTCTCTCGTCACTACGCCCACCGACAAGGTCTAACATGGATTAAAACACACATTGAAATCTCAAGACTTACCACCACCAAATCATCGATTCAGTACAGACTGAGAAACGTTGGAACACCTGACTTCGGGTGGTCCGAGGAGACAGGTACCCTAAGAGGTCCGTTCTTATGGTCTCACCCAACGGTACAGGAAGAGGTCCCCTAGAAGGACTGGATCCCTATCTTCGACCCTAAGGACGTAACGCCCGTCTAAGAAATGACTGACTTTGTGGATTCGATGAGTACGATTTTATAATCAAAACAAAACAAACAAAAAAGGTGTATATTGACAACTACTAACTAATTTACACTCACTCCCAATCGAGATGGGGTGTTCAAAGGATAACTTTTGTTCAAAGTCGGATTTAGATGGTGTGACCTTCCGGGAAATATTTGTCCAAGATTATCCGTTCCTACATGGTTTGTCGAGTGTGTCGGACGTGTCCTTTTACCCACTCTGGGGTCGAGACGCTGAAGAGTCCTCGTGGTCAGTGTCGACCGTCCTTTCTGACTGAATGCCTTCTACAAGGTTATCAGACAACTTACATTCCTCAACAGGCATCATGTAAAGTTGGTTAGGTGTACATAATTGATATGATCAAAGTGGTCACTCTTGGGTATAGATTACGAGTGGTGCGACACCTGTTCGTGAGTGGTGGTACTCACCTGTTCGGTGAGTAAAATGGTTCCTTTTGGGTAAAGATCGTAAGAAAGACGTTTAAGGATCTCGGGTATCATACCTCTGTTCCCGATCTCTTTCGATTTATCCGAAAGACTAGTCTTATGACCGAGTAAGTGGGACCCAGGTCGAAGGATGAATCCCTTAATCGACGGACTCCCACAATGTCGATTTGCGTGTAAGAGAAAAATTTAATTCTATATCAACTACAACTTATAATAGTTTCAATGTCCACATGTCTTCTCACTAAGTGTCAAAAATTTCAAATATAAGGTAAATATCAATGATGTTTTATGACCAATATAGGAGACACAACGTGTCATATAGGAACATCGAATAAAATCTGTATTATCAAACATGCAGAATTTGGGGATGGGAGGGAACGGGGAACAGGGGAGGAAGAGGGGTGACCATTGGTGATCTAACAAGAGACACACAGACGAAAAAATAGGTATCGTGTAAGAATTATAGGGGGACGGATTGTACGTGACGTTTTATGTCCGTAGGGGTGGTACTCTTGTAGTGGATTGGACGGAACGGACAAAGGAGTCCGTGAGTCAAGTGGGGTAATTTGCAAACAAGTACGTATGACACTACCTCTGAACTCTATGTAAGACGGGATTCCTCGAGTTTTCAGATCTGCAATCTTCCGTCTATACATATACATAGAGAAAAGGATAACGGTTGGGTAACCATCCTCGAAACACCTCATGACCGAGTTCTTCTTGAGTTCGAGTCGTTCTTTTCTTTGAATCCCAACTGATTATCATAGACGGTTCCGTACTTTACCTTTCACCGGTATGTATAAATACACGATAAGGGTGTGCAAGGTATGGTTTTTCTTCTGTCAGAATGGTTGGAGGGGTCAATAAATTTTAACATTTCTTCTGATTAAGTGATATTTTCACGTAACATTTTTATAGTTTCGGGACACAACTACACTCCGTAGCAAAGAAGGTTTTCATCGACGGTTAAGTTCGTCTTTCTATCATAGTGTACGGGTAGAAGTCCCGAAGTTCGTGTGTGTGCTCTACTTTTCTCTCTTTACTTTCACGAGAAGGTTACCGTTAAAGGACACTTCTTTCCAGTCATGTAAGGTCCGATACGATTGGTACCGAAGGAAAATCGAAGAGAACTCTTTGGTTCCTTATTAGGACGTGTCGTGTGGACAAGACTTCAATTTGGTAATCGGAAACCCCGAACCTGCGGTTACTAGACTTAGTTTGGAATCACCGCGTTCTGGGAGATACATTGACGTTGGGGAGAAACTCTTACCCTCGTCACAAAATGTCTGTTTACCGGTCATGGTAGCCGTGACGACATTGTGGCGTGTATATAAGGTTTTTTAGCGGTGCGATACATTTCGACACGTTATTTTTGGAGTCCTGAATCCTTCTCTTTTTCCGTAACTTCGTGTCGTGAGTCTTAGAAGTAGTCCCTGTGTAAAGAAAAGAAAAAAAAAAAAGAAAAATTTCTGTACTAAGAATATTTTTACCGTGGTGTAAACAAGTACACAATTCGTCAATTCCTTATAGCGAATAATGATATCAGTTGTACATGATATCAGTTGTACTGTCAAATGGAACTTTTTCCGGATCACAACGGAGTACCTTTACCCACACCCTTCCCAACGTCGGACACTCCAGCAGAACACGTCACCGTCTAATAGACTTTAGTGTGCCTTTCAACTTCACGGTCGACACCCACCACACCGAGTGTTACCGGAGTCGCTGGACTGCCTCTACTCCCCACGACCTCCCGACACATAAAACACATAAGGATGTACAGAAACAAGTCGACCCACGTCAGAGGTCTCAAGTGGTTTATAAACGAGACCTGTTTTATAAGTCGTCTGGGTTTGTATTATAGGTACAGCGTGAGTTTAACAAGGGATTATATAGTTAGAGTAACTTCATTTACACTTTAATATTCTGTCGGTAGTGTCGTCTTGATTGACATATCTTCAGATCAGACCTCGTGTTTCCCTCATTAATTATTATCAATAGAGAATCATTATTTATCAGTACGTTTGTAAAAATGAGTTCGTAGTGTCAAGTCAAGTCAAGTCAACGAGTCAGCACAGGCTGAGAAACGCTGGGGTACTTAGCGTCGTGCGGTCCGGAGGGACAGGTAGTGGTTTAGGGCCTCAAGTGAGTCTGAGTGTAGGTAGCTCAGCCACTACGGTAGGTCGGTAGAGTAGGAGACAGTAGGGGAAGAGAAGAACGGGGGTTAGGGAGGGTCGTAGTCCCAGAAAAGGTTACTCAGTCGCGAAGTGTTGGTTGAATAATTTTTCACTTATAAATGTTGACTCCTTTGAACCCTGAGTCTTAATTTAATAAACGGGGTTAAATAAGTCTGGTATTTACCATTTCTGTTCACAACTTGGTTCAACCGTCCTCACGTTGTGTGTGCGAGAAATGGTAACATGGATGAGGGACGGGTTCTCTAATACTTTACACTCCTTATTAAATAGATGAGCAACTAAGTAAAAGACTCTATGGTCCTACTTGGATTGTCACACTGACACTACTAATTAATCTATTATTTATGGGTTTGAGAATTGTATCGCTCACGACTTATCTATTATCAAGAACGAAGTTGGTATAAGTAGTGGCAGGAGTAATAGTCCCGACCTATGTCACTCTCTCCTTAGCATTCGGTAGAACGTACTTCAGTCGACAGTTTTACAGGGTACGTCATTCCGTGACCTCTTTCGTAAAGGTTCCTCGGTCTTCCTTGACCTATTCGAAAGGTTCCTCCTCTGTTATTCTTAAAAGTAACTATATTTTTATGCCTAAAAATTTTACGTCAAGTTAGGAAGAGTCATCGCAAACGGAAAACTTTAGGGACTAAGATGGAGAAGTTGAAACTCCTTCGGTTCACGGTGATTTTGTGTCTCTCGGTCAAGGTCTTACTGAGTTTCTTGGTTCCTCTAGTCTCTCCTACTCAATCGACGTCAGGACTTTTCTGAACTTTCGTCGTTAATACCCGACAAGTCAGTATAGGACAGGCAGTGTAAGATTTTGTGTTTCGTGAGAATCCTCCGCTGCCCCCGAGACCAAACGTACTTCATTTAGGTCATAATGAGTAAAACTGGACCTGTTGACAACGGTCAACATGAAAAAAAAAAAAATCACATTTTCTCATGTCTCTTCACTTAAGTCATAGGGGTTCCATACAGTATCTAAAGGACTGAAAGTTCAACACCATTTAGTCCATAGTTTAAGTTGTCTTATTGGGATCTCTCCTATTTGGGGGGAGTCCACTTTTTGTAACGAGAGGTGTCTTAGACCATAAAGAGACGATGACAGGTAAAACGTGACCACCCGCCCCCCCCCCCCCCCCCCCCCCCCCCAGACAGGAGGGGGTTGAATTCAGTTGGTTCACAATGGACTCTGTCAGTAAAGAGTAAGGGGTCCGGTGTCACCCACTGGGTCCCTATCCGGTCGGTTCTAGATTAACTTCGGTCGTTCTGGGTTAGTCTGGAACCAGACGGAACAACCTTATTCATGGTCCTCAGAAAGGGGGTGAGGCGACCTTGGTCTTTCTTACTACCGTTCCGAAGATGTCGATAAAACGGTGACCCGTCCCGTTAAGGAACACTCTTTGCTGGAGACAGCCTATCGGTCCCGATTCTACTTCTCTCCTCGCATAAATCTTAGACACACCCTAGAAATCTTAGACACCGAGAGGGGTACGGACGTCGGTGTGTAAGAGCACCTTGTAAGCGTACACGCTAGTTTACATGAAGAACGAATATGTATTTGTAACGGGAACGGATGGACGTAGACCATGAAAGAATAAACGTTATGGTGGAAACAAGGAGAGGAAGACAGATTTTAGAAAGTTCTGGTGCTAGTAATTGTTTTAGAGGGGACTGGTGTGGGTGGGACCGGTGACGAGGAAGAGACCCGACGACTTGTGACCGATGACCTCGGCAACGGGGTGTTGCACGGTGCAGTCTTTCGTACGACGCACGAGTGGTGAATAGGGGTTAAGGAGACCTTCGTACACGCCCGGGTGCTTCGAGGAGTGTCACAAGGATTATATAGCTACCAGAGTCGTTCACAAATTAAGTCTCCTGCAACTGTTTTTACTCAAAGACTTTAGATCTTTTAGTAAAAATCACTCTTTCTTTATAAAAGAATAGTGTGTCTCGTTAAGTAAAGATACTGTCTAAGGTGTAAGAAATATCAAAAATACAACAATAAAAATAACAGAAACGTGACCCAGAAGCGACGACATGCGTCCGAAAGAGATCAACGCCGTCCACGCCCGACGAGAAGGCTCACGACACACCCAAAGAGGAACAACACCAAAGAGAACACCCTCTCGCGTCCGTGAGCCCGAAGTCATCGACACCTTGCGCCCGGAGCAACGAGGCTCCGTACACCTTAAAAGGACCTGGACCCTAGTTTGGGTACAGGGAGCGTACCCGACCGCCTAAGAATAGTGGTCCCTTCAGGACAAGCAAAAAAAAAAATATTATAAATAAAAATCAATAAATAAATAAACCGACGCAACTCAGAGTCTACGTCGTCTGTCCTAGAAAAGATCAACACCGTACAGCCCAGATCAGCGTATTGGTCCCTACCTTGGGCCCGGGGGACGCAACCCTCGAGTCTCAGAATCAGTGACCTGGTACTCCCTTCACAGGGTGTGTAGTAAATATCAAAATTGTTCGTGGTGGTGGTGTCGTTATGGTTGACACTATTTGTCCATGACAAAAAACTCACGAATACTATATATTCAGGAAACGTATTATGAAATAAAGTAGAAATGGTGTTTGAGTTCTCGAATGGGGTAATAGTTGGGGTGGAATATTTACTCTTTTGACTCCAAGTCTCTGTATGTCACTGACCACACTTCAGTGTGGACTCAGTCCTAGACTTGGGACCGTCAGCTCGAGGTTCCATGCTTCAGTGACGTGGTGCGATCGAGAGTCTCAGTGTCGGAGAGTCGATTGGACACGACACTAGCGTGAGGATCCCCCGTGTCAACTATATAGAACGATTTACGAAAAGTACATTTATCGAATATTAACGATCCTTACTGTGTGTTATTAAAAATAGTCAAGCTCCTTCAAGAAATTTTGTGAAGTTTTACTATCTTTACGTCCGATTAAACTTTGATTAAACGTAATTTCCCATTATGGTCACCACGTCACTACTGAAACTCCCTTTGCCGGCGAACTGATTGCATGGTAGGCAGCGCAAGTGTTCGTAACGAGTCTCAGATAATTTAGGTACCAGGTTCACTATTTCTTTCTTTTTCTACTATTTCTACAGGAAATACTGTGTTAAAAGAAAAATTTATGGTCTATCTATAGACTAGTTTGACCCAAACTACGAGAGACCTTTCCTCACGGGATTCTAAACATGTCCTTGACTTCTTGGGGGATTTGTCTCCCAACCCTCCGTGACCAACTTCGGTCAAGACGTCCGACTACGGGGGGATGACCACCCCTGGTGAATTGTGTGAACAGAATGATACCAACGCCGGAGACTCCGACCGCCGAGACTCAGACGTCAAATCTAGATTTTAAGGTGGAGAGGTTCGTGTCGGGTCCCTCCGACGTGTGTATGTGTGAGACGAAGTCTCTGAGGTTGACGCTAACGAGTCGTCTTGTACCCGCAAAAAAGAAATAAAAATGGTAAGGAAACTGTTGAAATTTTTTTCCTTGGGCACCAAAGTCGACCGTACGAGTACCTATAGGCGGGACCTCCTTCGTGTTCTACTGTCCGCACTCTAGCGACCCACGCACACGCCAGAACCGAAATGTGGACTCCCATATTTTCTTTCCCCTCCTTCGCCCTTCCGTCCCTGAGTAGTTTCACACCTATTAAGATCGTGACCTGTGAATCAAGTATTTCGGGTCAGAGAGCTCCGTTCGATTGTGCAGTCAGTCCCAAGAGGGTTTTTTCGTCAGTGGACAGGTCACACGTAGCATCGGTACTGATGAAAGATAAAATGGAATGAGCGGAGAAATCCTACATTGAGGGCACAGGTGATACAGGGCTAACACTTCTTTTATACAGGTCATAAGTCTTTTCTCCCCCACCGAGGTCGCCGTCGGGTGATAGAAAACCTGGAGTCACACAAGTCGTGGAGTGGGAAACTGGTAGGTAGAGCATTCGATAGTGAATAGGTAGACCATCTGTCTCAAGGGGCTTTGACCTCTACCGGTTGAAACCTATTGGTGAAACCAAAACGCTTCGTCGTGAGAACCCGTACTTGGCTCCACTGGCAGTCTCGGTATGAGGTCTCTGATTCTGAGTCAAGGATGTATTTACAGCTGAGTCTTAAGGTGTCTAAGGTGAGGGGCCTCAAGATGTTTATTGAGGAATGGAACTGACAAAAAAGAAAAAAAAAAAAGTAAAAATTAAAAAATTCAATATTTTCATATAATTGTGTCAATGTCCTCTGAACCTTTTGTGTCTTGTTTCTATGTATATCAAGGTGGTATATAATGTTAAAAAAATTCATCTATTTAATTTTAGAAATCAACCTCAAAGCTATAGTTTGGGAGTTTTTAATTATATTACTTATCTGTCTTTTCGTCTTCCTCTATCTTCTGGACTTCTCGTGACCCTTGGTTAAACTGTATTAATTCTAAATATGTTTAAAGTGTGTTGTCGTCCTGTGTTTAAGACAAGTTCAAAGGTATCTGATATTTGGTCAGGGATGGAACTGAGATTTCTGCAAGGGTGTGTGGGAGGGACTGTAGTAGAAGTTTCCAAATACTCACAGGTATTTGGCATTAAAGTTCCTTTGGATGTTTTTTATGTTTGAAGTGTATACACTTCTGTCATGCAAATACTTGTATAACTCTCCGATAGAGGTCCGATTTCCGAACACCGATTTAAAGCAAAAGAAGATACCACAAAAGAAAAAGGGAATGTGACAGAAAGTCTCAATATAAAAGAAAAAACATACCTACAACGGACGATACTTACAAAAATTGACTTCACGCCAACCAAATGTTACAACACGATCAAAGGGTACATGTCGCCTATATATATATATATATATATATATATAGTCTAAGAAAAGGGAATTATCCAGTAACATTTTAGGTTGACATGGGCATGTCAAATGACATGGTATGTCATTCAGGAACAACCAATAGATAAAGTATATATCATCACGTGTATACAATTAGGATCTGGGAATTAAATTAAGAATACACACGAGTCTACGAGTTAGTACAGGTTGAAAAACACTGGAGGACCGGACATCGGACGGTCCGAAGAGACGGGTACCCTAACAGGGACCGTTTTTATGACCTCACTCAACGGTAAAGGAGGAGGTCCCTTAGAAGAGTTAGGTCCCTAGTTTACACTTAGAGAACGTAACCGTCCGTCTAAGAAATAGTGACTCGAAAAAGGGGGAATTAAAGGGTATTAAACAAAAATTACAGACACTCAGACAAAGACACAACATATACAAGAAAACATAGTAAAAAAATTTAAAGTCTATATTTCCCATAGTGTATAAACAGAGACAGACTGAATGAAGTGAAATCACTGGAGATCTAGGTAGGTACATCGACGTTTACTGTACTAAAGTAACAAAGGCACCGACTCACTATAAGGTAAGACATATACCTGGAGTAACAGAAATAGGTAAGTAGACAGTTACCTGTTAGTCCGACAAGGGACAGAACCGATAACACTTATCGTGGTGACATTTGTATCCCCACGTACATAGAAAAACTAAACGTCAAAAGACGTCTATATACGGGTCCTCACCCTAACGACATAGTGTATCATCGAGATAAAAATCACAAGACTCTTGGAGGTATGACAAGACGTATGACGGACGTGGTTAAGTGTAAGGGTGGTCGTCACGTCCCCGTAAAGAAAAAGAGGTGTGAGAGACTTCGTAAATCGTAAACGTCTGAGAAACTACAATCGGTAAGACTAGCCGCACCCCACTATGGAGTGACCTCAAAACTAAGGGTAAAGAGACTATTAATCACCATAACTCGTAGATAAGAACATGGTAAACTGGTAGATCAAAAATGGATTCCGTACACTATTATTGCTACTACTTTAAATAGTCAATCTTTAATTAAGTCGTTATATTTATTATGTATGTAACCCATTGTTACCGTGTAGAATTGAAATTTTTAATGTGTGTGTATGTATGTACGTATGTATAAGGGGTCCGTCGTTTTTGGTAAATTTTGAAGTCGGGAACTCAGAGAACCGAGGTCGCAGTCTAAGGTCCTCTCTGTTAAATAACAAAATAGAATCCGGTGGACGGGTGAGGGAAGAGAGAACTCCTTTCCAGTGGATTAACTGTTAGTGTCGTACTGAGACACACCATTCCCTTCTCCCGAGGGGTTCCCTTGTAGTCCACGATACTCATTCTTTTCCTCGTACCTTCGTTGCATTTTCGTCGGTTGTAGGTGGTATTACGTCTGTGACTTACAGGGAGCGCAGGGGTGATACACGACATGTGGACGATTTATGTGTGAACTGTATCTAGTGGGTCAATTATTACTATCTATCTGACACTAAAAAAGGTAATATGTCGACTCCTATGATACCAAGTGTCTCTAGTGTATCGAACACATTGTCCACTCACCCTTCTAACCCCAATTGGGGTTAGGTAAAGTGAGATTTAGGGGGTCAGAAGGGTTACATGAATGTTGGGTGTTTTGGAGAGTCGTGATGGGACAATAACCACAATGAACATGTAAGAAGTCTAACCTCGTTTCTATTACCTGTGTCGGTTCAGTGTGTGGTAGTGGGGGTGAAGGACACGGACTAATTTACAATGGGTAACTTCCACCCCTATTGTGTTAAGTGATGGTATTCCCCAATGTGTGCCGGGGTAAGTCTCTACGTATGACCTTTCCGTGTTTCTTTATCTGAGTCTTTATTATCGTCTAAAGTAGAGGGAAGGCAATAGTCTTTCTTTTCCTTCTAGTTCGACACGCGGACGGTCACAGGTGTCTTTGGGATTTGTGCAAAGAGCCACGAAGAGGAAGACTCGGACCGGACCTACATAAAGTACTTTTCTGTTAGACAGACAAAGATTAGGTGAATGCAAATTAAATAATTTGACAAAACCCAGTCTCAATAAACTCAGGGTTTTTCGTAACACCCAGATAAAATGTTCTAAAAATTTTCAGATAAAGGAAATTTGTTTCTTCAAGATAAAATGGATTTCACCAAACTGGTTTTGGAGTTTTTTTCATTTTAACGAAGATTTAAGTCCCGATTTTACGAAGTCAGATAAGATTTGAGGTATTTGTGAGATAAGAGTCCATGGAATTTGTGGGAGTCCGATAGACTACTGTTACCCCCAGTAGACCAGGGGAGTTTGTAACTGGTCGTTTAGTCTTCTCTATAGTACTAGGTTTTCACCCCCCCCGCCACGCCAAATTTCGAACTTCTGTCTTCTTGACCGTGAAACCGACACATCGGGAGTGGTTAGGCAAAGGGGAGAGGCCCAGAACCACAAGGAAAGAAAATTCATCTTTCCCATAAATACGAGAATCAGACGTCCCGTAGGATCCTAGTTCTCTCTTAGCTATATTTCCGAACTCGTGTATATTTCTTATTGGAAGTAATGGTAGTAACGATGATTGAGATGTCATTCATGTTCATCAGTTTCACCGTACCAGTCGTTGAAGTGGTTTTGATTCTTCTACTTAAAAGTGTCGAGTATCGTTTCTAGCCGGTGCGGTTGTTCTAAAGGAGTTTCTAGAATCGTTTTGGGTCGAGAGTCTTCGTCAATAACACGGGCAGTGAGACCGTCAACCAATTGTTTGTCCTTTCGCACACAAACACAAGTTCTCAGACTTTATGAGTGTCGTATTTAACACTTGTTTAATAGGTTTAGTGACACTGAGGGCTCGACGATCGGGTCATTATTTATAGACACAATCCGGACCGAATGTGTTTTGGAAAGGAACTTAGGCTAGTACTACATTGAAAATGATGTCCGAGTTTTTCTCCAATTACTATCTCGTTTACACTTCCCTTTCTTCGAGCAAACCCACTTTGTCATTGAACGAGTTGAAAGTCTGGAGTCGTCTTTTATACTACCAATTAAAGTACAGAAACGTCCCTCATTACGTGTCCCGACATTACCAAAGTCTTAATTGATCGTTTACTTCTTAATTCGGAAGGTTTATGAGTCTTTGTTAAACGAGTAAAATAATTTTTATATATCGTTGTATATAATAAGAAACTGAGCTCACTGTATAAAAGGACAGCCCTCTTGGTTTAACATCCTTAATGTAAACAAAGGGTTACATAAGACACCCTGTTACGGTTTTATGTTCGAATGCCCGTCCTTTGAAGTATAGGTGTCATCTAAAAGGTGTACAGTCACGACCAGCCTTCGTCGAGGGGTCTCTCTATCGCAGACGAGGGCCCCTACTGCCTCCCGTCGCCGGCACGACTCCCCCTGGAAATAATCCTTCCAAGAAGGAGAAATCGCAGAGACTTGAAAGAAAGAAAAGTTGGTGGGACCTTGTCTCTAGTCAACCACTCCCGTCTCGTCAGTTACTATAAAATAAAATTTCTCAACCTTACACTCATTCGTTTCCGTTTGGTCCTCGGGGAAAGGGGTAGTAGAGTCTCTCGGCCCTATGTCACAGGGGGGAGGGTGGGTCCCAAGATTAGGTCCCAGGCGTTCGAAAAGAGTCTTTCAACCTATTAATGTCTAAATGCCTGGTTCTATGTTTATTCCCTATAAGACATCAATGGAGTGTTATTAAAAGTTACACTGATATAAAAAATTTTTTATTAACGTAAATAAAAACCGATAAGACCACACGAGCCCAAAAGAGATCAACGTTCCTCGTCCCTGACGAGAACACCACACGCCGAAGAACGCCACCGAAGAGAACAACCCTCTCGGTGCGTGTGCCCGAAGTAATGGACACCGAGGGCCCGAGATCCCGTGTCCGAGTCTATCACACCGTGTGCCCGAATGAACGAGGTGACGTATGCCCTAGAAGGACCTAGTCCCTAGTTTGGACACAGAGGACGGAACCGACTGTCTAAGAAATGGTGACTCGATGGTCGTTTTGGGGTGACACTGACAAATTTTATATTTTTGGTAAGAATCAAACGTCCGGTAGGCCTTTATCCGTTGTCCAGTCTAGACCGGGTGACTAACATCACACTTTCAGTCATCCGTTCAAAATTTTAGATCTGAACACTCCGTTGAATTACACTCTTCTATTGCAAAACCTTGTCACGCTGTAAAGGGAAAGAAAGACAAGTTCATTCCGGTGGGACTCAAGCAACGGAGTCCTGTTCTATTCCGTTGTCTCTTTCGTTATTCTTAAAGAAGGACCGAAAACTTTAGACTTTTGGAAAAAAAAAAATCAAGAAGGGTTTCCGAAGGGCCCACCGTGATCACCACTTCTTGGGTGGACGGTTACGTCCTCTGTGTTCTCTTCGCTTTTTGTACCCATCTAGAGACTCAGCCCTTCTAGGGGACCGTCTCCCGTACCGTTGGGTGAGGTCATCAGAACAGACCTCCTAGGGTACCTGTCTCCTCGGACGACCTGACGTCAGGTACGCCAACGTTTCTCATCCGGTGCGGACCTCGCTGAATCGTACGTCACACTCCTTTACGCGCACCTCCCTTGAAGACCTATTATCATCTACACCCTCTTCTCCCTACTCAGACCAACCACTCTCCTTTCCAGAGTCCTCCACTTACCGTTCGGGCTTGTACCCGTGTGCCTATGGTCGGATAGGTACGTGACTATCTTTCCCCTGGGTTCCGGTCAAAGAGGTAGGAGGGGTGGTGGTATGATACGACTCATGGTCACCTCCCTCTTCTCTAAAGTCCCAGGGGTCCGACTACGTATCCTAGACTCTACTGCCTGTCCCGTTTAGCTCGGTCTCTGTTGCAGTGTCTTATGGGAGTCTATGTGTCTGTCTTTCTAAGGTGTAGGAACCTACTATTCTTCCTTGGTCCCGGTCATCGACTTCCTCTCAACCTACACTACCCTGGAACGCCTACCGTCAGGACTCATTGAATCGTCGTCGGGACTCTAGGTCCGGTTACTAGTCTGTTCGACTCCTTACACCTGAGTCCATGGTCGCACGACCGTCTTCCGAGTGCCGACTTCTGGCCTGGCACCCCTTCGTCGTTATCTACCGTGGTGTCTCGTGCCCCTGGTTCCATCCTGGTATGTCCGTGAGTCCGGAACCAGGAGACGAAGAGGGTCCTGAACCGTATCGAGGTCCCACCCTTAGTCTACAGTACGACGACGGTAACACGTCCTTACTAAACTAGGTCTTCGACTCGTACCGACTACCAACAAATATCCATACATAGAATGTATGATCTCAAACTTCCTACTCTAAGGATCCGGTGAATTTCACCGAACACAACTTTTTTCTTTTTCCTTCGCTAGTAGACTGTACTCTAGGTCGAGACCATGTTTGATTGGTCTATTCGACACTATTTGACACTGGGGTGACCCAGGACCGAAAGACTACCCAATCCTTCCTTATCAGGTCTACCGTTTCTTCAAAGAAGAGGCACCTGGTGTAGCCGATGTAGTCATCGACAATTGATCACGTGACTCAATGCTTCCAAGACTCCAACGTAAATCCAAGAAAATGACTACCAAAGGTACCCATGTCTCCATTACCCCTTTCCTAGTACCGTCTGTACTGAGTGGAAAGGATGAGGACCCGTCGATGTACTAGAGACTCCAGGGAAAATTAAGTCTTTCACTCAAAAGGGTTTCCGGACTGTGGGTCCTCAACCAGGTCTTTGAAAAGAACCCTTTTACAAAATGATTCTCAGGTCGACCGGAACCGTGTTTGACCCGAGTCTCTCTACTTCCACCGTCGGAAGTACCCTACCTCTGACTCCTCTGCGAGTGTGAGCGAGCAGGTGTGGGGTCTGAGCGTCACTTCGCTCGACTCGAGACTTGGGTCTCAGCTAGGAAAACTTCTAGTCTATTCCGTCACTTACCCCTTACTCGAGACGTGTGTCGTTCGTGAGTCATTAACGTTTGTTTTATCGTCGGAGGTCCTTTCAGGAAAGACTTACACTTTAAAGACTAAGAATCTTGTTACCAAAACCGAAAGTTTCGTGTCTTTCAAGTCTCATTTTATGTATATAAAATTTCATCCAAAAGTTGGAAGTGTAGTCTTAACGGAATTCCAAAAGATCTTTCGTCTACCGGTCCGAGACGGAATCTGGATTACTCAGTCTGAGAGTCTCCGAACCCAGATCCTCTGTAAGCAATGGTGTCAAGACTGGGGTTGATCGTAAGTTCGGTGAATATTGAAGAGGGATGTCGGGTTTGGTGTTCCAAGTAGGAGAAGTGGAGAAGACCCTCCCGAAGGGACTGGTGGGATAAAGTGTGTCCTAGGGATGGGGTGAGTCGGGAGGAATAGAGGAAACCCAAAAAAGGGTATTGTGAAAGGTAAGTATTGTAGTAGGTACACAAACTAAACAGAAAAGAATGGGTAGACTGGGACTTACAGTCAAGAGGTGCCCGTCAGGAATGACGGTCCAGGGGTCTCGGATCTGGTCACGGACCGTGTGGCACCTGTGAACCATTCATAATCAACTCACTAGAAACTACGTAGGGGACGAGAATAAACTAAAGTCTCCTGGGGTTCTCCCTTCCAATTTTTCAACTCTGACCAACAGACACTACCCAACACAGTACTGTACTAACTTTTTTTTTGGGTGATTAGATCTTTGCAATTCATGACTCAGGGTCCCCAAAAAATTTTTCCCCCAATTCTCCGATCTACAAGTAAAATCAGTCACAGAAACATAGACCTGACGCGAAAAGTGACGACACACGCGAAAAGACGTCGACGCCGCTCACCCCGACGAGACGGAGCGCACGTCCGCAGAGTGACATCCCCGGGGAGAGCGACGTCTCGCGCCCGAGATTCCACGCGTCCGAAGCGGTCGACGTCGAGCACCCGAGGCATCAATGTCGACCACCCGAAATCTCACGTCCGAGGCGTCAACGACACGTGCCCGAATGACCGAGGTCCGGTACACCTTAGAAGGGTCTAGTCCCTAGTTTCGGCACAGAGGACGCAACCGTTCACCTAAGAAATGGTGACTCGGTGGTCGGTGGTCCCTTCGGGGAAGGTGGTGGGGAGACACTAGAAAATACTATATTTCCTTCGTCGACTAACGGAGCTTGGAACAGGTCGGAACTGGTAAAAGAGTTGATTTACCGATGTGTCATCGTAACCAAAAGTCGAAGAACCAACCCGTCCCTGTTCTGGACCGGATTCAGGTCCTCGTCTCCTTTCGGGTTCCTAGGGTGAACAGGTTCAGTGAGTCACAGGAGTCGTAGACGACCCAGAGGTTGGGGTTCGAGACGAAGGACGGCGTGACCAGTCGGGTGAGGGAGCAGTTCCGGGAACTGTGGGTTCTGGTTCGGCCCGTGGTGGGAGAGAACGGAGGTCTCCTTCGCCCACACCAAGGTTCGTAGACGTCTACTACCCCTCTGACAATAAATCGTTTTCTCTGTGTAGTAATAAAAGAACGGTCCTAGTACAAAGTAAATCGACTGAACCGAGGTGTAAATTTGTCGTAGGGGGTCCGTTTATTATGTTAATTCGTTTACCTCTCCTCTAAATCATTGTTATTTAAGGTGTCTTGACCACTAAGAAAACATACGTCAAAATTTTCCTCCTCTTGTAAATCTTCCTAGTTAGCGGGACTTAGAGTACCCGAGTTTGTAATATATCTTTGACGATCATTTTTGACTGTCCCTAAACTTTGTATGTATGTGTGCGTGTGTGTGTATGAACGTGTGTGTGGCGTCTTTATGTGAGTACCCAATCCGGATCCGGATGAAAGAAAAAAAAAAAAAAATGTTAGGTTTTGATTTTCTGTTAATATTTTTATCCGAATCCTATGTACACCTTCTTAAGTCCGGTTTTACCTTTTATTCGATGTCTTTACTTTGGAGACTCTCGGTCAGTTCCTCTCTCTTAACGGAGATCCTCGACACAATCTTGTCTATTTCCTAATGTAACCCGTGGATCTCTCGACTCAGTAGCACAGTCGAGATGGTACGTATAAGACACATTACACTCCGGTCTGTTACTGAAGGCACTTAAAGGGAAAGAGATATATATTTTGTTGAAAAACTTGGGGTAGGGTGGTAAAAATGGTAGGGGTTCGTGGCAGTCATGACGATAAATACATCAGGAAAGCAAATAAGCTCATACCAATGTGTGACCCCTCCCTTTGTTCATAAATAATTTGACAAACAACACAAAACGATGTCGAACATGTAAAGAGTATTATTTATGTGAACGAATCTTTCCTTTAATAAAGTGATTATATTTTCCTTTCGGTCTTAGTGACCAGAATTTTATCCTCCATTACTGTTTTTATTCATGTTACCTGAGGACGAAAATCAGTACTATCTGATCAAACGAAATCTGGTTAGAGAAACGGTTCTTGTTGAATTTTTAGACCTATTTTATATATTTTACATTTTTATTTTTGTTTCTTGAAGACAAACTTCTGTAACCCCTCTATGATTCTGTCGATCCGGGACTTCTTGATTCTCGGTTCTCGGTTCCTTTCTTGTGACTTTATTCAGTTTCCAAACTTAGTGACAAAGGGAGATGCGCAACGACTAAACATTTGAAGTATCCTGGGTCTCCGAGTCTTCAGATGTCGGTCAGAGTACTATTTTTAACTACAAGTCCCAGGTGGTTTCTCTTCCCGGGACCATTTGTGAAGTCTGAAAGTTGACCTTGATACTTTCCCGATGTGTAATCGTCACTCTCACTTCGTCTTTATCAAGTCACGAGTATTTCTGCTTTTAGGTCACAACTCGGGTAAGTTTGGGTCTAAATTTTTTTTTTTTTCTAGATGGTCATAAACTTTTCATACGGTCTTCATTTTCTTTTAAACCAAAAGAGACCTTCTTTTGTTACATTAGGTCGTAAAGATCAACCGAGATTCAAACAGTATCAAACAACATACAAGTCTCGAATGGTTTTAAATGGTCCATAAGATTCTCTGTATTCGTTTAGGGATTTTTGTTTCTTTTTTTTAGAATATACACTCAGTCTATAACCTCAATAGTATATATCTAAAGTTTTATAGATGTCAACTATTGAAGTTCTTTCATCTACTGTTCTACCTCTTAAAGTTCTCTTGATCTTAGAACGTTCTTTTTACGTTCAATAGCCTTTATAGGCTATTGGGTTTTATTCTTAAGTTGTCTACTACAAATAACTGTCTAATCTATAACGTCCTTTCTCTTAGACATTCAACCTTATATACTGTCGTCTTTTATAAGTCTGACTCTTACTTATAATTTTTCCTTTTCATATCAATTATATGTTTTCTATGCCCTGAACCATTTTTAAAGATTACACACATAAATCTCTAGGACTTCCTCTTTGTTCTCTTATAACTTGACTTCACTATAAGTTTATCTATTGTCAACTTTTAAAGGAGTACAAAGGGTGTCTGTAGTTCGATTTCTAAAAAATTTGAATTGTTAAAGTTTGTCTTGTTTCCTCTGGTGTAGATCCGTATAGTACCATTTTGATGAATTTCTGGTTTTTTTTTTTTTTTTTTTTTAGAACTTTGGTCGGTTTTTTTCTTTGTATAATGGAGGCTTTCTTTTTGTCATTACTACCTTCGACTCAAAATTTGTTTTTATTACTTTCGGTTTCTTGTTACTTTACTGTAGAAGTTACACGACTTTCGTTTCTTAACAGTTGATCTTGAGATACGAATAATTTTTGTAGGAAGTTTTACACGTATTTTATTTCTGTAAAAGTTTGTTTGTTTTGGGATCTCTTAAGTATATGTTGTCTTTACGCAATTTTCTTTATGACGTCTTTTAAGAATCCCCGTCTTCTGTTACTCTAGTTTACCTCGATACCTTTACCCCTTTTCTTACTCTGTTATCTTTCATGTTTACACACCCACTTTGGATTAGGTATAATTGACGTGTTTTATTATTATTGAATGACACGGTACATTTTATATACATCTTGATTTAATCCATGTTGTCACTGTTCTTATCCCTTTCATTATCAGTTCTGTACCTTTCTCGGACCCACAGGTTGTAATGTACAACGTATATATGTAAATATCTCAACTGGGAACTTGTTGTCCTTCCAACTCGTGTCTGCGGGGAGGGGTCGTGTCGACTTTCAGACGTATATCGAAATGTAATTGGGAAGATATAGGTTCCAAGGTGTAGACGTCTAAGTTGACGGATACTTACCCCATCATGACATTAGGTATAAACGACTGTTTTCAGGTATATGTTCGCCTGGATCTTTCAAGGGTGAGTACGACGAGTTCAACGTTGTGAATCCCTTTTGTAAAAGAGTTGATGTGTACCTTATAACTGAATCTAAATGGAAAACAACCCGGTATTTCATGTATGCTCGTTTATATTTTCTTAACCTTATTCTTCTCAATAGAATCAAAAGAGAACAACGACATTGTGTGACGGTGTTTCGATTATCGAATTTTGTTGTGTTTAAATACTAGAATGACAAGACAGTCAATCCTCAGTCTTCATCACTTTTGTTTTAATTCTTTTGTCAAGGTAAGGATTGTAGTAGTTGTTCTTAATTTATCATTTAGGTTTCTAATCTTTTCCATATGTGATTTGTGATGTTTTACAAAACTTTTCTTCCTAGATTTATTTCCCTTTCTGTAGACACAGGTACCTAATTTTATAAACTATAATTCTAACATTGCAAAAGGTTCAACTAGATGTCTAAGTTACGTCAGGAATAGTTTTAAGATTGGTAGAGCAAACGTCTTTACCTATACGACTAGAATCTTAGTTACGCCTTTACGTTCCCTAGGGTTCATCGGTCTTGTTCGAACTTTTCTTGAGAATGTTCAGTTAATTTTTTTTTTTTTTTTTCTGACTGTGGGGTTATCTTTTTACCCGTCTTCAGAACTGGTCCATGAAGTTTTTTTTCTTATAGGTCAGGTTTATTGGTTATTTGTCTTTTTTATTATTATTATTCATGAGGTAAGGTAATTAGAGGTCTCTTTACGCTTAGACATTAGTTTTGGTGTTACTCTAAATCGCTGTATGGACCTTCTGACTGACTTTTGACACATGGACTATCTTTACGTATCTCTCGGTTCTTTTACAAGTATCGGTGGATGACTGGCTTTGGACCTTTGTCTCCGGTAGGCGTCACCTTCCCGAGTCCTTTGACACTACCTAATCGTGCACCTCATTGCGTATCATTACCTCGTTTTATTTACGTATTATGTACGTTTTATTTACGTATTACATCGTTTTAACGTATCTGTTGTGCCTACTTTGAGACTACACGTTATACTGCGCTTTCTTCCGTATGCACTTTCTCAAATATGACTTACTAAAGTCAATGCAGTCAAAGTCTTGACCGTTTCGAATAGATTCCATAATCTTCAATTCTGTCGCCAGAGGAAGACACTACGACAAACCCCTCTGTCAATGCCTCTTCCCCTGAGGACTCCACGAACGTCATGACACACAGAATCAGACTCGTGACTAACGTTCACACACGGGTGAAAAGTTTTTGAGTAGTTCGACATATGAGTACCCACGAGACACCGTACTTATATGTGAAGTAACTTACACGAAAAATTAATTTATTCTTATAGACGTTAGGAGAATTACGAAATTCCTTAATGAACTTAGTTTACAATCTGAGTAACCGTAGGATATGTTTATCTTCAGGTTTTTTTATTTATTTATTTTCCTTATTTACACTCAGGTGTCTATTGATATAAATCACGTAAGTTTTGGTACAATAATTTAAGGTCACTCCAAGACAACGGACGATACCGGGACTCGAGTTCTGAACCAGAGGAAGGTAACTTTTCTCCACAAGTTCTTCGTGAATTCTAAATGCTGGTTCGACTCTAACGAAGAACTATATATTACTTTTATCCTATCTTTTCCTTTAACGAAAGAGACTCCAACTACGTCATTGTAAGTAATGATACACAGTAGACTTTAGGGAACCGATTCGTAGTCCCTGGAGACCTGTGGTACCCTGTATGACCGAATAGACTAGAGTGTCGACGGAGGGTCGACTGGTAGACTGAAAGACTAACTTCTGACGGGGAGTCTCTTTTGATGTTTATCATGATGGGAACCTTTACTAAAGTCTTTCCTTCTGACTCAGTGTAGGTAACCAATGTCCTAAACACTTTTGTGAATCCGTAGAGAAAGATGGGGATACTTTAGTACGGTGGAGAAGGCGTGTAGTGTCCGGAGTGGGATCCTCCTACCTCGTGGTAAGGTTCCCCGAAGGGAGTGGACGGCGTGTAGACTCGGTGGTCGTTTCGGTAGTCGAGATAAAAGTTTCGAGTAGACTTTAGGTCGGTAAGGAGTGGTAGAGGGTTCAGTGACGGTAGGGAGTGGGTGACCGGAGAGTCGTCTAGAGAGGTGAAAGTGGAACAGGAGGAAGTCAGACAACAGTTGTCTCGTCGGGTTCACTTAAATCTTTTTCTTAACTTTTCTTTTTTGTTCTGACTATGGGGTTATCTTTTTACTCATCTCCAGAACTGGTCCATGAAGTTTTTTTCTTATAGGTTTACTGGTAATTTTGTCCTTTTTTTTTTTCCTATGATGCCGTCTTTCACTTCTCCTTGATTTTTCGGAGAACCACTTTCACTTTCACCTCTCACTTTTTCAACCGAATTTCGAGTTGTAAGTCTTTTGCCTCTAGTACCGTAGACCAGGGTAGTGAAGTACCCTTTATCTACCCCTTTGTCACCTTTGTCACAGTCTGAAATAAAACTCCCCGAGGTTTTAGTGACGTCTACCACTGACGTCGGTACTTTAATTTTCTGCGAATGAGGAACCTTCTTTTCAATACTGGTTGGATCTATCGTATAGATTTTCGTCTCTGTAATGAAACGGTTGTTTCCAGACAGACCAGTTCCGATACCAAAAAGGTCACAGTACATACCTACACTCTCAACCTGACACTTCTTCCGACTCACGACTTCTTAACTACGAAAACTTGACACCACAACCTCTTCTGAGAACTCTCAGGGAACCTGATGTTCCTCTAGGTTGGTCAGGTAAGACTTCCTCTAGTTGGGACCCTAAAGAAACCTTCCTTACTACGATTTCTGAAACTACGACCCTCCCTAACCCCCGTCCTCCTCTTCCCCTGCTGTCTCCTACTCTACCGACCTACCGTAGTGACTGAGTTCCCTGTACTCAGACTCACTTGAAGCCCTCAACCACTACCTGTCCCTCCGGACCACACGATGCTAAGCACCCCAGCGTTTCTCAGCCTGTACTGACTCGTTGACTTGACTTGACTGTCAGGTAATTAGTAGTCTGAGTCTCGTATGGTGGTAAGACGAGTTTTGGGAGGATAGAGTGTGTCTTGTTTTCGGTTGTCTAAGTGGTAACAGACGGTCCGGGAGGTACTGGACTATCGGGTAATGGAGGGTTTATAGTGGAGGATAACCCGAACGGTCCGAGTGAGACGGGATCTGAGTGTCCAGGGTAACGACCAAGAGTCCGTGCGATTTATACGAGAGTGGAGTCCTGGGACTTTGGAAAGAACAACCCGTCTATGTCGGCTTTTCTATCAGTTCGACGACTGTCCTTCAACGAGAAATGGGAAGTTCAGTACTGTAAGACGGGTCAAGGAGGGAAGGTTAAGGCGTCCCGAACGACTAAATGACCCCCACCTCTTTGGGAAACGAGACAACGAGCGAGTTCCACTCTCTCATGTCGACAAGTGAGTCGTTTACGAATAGTCCATGCTGAATACACGGTCTGTCACTCGACGTACGGTTCTCGTGCACGGTTCCTGGGTCGTAACCGAAACGGACTCACTACGAGCCTTAGGTTTCTCGTCTCCCCTCGCCTACAGACGCGTGAGACCAATTTGGACGTCTACGCGTTCTGTAATGAAGAGGACCCAGGACTGTCTATCGTCGAACAGCGGTCATTAAACATCCATTATTCGATAAGTTTAAACGTTAGTAAGTCAGAAATAAATATCGACTCTCACTAAATTTCCGACACGGATACTACAATGAAAGCGAGAGACTACATAAAGAATTACCTCTCTTTTCTTTCATATTCTTTAATTTATATTCCGTCCCTCCCGGGTGTTTCACTCACACAGTACGGGTTCCAGTACTCTAGTAGTCAGACGTCTGACCTTTGTCCCACTCTTGGAGACGATATTCCATAAGAAAGGGAGTCAAGGGAACAAGTCAAAGGAACAAGTTTAAGTGTCCACCGCTATTCTTCCGTCGACAGTGACGACCCGTGACCATGTACTCCTTGGTACTGTCCGTGAACCTAATTGAGTAAATTGGGAGTGTGTTATCTCCCCAAGGGAGTATCGAGTCAACCATTTCTTAGACGGACGTCACATCCTCTGGGGTCAAGCTAAGGATTCAGCCCTTCTAGGGGACCTCTTCCCTATCCGATGAGTGAGGTCATAAGAACCCGAAGGGAATACCAAGCCACCCATTTCTTAGACGGACATTACTTCCTTTGGACCGAAACTAGGGACCCAACCTTTCTAGGGGGTCTCTTCCCTTTCCGATGGGTAAGGTCATAAGACCGGACCTCTTAAGGTACCTGACATATCAGGTACCCCAACGTTTCTCAGTCTGTACTGACTCGCTGAAAGTGAAGTTATCTCCCCATTCATAATCAAAGAAAAAAGGGAAGGTATAATGATTCTATATTAATTGTATGTCGTGGCACATTTAAATTCCACATGTCGTATATAACTGAACTGAATATAACACTTTTAGTAATGACGTTACAAGTCAATTGTAGGTAGTAGAGTATGTTTATGGTTTTGTTTTTCAAAAAAGGGGACACTATTTTTGAAAGTCCTAGATGAGAGAATCGTAAAATTTTTATATGGTGTGTCGCCACAATGAACATCAGTAGTACTCCATGATATAGGAGCCAACACATATAAAGTTAATAGGATTTTGACCTTAAAACATGGAAAACTAGTGAACATAGGTTAAGGAAGGGGTAAAGGGCGGGGTAAGGGCCCGTTAGTGTTTAGATTAGAGCAAAAGATACTCAAACCTACAAACGTCCAAAAACAAAAAAAAAAAAAAGTCTAAGGTGTATATTCACTCGAGAGTGTTATAGACAGGAGAGAGACTGAATCAAGTGAATTGTATTACGGGAGTTCCAGGAAGGTCGACATTGTTCCCACAGTCCTAAAAGAAGAATTCGAACTCATCATAAGACTCCATATCAGTAACTTAGGATGAAAAGTCTACGTCTTTAACTGTGACCCCAAGTACCATTCATGCAATGGATTCCAATATGTCTTCCGTTCTCTGTCTAAACCTTAAGTTTGGGTCTAAGCTATTGTTTTTAGAAACTTATTTTTAGGGATCGTACGCACGCACGATTCAACGAAGTCAGTACAGACCGAGAAACGCTGGGATACCTGACATCGGGTGGTCCGAAGAGGTAGGTACCCTAAGAGGTCCGTCCTTATAACCCCACTCAACGGTACGGGAGGAAGTCCTCTAGAAGGACTCGGTCCCTGACTTGGGCGTACAGGACGTAACCGTCCACCCAAGAAATGGTGATCGTGGTGGACCTTTTGGGGAGGAAAACCGTATGTGGAAACGTTTAGGTCAACCTTCAGAAACCTTAGACCGAAAGTAAACTTCTCTCTAAACTACGTAAACACTTGTTTACACTAAGTTGGTTCTTGATTAATTCACTTTATTCCCTACATGTCACCCATTCGGTCCTGGATTGAGTGTAATTCTCGATCTAAAATCAGTTGTGTAGTAGTCGGAAAAGGTAGTGTAAACGAGGAGGAGGGGAGGAGGGAAGGAAGTAAATATGGAATTTTGTTGACGGTAGACAAGAACGAGCGCTGAGAAGACCGACGGACCTGTCACAACAACTTACTCCGACCCGAGGGGATGCGTACACAGCACTTGTCGCCCATTCGACCGACCCCCGACCGACCAGATCCTACCGGGATCGGTGCACAGATCTCGTCCCAACCCAAAGTCAAAACCCCATTGTTGGTAGGTCGAACGGACCCAAAAAGTGCACCATCGTCGTCACACCGTTCTTTTGTTTACCTTCGTTCATCCCGTAGAACTCCAGACCGGGGGAGGACAAAGTCATGTTTAATATATCAGTCAGGTCTACACCCCCTACCTCTTTATCCTAGGACAGAGCACTACCCGTCCCGACTTTTTAGTGTAAAGGCGACTACGGAATGCGAATGAGCATGAGAGCCAAGAGGGGCACCTGGTTCCCTGGAAGAGTCCGTCTTCTTGAAGGACGTAGGTTTGTCCAGATATGAGTCCAAGTCAGGCAACAAATTGTAGTTACTAAGAAAGACTAGGAGACGAAGTCCAACCATCATAAAACAAGGGACTTTTACCCTCGGGTGGATGTTATAGAAAAGGATCTCCTCAAAGGTGAGAATGGGAAAATAAACAATTCGCCAGACAATTTAATTAGACCCAGGTTGTCGATACTCATTCATACCGTGGGTCTCGATGTCCGAGGTAAGTGACTCCCTCGACACGTGTCAGTGTGGAACGGACCTAGGGCACCGACACCTAGGCGACACTGGGACAGTTTCAACTGGAAAACACTGGCACAAAAGATGACGACGACGGGGCGTCCGTGGAAGGAAGACACGGGTAGCGCCTCAAAGACACGGGGAGTAAAAATATGTACGACAAGGACGACGGACCTTATGTACGGATGGAGGAGGAGAACCGGACCACTTCGGAGTACTTAGAAAATGTTGGGTCTGATGTAGAGTACGGTAGTGAGTCGTTTAGACATGACTAGACGGTCCGGGCTCTGTGTCCCCCCGACTTTTGTCTGAGTCGGGGCGAGGAGCACCCTAATGACAGCGCGACACCCTTTGTGGGACAAAGGTTCAGGGGCGGAGACGAGAAAAGGGTGTCCGTACCCACACAGACACGTATGTGTACAAATGTGCACTGACGTACACACATATGTGTATTCACATATATACACAAATGTGTGTGCGTGCGTATGGAAAATGTCGTGTCTACATGTGACCTAAGATGACTAACCACTTAAAAAGAGAAAGTAATTTGGTTCAAGAAATGTGAATCCCTTGTGTGGAGTAATAAGGTAAAATATTAATTTAGTGGGTCAGAAAGGAATATCATCTTTAGGTTTTCTTGTAATCGACTTGTCTGTTTACTGACTGACAGTCTTCCTTTTCAACGAGAACCTTCTCACAAATCGAGTTACAGAATTAGAACGGTTACTTTTCTGCTTTTGGGTCCGTTAATTTGATGAATAACGCTGATGTGACGGAAATGTATCCCTCGTTACGTAAGGGGGTTGAAGTCCCAGCTTTCCCCCTGTCAACATATAAAATTTGTTTCAAAGACCAAAATTCTTTTAAATGAAATGTAAAATATGTTTAAAGTTCACCCGCTTTATGTCATGTAGTTTTCACTAAATTCTTTAAACCGAAAACTCGGTCTGTCTAAACCTTCTTTTAAGACCGTGGTAAACTGGAGTCCGTTCAATTAAAATGGAGGATCAGAGTGAAAGGAATAAATATTTTACCTCGACGGGTAGTCGAGGACGGGGTCTGTACAACCCTTCTAAATGTTTCGTGCTCCGAATTAGGTGTTTTTACACATTATATGTATTCGAGAATAAAATAGTAATAATCAAACGATAATTAAATTTACTACGGATCTTTTGTCGTAATCGATTTGTAAATTTCCAAGTTCAGATTGGTATTATATAAATTCTCTACAGGTATTACCGACGATAGAATTTAGTCGATGTTGGTTAGAGAAAAATCAAAATTTTTTTTTGTGAAAAAGTAGTCTTTAAGTCTGAGTCATACTGTAAAAGGGTGTCCTAAATGGATGTCCTTAATTTCGTAATCGTCCCAGGAAACGTGCTCCTTTACTTACGTATGGTGTCGTACTACCGTTCGGGCCCTAGCGTTCCTCTCACTAAGTGTACGGCAATGACTTGATCATCTTGGACGAAAATTACCGGTCTTCTACAAGTAAAGGACTCCGAACCAATCATGTTTATGACTTGGCAGGAAAAAAGGTACGTATTTTTACCTTTACATTTCCAATCTTACGATACCAATTCTTACCAAAATTTGTTATAAAATACCGTAGACTTCCGTTGGGAAAATAGAAAATGTAGAAGTGAAAAATAACAGACCCGAAAATACTCGACACACGAACTTGATCTGGGTTTAGGACCCACGGTGTGAGTTTTAGTATACCACGTAGACAAAGAGACTGGTTCCTGCACCACCCTAAGACGTATAGTTTTAGCAGGGGGTGGTGTGTGAGTGTGAGTCGCCTTTTTTACCTTTTACAACGTAGGTACGGGAGAGAGTTGTCCCCGTCAAGACAAGTGTAGGGTACCCCCGTTCCCCGTCCTGGTTCGGTGTCAGTTGTCCCCCTGTAGTTTCACTGACCTCGGAAGAGAAACCTGTAGATAAAGGAACCTCTTAGAAGTTTTGACCAATTCCAGGGGTGGAACATACCTGGACCTTGGACGGACCGTGAGAGACTCGTTTATCTTTACGGGGTAGTAATAAAGTCTTTAGTTCGTTTACGGAAAATCGGAAAAAGGTTTATACCCCACCTAAAAAAAATTATTTTTGTACTAAATTGGTAAAATGTCATCACCTTTCAGTTCCCTTTGCACACAACATTGTTGGTGGTGTCACTATCCTCAAGACGACGACAAACACCTCGACTCACTCGAGACAGACCGGCTTCGATATAAGAGAAGATTTTCCTCACACATAAATATTTTTACAACACGGTTTTCAATTCACTCCCGGTGACTGACACGGAGCGCGGACGGGTAAAGCCACTACAATAGGTCTTAAGTGGGTTCGGTATGACACTGTCGACTCACCTTACGTTCTGCGTTCCTCCACCTCTTCCGTCCACCTTGGAGACTCTTCTCGCACCAACCGTACCTCCCGTGTAGCTTTCTACACCAACCTTAATATGACCTTTCCGTACAATCCCCCTTTGAGACTTCCCCAAACTTACAGTTTGTTTGTTTTCACAGATCCTAATTGTGAGATTTGTGATCTCCCGGTAACTACAAAAACTCTCCTAGTCAACGACCTCAAGGACCCCGATCCGGCGAGGACGGTAAGAATTGGAGTGCCCCCAAGAGCGGGAGGGGACACTTGTCGTTCGTCCTCGGACGGAGGTCCAAGTTGATGCGGAGGCCTCACCCGGTCGGTACAGCGGCCACCATATCAAAGTCTAAGAGAACAAGAGTTCAAGTGGTCTGAGGGACAACACAATGGGAGACGACAAAGATGTAACTACGACTACGTACCCTCAGAACACCAAACCTTACGAAATAGGAGTCAGAGTGGTAAACCCGTAACCATCCTTATGGGACCAAACCCCCTCCGTCAACTCTACAAGCCACTTGCAACTGGCAACCAAACACCAAAACGACGAGTCGACAGGAAAAACATACATCCTTAAACCTTTCTAATATCTTCTACGTAGGTACATGGGTCTTGGATCTTAACACAAAAGAAAATACCATCTTTACCCAGTTGAAGACCAGAGGGGAACTTATCTTACCCCCATTACTCTTTTACGTACCACTCTGTCATGTAAAATGTTTTATATAAGTTTCTTGTTCCTGGAGTCTAGATCTTCACTGGAACTCCCATCGGAACCTCTTTCTTTGTCTCCACAGTACTCTCGAAAGTCAAGTCAAGTCAAGTCGGCGAGTCAGCACAGGCTGAGAAACACTGGGGTACTTAGTGTCGTGCGGTCCGGAGGGACAGGTAGTGGTTGAGGGCCTCAAGTGAGTTTGAGTGCAGGTAGCTCAGTCACTACGGTAGGTCGGTAGAGTAGGAGACAGCAGGGGAAGAGGAGGACGGGGGTTAGGGAGGGTCGTAGTCTCAGAAAAGGTTACTCAGTTGAGAAACGTACTCCACCGGTTTCATGACCTCAAAGTCGAAATCGTAGTAAGGGAGGTTTCTTTAGGGTCCCGACTAGAGGAAGTCTTACCTGACCAACCTAGAGGAACGAAACCTGAAAGAGTTTTCCACGGGTCCGACGGTAGACCGAAGCACGTCAGTCCGCACGAACCCGGTGACACCGACAGACAAACCACTACTCACCGTCCCACCAGAGAAGAACGGTATGATAGAGGAACCCTGTAGGGTCTTCGAGGTCCACTCTCAAATTCAAGTCAAGACTACTGGTGAAGTATCCCTCCTCCAGTTCTGCACTTCTGGTTACTATACACTTTTTGATGTTTTCTTTACCCTCAACTCTTCGTGGTCGGAATGATGAACACCTTACTTAAGCGGTCCACTTACACCAAGACACCCAGTTTGACTGAACCCTGTTTCGGGAGTGTACCTTTACATCCCTCCTTTACACAAGGGAGGATTCCCTTGTATGCGTATTGTATATACACACACGTACGATTCAGTGAAGTCAGCACAGACTGAGAGACACTGGTGGTCGCTACAAGTACCCTAAGAGGTCTGGTCTTATGACCTCACCCAACGGTACGGGAGGAGGTACCTTAGAAGGGTTGGGTCCCTCACTAGGGTACAGAGAATTCAGACGACATAACCGTCCCCGTAAGAAGTGGTGGTTGTCGTACACCCTTCGGGGATTGCATACTCTATTTACGAGTCGTGGACAGGGAGGGTACCTTAAGGTCCGGGACCTTACTTCGCACACACGGAGTTTGGGAGGAACCGATAGACACTACTTTTGGAGAGGTCCTGTACTTTGTTCAAAGAGAGAGAGGGAGTCAGTACCTCGTTTAGGTCCCTTTAAAGTTTTGGTGTTTTGTACTCTCTTTCGGACATACTCTGTGGGACGGCTAGTATGGGAACTGACTCTGTCTTTCTGTTACCGTACCTTCACTTGATTGTGTGTCCTCCGCCTCGAGACCGGAGTGTCTTCCGGTATGTGTGTCGAGTCTCTCCCTGTGTGTCAAGGACCTGTTCACCGGACTGTGGACCCCGACTCTGTGTAAACTCCGTCTCGTCGACTCTCTGTCCTGAAGAAGTCGGTCCTAGGAATAGAGTCTGACGGAGGTCTCGACCAGGGCTGTTTTAGTCCTGCACATGTTTCATGGTAACCCAACAAGGAGTAAAATGGGACAAATTCGGGGTGGGAGAGGGGTGTAACTACAGGGAGAGGACAACTGGAGTCCTTAGGTCACTGGAACTCGGAATTCCCTCATTTTCTTGTAATTGACATTTTGGTCCATACAGCCGGTACAAGGAACTGAAAAGACTCGGAATCAAGGGAGTAGATTTATCCGTATTATTAAATAGAAACG
>SJYO01050590.1:39312757-39363619 GCA_006410555.1 Capra ibex | reverse complement strand
CAGTACATACCTACACTCTCAACCTGACACTTCTTCCGACTCGTGGCTTCTTAACTACGAAAACTTGACACCACAACCTCTTCTGAGAACTCTCAGGGAACCTGACGTTCCTCTAGGTTGGTCAGGTAGGACTTCCGCTAGTCGGGACCCTAAAGAAACCTTCCTTACTACGATTTCGACTTCGAGGTCATGAAACCGGTGGAGTACGCTTCTCAACTGAGTAACCTTTTCTAAGACTACGACCCTCCCTAACCCCCGTCCTCCTCTTCCCCTGCTGGCTCCTACTCTACCGACCTACCGTAGTGCCTGAGCTACCTGTACTCAGACTCACTTGAGACCCTCTACCACTACCTGTCCCTCCGGACCGTACGACACTAAATAACCCAGCGTTTCTCAGCCTGTGCTGACTCGCTGATTTGACTTGATCTTTTTGGTCGGTTAAAGACGGAATGACAAGATAAGATGAAAAGTACAAATAAATTATAATATATTCGTTTCTCACCGAGATCACAATTTGCTGGGCGGACGGTTACGTCCTCTGTATTCTCTGTGTCCAAGCTAGTGACCCAGATCTTCTAAGGGACCTCTTCCTTTATCGTTGGGATGAGGTCATAAGAACGGACCTCTTAGGGTACCTGTCTCTTCGGACTGTCCGATGTGTCAGGTACCCCAAATGTTTCTCGACCTTTGCTGACTTCGTTGTCGTACTACTGTTAAGATAATATAAAAATTATAATATTTACTAAAAATTGATATATCATAATTAATTTAAATCTGACTGTTTATAACTTTAGTAGTCTTAATGGAAGTTTCTTTTAAAGGTTTCGGAAACAATCTATATAGTTACTGTTTTATCAAAGAAGTCTCCTTGTGTGAGTCATGGGTGAGTAAAAATTTGTCCAAGGGGGTTTTGCATCCGAAGTGTATTTACACTGTAATGTGTCACACTTTTCAGGTTCGTGGAAATGGGTTATACCTTCTTTCGAAGTCAGTGATCCACCTATCCAAAGAGATGTCGAGTGTGACCATGACACCCATTACTTCACTGTCTTAAGTGTAAAGTATTCTTTTCGGTATATTTCCTTTGTTCTATAATAAAAAGATCTTTCACTAAATATTATTATGACTCTTTGGTAAAAAGATTTTAAGGAAGGGGAAGAGTTGTAAATGTCTTTTCCGATTGTCTAGAACTCTCTAAATGATAAACGACTATAAGTAGGTATACCATCGTGGTTGGTTTTCGGTCCTCGTCCCCCTCCTTTTCCCTTTTCTTTTCTAAAACTTTTTTATATTTACTTAGCAATGGAGATGGTTGAACTGTAGAGAATAAGTCCCCGGTCCTTAATTATCCGGATGGGTCCTGAGAGAGAACTAAAAGGACGACAGTAACAAAATTGTCTAAACGTTCAACTCGTACCAAAATGAGTAAAGCTCCTTGGAGTCTTTGTGGGACGTGACATTTTATAAGTGTAATGTTACGTTTAACGCAAGGAAGGTAGGATAAGTGATAAGACCTTCCATGTCTACCTCACGGTGTCGTTCTTGAATTCGTCTTCAATTTGTCATTTTTATTATGTCTCAAATTTCGGGATCAAGATGTTTAACCTCGACCGAGTCGTTTTGTAATCGGTACCGTTCAGGGTGGTTCCGGTCAAGTCTTTCCACGTTCTTGGTTAGGGACCGATGGAGAGTTTCCAAGTTTTGGTAAAGATTTATATCTAGGGTGAAATACAAACGTCCTCAACATTTAGT
This sequence comes from Capra ibex, assembly GCA_006410555.1. Lineage (NCBI taxonomy): Eukaryota > Metazoa > Chordata > Mammalia > Artiodactyla > Bovidae > Capra > Capra ibex. The sequence goes on along the minus strand of SJYO01050590.1, from coordinate 39,361,867 downwards.
CTCTTTTGTTGAAAAAAGGTAGGAGTTATTTTATAAACGTGGGTTTCGTTTTAGATGACTAAAGACCGAGAGATGGTCAAGACGAACCCGTATTTTAAAAGACTGTGAAGTGGTCTTTACAGTCGTTATCATATTCCGTCGAAATTTCTCCCTTTACTAAAAGACTGGACACCTATTGGAGGAGTTGCGGTTGTCCTTTTCCTTAAAAATTTTTGTGGACTTTGGATCAAAAAGGTCAATAATCATATTTACCGTGTTTGATAAAAAGAATCACCGGTTTAGGAAGGAATATCCTTCATGACCAGAAACTTAAGTCACTCCCCTCCCTCAGTACGATATAGGAACTGTGGGTCGTGTCTGGGAACGTACCTCTTCCTAAAAATTACTTATCAGATCTTTCCTCCCCCCACCCCTCCTTTTCTCCTTCCCCCTCTTTTCCTTATACCTCCCTCCCTTCTCCCTTGTTTCCTTCCTCCCTACTTCCCTTCCTCTCTTACTCCATTCAAGTCTTTCTCTAGAAAAGAGAGGGAAAATGAACATAGAAATAAAAAGAACTTTAAAGTTCGTAGAATAAACTACTATGGTCATGGTGAGTAGAAAAGAATCTCGAAGGACGACTTCTCTTCGAAGTCTCTCTCGAAGGACGAGAAGGACGACCCTCTGTGTCACATTACTAATTGATGGGATTAAGTTCGATCCTATACTGTGCCCAGTTCCTTTTCCCAAGCTATTTCGAGACTCCTCTAGTTCTGTCCCTCTTTGACGGAGACGGCCTTCGTGAACCCCTCCTCTACTCTCAAGTCCAACGGGACGGTCCCGTCCTAGACACGTGTTCCTTGGTCGAGTCCTGTCCCTTACACTCCTCCTTCCCCTCCCTCCCGTACTTAGAGTCCTACTTCCTTTTCCGACCGACGTATTGTCTGTTGTCAGGGGGGTTTTACGGAGTTCCCTATGTCAGATGCTTGTACCGTAAACCCTTTAGTACCTAATTTGTGTCAACGTGTTCAAATGAAGGATGACCGGAGAGTGTCAGAAATTATACGTTGACCTCTTCTCCGTTTTAAATTTTTTTTTTAAAAAAAATTCATTTAGACTTTCCTAATCAAAAACCTCTCCTTGGGGTTATGGTAACGAATGATCGATATAATTGAAATCGTATTATAAATGTAAAATACTTGAAGTCCAAGAAAAAGAGATTATACCTTCTTTACTGTCAACAATACTCTTTATTTATGATGAGTTTTTACTGATTGAGTCATGACCGTAAATCAATCACAAGTCAATAATGGCGACGACGATAAAGACAATAAGGATGGTGATTATAGTTCCACGTTACACTTATATTTTTACTTTTTACATTATGTATCGTAAAGAATTTGTCAAACCAGTCAAAAAGTAGTCCATAAGAAACTTTACGGTCCGGTCGTACATCACGGGACGGATCGTGTGTCCTCCATAAATAAGACAGAAACACCTCCATTGCCCAGGTTCTTGACTGGGATCGTTTCTCGTTTGACGTCCTAAACCCGTTCCATAAAAAGTAATAATGGAGACCCGTTCCATAAAAAGTAATAATGAAACCCGTTGTCCGGAGACTCCAGGTCCTCATCGCTTGAAGTAGAAAACGTTCTTCTTCCTTCTCAACTCTCATGGCAAAAGTTGAGACCCCTTTGTAATGTTTCTCAAATAAAACCATCTTCACAAACTTCTCTAACATTGTTACTCGAGGGCGGACGACGGTCCACGGTCGGTAGTCGAGTTCGGACGAACAGTCCCTCTACGTGTTCCGGGGAGTGGTTGTCGGGGAGGTAGTCTGTACACGCACTCTTAGGGTCTTTTGGGTGAGGTTTTTGTCGATAAAGGAGGGATTCTCCCCTATGTCTCAGTGTTTGTTATTTCGTCGACTGGATCGTAGGTGTCGTTTGACCTCTGACCCTTTCCGGTCCTCTCCGGACGTGAAAGACCAAACTGAAGCAACTAAGAGACCTTCCTAAAACCTGACTTAGGGATTCCTATGAAAAGGAGAAAAACCACTTGACGACGTAAGTAAATGGATCTATTAGAGCCGAGAGTATTCAGTGTCCGATTAGAGTGTTTATCAAGGATCTTTACTCGTGTATAGTGTATTTGGGTAGGGAGTCATGTTTCGTCCTAGAATGATTTGGAGAGATCGAAGGGTGACCAAACACCCATTTCTCCAAGAACTTTCTTCACCTCAAAAGACCTCGTTTTGGGATTTATCCAAATCTTATACTGTAAACGTAAAATGGTTTGGTATATGAATTGCAGATGGACTTAAATTCGTACTCTTAGATGTGTCTCAAACTTTTTCTTTACTCTGGTGAAAATTTTTTATCTACCTGAGTCGGTATGTAAATGTACATAGGTAAGAAAGGCTTTATTTTAAAAAAAAATTTGAAGGTTTTTTTTTTTTTATCTAGGTTCCCTCTGAAAGAGTCTCAGGTATCGTTCTGGGTTTTCAATCACTACAAAAGTTTGAAACCTAACCCCCTATTTCTCGGTGTCCCGTCTGATGTATGAAAATGTCATTCTTTCTAGTCTATAAATATTTTATATATACTATGTACATATGTGTATATACACATATACNGGTTCCCTCTGAAAGAGTCTCACGTATCGTTCTGGGTTTTCAATCACTACAAAAGTTTGAAACCTAACCCCCTATTTCTCGGTGTCCCGTCTGATGTATGAAAATGTCATTCTTTCTAGTCTATAAATATTTTATATATACTATGTACATATGTGTATATACACATATACATGTTTGTGTTTTTACACCATAGAGTTGACACGTAATATATTTCTTTCGTGGTTCCGGTCTCTAGGACATAAGTTAACAATGTAAAGTAAAACAGAATTGACTATTTGAACCTTCCCCAACCTGTTTTTCGTTTCGATTGAGACCTTTGAACAGTTTCGAGTATTTTAAAGCTCCTGAGGTGTCTGACCAAAGGTCTTTTCGCCCCGACGGGTTCGGAAGGATGTGATTTTTATATTGATGTCTGACAAGTGTCACTAACAAATAAAAGAGGCGACACAAGTCACCCCGTTCCTCCAATTTACTATAACTTTACTAGCCTTAGAACACCACTGGTGACATCGAGAGGGTGACATCACAGCTCCACCGGACGTGTAAAATAGTTTGGGTTAGTCATGTGGGAACAGATCTCTTGGGGATTATGGGTGTTTGAGAGGTTCGGGATTTGGACGTAGGGTAAAAGACTCTCAGACTCAAGTATAAGTAAGCGATGTGTTTTCCTTTTCTTTTGATTTATGACGTGTTATGTCAAGGACGTGTATTTTCTGTGTCATTTTGCGGATACCTGTCGTAGACTTCCGACCCTTGGACTCCACACTCTTACTTTCCCCAGGGACCAGAGTTCCCAAATTTATAGTTGTCCACGTCTAATCCCCATCGATTTCCTTCCGTTTCCTTTCTTTTGTTTTTTCTGTACGTTCCTCTTTTCGAATTTCCAAGAATTTACTCGTTTAGGTTTTGAACCTCCTTCCCAAACCTACGGTACCTCGGTTCCGGGAGGAAGGGATGAGAGTAATGATACGGACAAAGACGTGTATCCCCGTGGTTGTTCACTTAATTGTCAGTAATCCAAAAGTAACTCTCGTCAAGACGTCCCGGTACGGAAATTAGAGACAAATCTAGAAACAAAACCCTTGATGATTCTTGCCCGAAGGAAGTGACACTACTTCAAGTTCCGTCAAGGACACCCTGTGGGTTACACCATACACCCTATCGTCTGGTCACCAAAGTCAAAGTTCCTGATACTCAGAGTGGTGACTCAAACCTCGTCCGTTACCCACCACCCATCTCTCTTGACCACACACCCATTCTCCGGACCAAAACCTTAATAAGTGATGACCGAATCCACTACGCGTCTCCTGTCTTATGTTCCCACGTATAGGGCTTATGACCTTTCTTTTATTATATCGAAGAAAAAAGTTTCCGTTCGAAATACTAAGAATTAAACTTAGAGAAAAAATTTCAGGTCCATCGGGTCTAGTATGTTACTCGTAGAACATCGTATAAGTAACTAGCTTACTATTTCTTTAGTGACCTATAATAATACATAGTAACTTTCCTTTTCAAAACGACCTGAATTTCTTCTTGGTCAATAACTGAACTCGGGGGATACAATCTCTTTCGTTTGGGCCTTACATAAAAGTTTGTTTTACAGGTAAAACGAAGAATTATGACCCCACGTGTGTCAGTTGTTACTTAGATCAAAATGTAAACCGAGGTATACGATACTGGATCCATTAATTTCATATAGAATACCGATTATTTTTACTTCAATTTTTCAAACATTGGTTTTGTTACTGTCCTTTATTGTACACACATGTTATACAATGATTGTGTGACTGTTAAAAGTTTTCACTGAAATTTTTTCATAATAGTTAGAAAGTTTTGTGTCACTAAATAATTCGCTTTTCAGACTTACCAAACGTGATAATTTAAATCGAAAATTCAACGACGCAGTACTCGTTTAGAAAACAAGAGGATCCAATTTAAATCGTACGACGTAAACTAAAAAGGTGACGAGGTGTCAAATTGTAGTACATCGATTAAAAGACTCGACGAGTCCTCTTTACGTGAACCCTCCAAAGTGTTACTAAAAAAAGTCACTAAAATATTAGGTCCTTTTCTTTCATAGTTTATTAGGTTATCACTAGATAAAAGTAGTAGAAGAAACGGAAAAGGGTGGATATGTCAGAAGAGTATTTCATTTGTAAGGAATCCGTACTCTACTTTATTTTTTTTTTTTGCACCGACGGTCTCCTTTTGGTAAAGTCTTTACACAAACAATTTGTTCACGTTCGTTATTTAACTCGAATCTTCTCTTTCCGCCAATCTTCTTTTTGACTTTCATGACTGGACTCTCAGTTCGACTAACCTCGTTCCCACTTTCGCCGTTAAACCTCCTATTCGTCTTTCCTTTTCCCTATCGTTTTCTCTTATTTTCCTTCCTTTGCGTAATCAAAATTTGTATGTCGGTTGTCTTCAATGTAATCGTCCAAAGTATTGGTTTACTTCCTGTTATTTCGTTGAAACTATAATGGTGGGTTTTTCGGACCGTGTGTGACATTCGTTAATATGATTAATAATGTACATTCTTTGGTCAGACAGTAAGTGTATTAGAGTTCGTGACTACACTTGGTCTCCACATAAGGTCGTTAGGTTACCGTGTTAGACGGGAAAAGACCTCCTTATAAATATCTTTTTCAAGGAAAGACACACACACATTTTAAAATAATAAATTATTTGACTTTATCTTTGATGATTCCATAATGTTTTCACCATTCGTGAATACAGTCTTTCTAAAATGATCTTGGTCATTCAACCTTCTGATATAGGATACTCTATAAAAAGGAAGTGACAATTTTTAGTTTACCTGGACTCGTTAGACCGAAAGATAAATTTCCAAATGTAAAGTCCACGAGTGTCCCGTGATGTGAAGTGTTCTAGTTTCTGATACTCCTGTGGAAGTCCATTCCACGGTGGACGGATAGTCGGAGGGTTCTGTTCTGTCTAATGGAAGGTTTCGACTCTCGTTAAAAAAGTCAACACTTTTGCTCCTAGTCTGAAGTAGTAACGTTTATAGGTCTGTGACCTATTGATTAAATATCATCTTATATATTGTACCGGAAGATTAGACAGTTTTTTAGTTCAGAGAATACGTTTCGTTCTTAATTTTCTTTTTGTTTTAATGTAGGAGAAGACCGATGGTGTCTTCACTATCTTCCGTAAATAAAAGAATTGGATATTTTATGGGAAACGTTTTTTTAGTTCACCCAATTGTTTATGAACTAATCGATAGACGAGTCACCCTGGGGTAATACGGTATGATACTTCTTCATCAAACTTCGTAAAGTGTGTTTTTCCTTTTCGTTTTGTTTAGAAGTCCTCTTTCGAATTTGTTTTTGTAAAGTGTCCTTTTGTCGTAACTGACATTACTATTTTTAGTTCATCTTGTAAGATCTAATTTGAGAACCACTTTTGTAACTAGGTTACGAAACACAGACTTTGAGGGGACGTCTCACAAAGTACTGTTGTTTACATCTTGACTAGTTTATATTCTCAATTCAGTCCGGTGCCAGAAACATCCATGAGGTCACTACAATCGGGGTCGACGACAAAGTTTAGAAAGTCCCCAGGAACCGGTTCGAAATCCCTTACCTTAGGATTTGATTTTATTGGTCGTTTGTAAATTCTAAATCAACGGAAAAAATCCCCTGGGATCAAAGTAAACGACGGAGTTTCCGTAGACACTGGAAGGGGTTTTCCGACGATCCGATCGCGATCATATTTTGGTAGACGGTGAAAAAGAATTTCTTTAAGGAAGTTTACGTAAATGTTTGTAATTACCTTTAATGAATCTTTCTTCTCAAATATAGTTTTGTTTATCTTGACCATAGTTCAAAGAAGGTACATGGTACTCTGAAGATCTAGTATAATAGTATTAATTTTTTTTATTTCGAATTCAAATGTAAAACACTTTTCTCAAGACTTTCCGTCGTTTCTTTAATACAGTCGTACAATAACTCGTTTAAATCTCCCTTTTTATTGTCAGACAAAGAGTTGGAATCTATTCCATGAAAATCCGTAGATTGTATTAAAGAGTAACAGGTTTACAGACCATCGTAATCAGGACTAAGTCTATTAATTTACGATAGAACAAAAGATAAGACTACAATACAAAATCCTCATTTTTAGAGGACACTTTGGGTGAGAGGAGAAGTATCACCCCTCCCTACACTAGCTCCCGAGTTAAACCCGTAAGGAACGGGAGATCTCTTTATGACTGTTTCGGGGATTGTATAAATTCTATTAATGTAGTTTCCAGCGGACTGACTAAGCAAGGGTACCACTCTACGGTCTTTAGGGCACCGTCGTTCGAAACAAACTGTCTGAGACGGAGAGAGAAAGGGGATTCCGTGATTTCCTAATTAAATTTGAGATTTATTTTGTGAATTCTCTGGAACTACCCGTTACTGTGTCCTTCTGATGTATAAAGTAACGGAGATTACTTAATCGATGAGCTAACACGTGTATGTTCTATGGATAGTAACCACTAGTGTATTTCTGAAACCGGACTAAACCTGGTTGAGAGTTCCTAATGAGTTTCAGGGGGTCGATGTGACACATTGACGGGGGTCTCGTCGGACGTCAGGTTCCGTCTTTGAGGATGACTCGGTAGTCGTAGTTCAGCTTCTCAAATACGTGTCTTCCCGTGTACCCATGGTGTGACCTCGTTATACGTGAAACTTTTCGTCTTAGAGATTACGGACACTTTTTGTTGTAAGCACACCTTAAAGTCTCCATTTACGTAGGTATATTCATGGTCCGTACACGATAAATCTTACAAAATAGTACCTCTTTCAATTTTTTTTTTTTTCTTATGATTGCCTTTTCTTTCGTTTGTGTTTAACGGGAGACTCTTTCTTCATCCGGTCATAGTCACAGTAAACTCAATAAGAATTCGGGTATGGAACGTGACGTGTACTGACTTCAAGACCTCATAAAATCTTGTGTTCGACGAAAAAATTTTTTCCAGATAAACGAGACCATCCAGTGTAATGTCTGGTCTCTGGTGTCTAAATAAAGTTCGAGTTAAAGAAGCAAAAGTTTTAGTGTTTGAATTAACGTTTGTGAAGAGATACTGAGGTTTTACCTCTATATACAGTGTAACGATTCATTAGAAATCAAGGGTTGTAATACTCCATACTTAAAATATCAAATTCGGTCGTTTATCTCTATGACGAGTTAAACTTTTCCTGACAGACTGTTAAGTTCCTTCTACGGAACCAGTCTTATGTGTACATTGACTCGTCTATTACGCAGTCTTTCCGTCCGGTTCCGACTCGAGAGGAAAAGGGTTCTTTGAAGGAGAGAACTAGAGGTGGGGGGGTGGAGGAAGACCCAGACCCGAGTCTGTAAAGGGTCTGATAAGAGACGAAGACCTTCGCTCTGTGTCCGTCCGTCTCTTGACCCTGCCTCAGTTCAGGGTGGTGTGCAAAATACTTAATGTCACGGACCCTCCGTAGTCGAAATTCCTCTCCGTTTCCGTCTCTATTTCCTTTACACGTCTTTCATGTATTTCTATTTACGGACATTTTAGTGACAACAAAATTATGTAAGGTATAACTCCTTTATTTTTGCACTTATAAGAACTACTAAATTACCGTTATTGCAGGTCGATTCATTCTGGACAAACAGGTTGATCTGTTAATACAATAAAATACGTTTATAAATATCATCGACTAGGACTAAAAGTTAATGACAAGACTACCCGACCAAATCACATCTTTTTACGGAAGTGTTACACCCCGTGTAGTGAAAGAGAGGACTTTCGATCATTTCTACTTCGTCGAGAGGGTGCCCGGTCGTCGGTACGGAGAGCCGGTCGATACACGGACAACTCACGACGACCTGCTCGCAGAAGGAAGACCGGGTAAGAACCTACCTTGACAAGAGTCAGCGAGTAGACAGTCTGGACCCAAGTTTAGGACTGAAACTGACAATATTTGAGGTGTTGGAACTCCTTCAGTGAATTAGGTATTTTACGAAAGAGTAGATATTTCACTACTGTTACTCTGAAGGACACAACACCCGTCCTAATTTACAATATGTCATAAACGTCCAGTTTACGGATCGTGTCATTGACCATGTAACACTCGTATTTTTATATATAGTAGATAAGACTAACATTAATGATAATCATTATAATAGATCCCGTAGAAGAGATACCGAGTGAAGAGTCTCTTCACCTGATCCTCAGTCCTTTTGGATGTAATGTGAAAAGAGAAAAAGACTGGTGTCCTGGTTAGAAAATAAGTTAGAAAGTTTGAGAGTTAAAAGAGTCGTTATTCTTTCTGTACTAGTATTGAAGGGACACTAAAGTTTCATAGAAAAACTCTTTTTTTAAACCAGGATTTTATATCAAGGTTTTATTCTGTACATCTATGTAGATTTAATTATTATAAAAATTACTAGTCATCCGACTGTCTTACTTATGAACACGTGAAACTTTAAGTTTACTTCGGGAGTTCCTAAAATTAAACATGAGAATGGTCTTTTCTTCCGAACTACATTAAAGAGTTTACCCAGTATGACTTGTTTTTAATCTAATAGTAGTTTGATTACGATTCTAAAAATTTACTTTATACAAAACCTCAAACCCATATGTTGTGTAATTTAAAATTTTACAACTTTAAAATAATTCTTAATTGGGTAGGTAAATTAGGTCTCACTCTATTATAACTCTTAGGCGAAATCGTAAGTCCACAAGTATTCCTATATTGACGGAGTGGAATGTGGTCCTGAACCATGGACGTTTTACACTATGTAAAATTATCCAACAATCTCTAAATGAAGATTCTTCTAAGTTTCAGTATGTCTACCGTACTTCGTCTTCGTTTTGGACTTGGGTCCAGAAAGACAGTGATTTCTAGTGTTAGACAGATTTATGTTCCAGTATCTCTCGATAAGACTTATACGGAACTCCAAGAAGTCTCGGAGTACTCATAGAACTAGTCTCGACCGTTTGTAAGTGACTAAATAAGTCTTAGACGACTAGAGAAGGTATACCTGACTTAGATCCTTTCTGTTTAAGACGGAATGACGACTTGGTTACTCGTTAGGAGTCTTCATTACCTCAATGTATTCTAATAAGTCTTTAAGAAAGGAATGTACTTTATATCCTTTTTCGTAACTATCTTTCGAATTAAAATCTCAGATATGATATGTATTTATGTTATCTAAATAAACTTTTAGACTAATGAGACCTTGGGACTATATTAGGAGAAACAAAAATCTGTCTTAAACGATAGTTGAGTCGGACGGAATCTGGAATAAATTTGTATAAATAAATGGTTTACCGTATTCCAGGAGAACTTTCTATTCAAGGTTCTACTTAAACGACACTTAAACACAAATCTTGGGATAAGATTTCCTATACTCGAGGAAAGGTAAAGGGGACAGAACTTTCTTGAGGGTTGATATACGAAGGTATAATATACGAATTTTGTTTGGATTTACTGTTTACGAACAAAAACTATTCTTTTTTTACTCCAAAGTCCATCAGTGTCGAAGTCAGAGAATGTGTGAAACGACTGGGTTTCCGATCTAATACCTATAGTGAATTCTTTCAACTAATAATAAAAACGTTTGTGACTTCTTCATATATTTGGGAGTTTTCTATTGGGTTGGTTGAAGACTCATAGAGTGTCTTTGTGTAGTAGTAGGGATGTCCGATACAAGGGAGTACTCATTAGACAAAGAAGGAACTTTATACTTACATGTAAGGTGTAAATGGTGTGGGATTCTACCTGTTGATTCGTTGATTACACGTGAGTGACAACTGTTAAATGTTGTACTGACGTTTCAAATGGAGAGCTCAAGACGTTAAAAGAACAGGAACAGTAAGAAAAGTAAGAGGTGGAGGAACTCCTAGAGGTCGTTGGCCAGTTGAAGACGAACCCGGAACGGTGTGAGTAGTGCCATCATTCTGCGGAGAAACAGTTCGACAAAATAGGCCAGACGTTTAAGACCCAAGTAGGACCTCAGTAGAAGTTATAATACTCGGAAGTTGTAATATAAAAATTTCTTACATCAATTCTATTGTTAAATCTTGTCATCTGTCATGTCAGTGGTTACCGGGTCTTTAATTGAAACCCCTTTTTTTTTTTTGGATAGTTCTTAATACCCATATGACAGTCAATTTTCCGTTTTATCTTTTTAGTGTTTAAAGTCGATAAAAAAATTTAGAACTAAAAAATTCCACCCAAAGAAAATGACAGCAATAAAACTAAGTAATTTACTACGATGAAAAACGAAAAAAAAGGGAATGTTCTTTACCCCCGAACCACTTCCATCTCTGTCATTATACGAATAAAGACCACAAAACCGTTCCTTGATTCTGTCAAGTTGAGGAGTGTCAGTTCGTTCACTAAGTATGGCTGTCGAAGGAAAAGGTTAACGAATTCTTTGACTCTATTTCGTTATAATTTAATAAAGAGGTTCTTAGTAGTTCCCGTACACATTTCGGTCTATTGTATATTCTCTGACCTACTGACTAGTAACTTATAAAGTAAGGTGACTCTTTAAAGTCGTCTTCTACATCTTTCTTTCTTTCCGAACTTTTGCGTCTTCCGGAAAGGTCGATTGTCAGTATGGGTATGCAAGAACAAGAAAACTAATTTAATTGGACTTGGCCCTCCTCCTACTCGATCAAGTACTTGTTCGTGTGTCTGTTCTTAGGCGTTTGTGTACGTACTCCCCATTACCCCCTCCCGTCGAAATGTGTGCTCTTGTCTGTGTCCGTTGTTGTGTCATTGTTATGACGTCTTATTAAACGTCGGTTTCATAAACACCAAAACACACACACACTGTCACACAATACCGAGAAAAGAAAAAAAGGGTTTTACTTGAAAACCGACTTTATAAGGGTGTCTACTTTTTTTGTGACGTGACGCTACAAAACGGATGGGGAACAAAGGGTAATAAGGATTAACTGAAGAAGTTTCTCGTCCGTCCCTTTTTTGTTCATCAAATTGTTGTCACGTGTAAGTTGTGTCTTTCAAGTCTCTCCTGTATAAACATATATAGAGGTTTTAGGTACACACTTTATTATTTTACAATTGTTAAATAATCCTGAATTTAACAGGACGACAGAAGGTCCATTTTGTCTACAGGTAACCTAAAAATATCTGAAATTTTTTTTTAAAAGTCCCTTTTTTGTTCCGTTCGTTCGATGTTGATGACACCCCAGTTTACCTAGTACGTACCAATCTTTTTAATTCTGATTCTCATGACAATCTTCCAACTGTCAGAAACGTTACTAAATCATCTTTTTTTAAGTTTTTAATCATATTTCTTTTTATTCAAAGAATAAATACTTTTTATGAATAAAATTCCTATAAAAACGTACATTGTATAATAAATTCGTACTCCTATCTACCCCTTATTAAACGAAAGTACAAGAAATCAGATTCTAAATGAATAAGTGTTTGAGTTGATACATTTTCTTGAACCTTTTTTATATAGCTGAGTTGTGTTATAGTCCATCGAAAAATAGGTGTAAAGAGTCTTTTGTAATTAAAAATTAATAAATCATACATGTGACTCAAAGTAATATTATCTTATGTTATCTTGATCACTCAAAAAAGTAATATTAATTTTATTAAACTTTCTCTTAGGACTCGATTGTACGGAAATCCTCAAATAAGTAGATTATTAAAATAAAAGTTAATTCTACTTATAGTTTTAGACAAGTAGAGAATAGTTTTTACATCTGTGAGTAAAAATTTTCTTTTATGAAGTATATTGATGAAGATAAACACTATGATGATTAGTTAAGTAATGAGAATATTGTCTTTTCGTAAATTTTACGTGTCAAAAATCTAATATTCTCTTTATTTTGTTAGTAAAATACAATTAAGAGAAGAGGAAATCTGAGACTATGGTAATGAGATACCGTCGATTTTTGGAGAGGTACCGTCAAAAAAGTGTGATGAGTTTGTCACTGTAAGTTTTTTTCTTACTTGATTCATTACTGGTCGATGCTCGTGAGTTTTATTTACTTATTTACAAAATTATCGAATAAAGACTACTCACTTTTAAGGAAAGTGCTGAGTCTAAACTTCTAAGTGTTTTTTGAACGTCAATCAGCGACACCAAATAAAACCAACAAAAATAAGGAGTCTATTAATAATAGTACTCAAAATTATCTCCCCATGTCCTAAAGATCAACATTCTGGATCTAAGATTTAGAGCGAAACACAGAATACTGATACCTGTTTACTTATTCGGACAGATTCCTGTCACTTTTGTTCTTTTACTGTTTGTACCCCTTCCATAACAAGTAAACCTCAAAATGACACTAATAATAAAGTATTATACATAGGGTAGTCACCCCGAACGATATGTCGACTCAACTACAAACAAATTAAAAAGTATCTGTTCCATAATGTACGTGGAATCTCATCGGAGGGATGATTCAAAAGTCTTTTTCGTCACACAAACACTATCCATACATTCGTGTAAGGAATTAAATCGACGAACTTCTCTACTATTTGGGTTCGTTCAAAAGTCGTACCCCACTTTAATCTGTTTAACGATCAGAAATTTGGATCGTTCACTCACACGAGTTCCCTGAACACCTTGTAAAGTTCTATTTCTACTGGATCCTTTTTTGTTAGGACTTAGAGGTGAACAACTACAGTACACTACGGTGTAGATCCAGTACAATAATTTTATTTCCGGTGTCGGTTGAAATGTCGACCGGGCGACAGACAATCCTTGGACATCCACGATTACTAAGAAAGAAAATTTTCCTTGTCTGTTACACTTCTTGTGAAAACTTAATTTATGTAGATAAATAGAGGTATAGTTATAGATGACTAAAGACCCGTTTTCTCTAAAACAGTTTCGTGTAAACTGTACCCACGGTCTTAAGAACTGTTCCAATAATTTATTTCAACATCTATCTACACTAAAAATTTTATAAATTCAGTTATCTTTGACATTCTTTCTCAGTATGTCTTCCCACTGTCGACTAAACCCCATAAGTGATCCCAGGAACACTTCTGTGTTCTCTTCTGTCTAAGTGTACTGACCTCTGACCGTTCAGGACTAGGTTGGATTCGTCACCTTCGTCTTCAGAAGGTATCTTAAATTGGTCGACATGAGTCGTGCTTAGTGTTGAAACGTCTCCTACCCGACTTTGACAATTGATCATATCGTACTCACAGAATATGACACTATATATATACCGCCCGCCCCNCCCCCCCCCCCCCCCTAATTTGTTTTTGTACTCCTTTAACTCAAATATTTCAGTTACGTACAGGTTTTAATATTCCGGTGTCGGAGGAGAAATTTTTCTCTCTTCCTTCGTAAAAGAAACGTAAATCCATCATGAGGACGGAAAAGTCTAATTTTGTACCTAAAATTTTAGACCTGTCCTTCGAAGACTACCCCCAGTTTTCATCCATTCTNTTAACTCAAATATTTCAGTTACGAACAGGTTTTAATATTCCGGTGTCGGAGGAGAAATTTTTCTCTCTTCCTTCGTAAAAGAAACGTAAATCCATCATGAGGACGGAAAAGTCTAATTTTGTACCTAAAATTTTAGACCTGTCCTTCGAAGACTACCCCCAGTTTTCATCCATTCTATAAACCCGGATTACATGAAATCCGTGACGTTTTTGTATTATGTAAACTTATTTAGTAATGGACCTGTTTAAGGATGGTACCGTAAGACTGGGTAAGTTCCAAATCTTACTTTTATGTGTCATTCATGAAGAAGAATACTTAGACAACCAAAATTTAATCAAGGGGGTTTTCCAGTCCTTCGTTAACAGTTAAGGAAAGTAGATTCTGTGTCGAAGTAAGTGATCAGTCCTTAGATCGAGAATTTTTTACGTCTAACGACACCTAAAAGAAAATTACTAAAGTCTTGTATAATAGTATTTATGTTAATTCGTGTAATAGTGAAAGTTTCTGTATGTTGACAGTAATTTTGGTTTCCTTATGACCACTTGTAAAAAAAAGGATTAATCTCTAAATGGAAAAAGGTTAATTTGTCCAGTCAAATTTTTCGTTTAGGTCCATAGACCAAGACGAAGTTTTATAGAGACCATTGAAAATCCCGTTTAAAGTTCGTAAAATATCTTTGTCTTTTAACTCTTTTCTTGTAAAGTTTTTACAGACATAATGTTTAATCCATTCATTTTAAACTCCCAGGGGGTTAATACAAAGAAGGTAAAGGTATACATTCCTTTAAACAGTGTTTACCCTTGTTAGTTTTGTTCCAAACCTCGGAGTGTCTACACCCGTTCGAACCATAAAACTATGCTTGACCAAAACTTTCAGACTTAGATCGTGTTTTCTCTTTAAACCAGTACTGAGTCCTCTTCCTCATATATTGTTATGGATCGTCAATAAAATTACTTTCTTAAATCTTCATAAAGTCCTTTATTCCGTTTTAAAGTCTAATTATGATATAGTTTTAGTTTTAATTTTCGTTTGTACGGATTTTACTATGGTCCTGACTATCATGGTTATTCTGTTTTGTGTTCAAATAATTGTGATGAGAACACTTTCAATCGGTGACGAATAAAAGTTATTTTACAATCAATTAGTAAGGTTCACGGATCTTTCCTTTCATAATTGATATCAGGTCTTCGGACGACACTTTGATCCGTCGTCTATCAGTTACTATTACAATTTATTGAAAGAGAGAGACTCTACCCGGAATGATTAAAATTATTTAGTAAAAAGAGGTTGTTTACTAATCAGTACTAATGTTTCATATTCGTTTTGTGATTGATTACTTAGACTCCTGAGAAGAAAGTACGACGAAGAAATCGTTATTAAACAATTTAAATAAGTGACATTTTTATAAGAGATAATGTCTAGAAACCCTCAAATCACAGATAATTGTTGTGGAAGTATAGAATTGTCTTCTTGTTCCATATATTTGATGAGATTTACAATATAAAATAAAGTCAGAAGATTTCCTTCAAGGTTAAAAGTGTATTAAAAGTCAATAGTTGTTTTATAATGAAAAATCTTGTCTCAAAAATCCCACTAATATCTTTAAATTTTATAAAATTTTAAATTTAAAATAAAATTTAGATTAATTAATTATGGTTTATGTTATCGACTCATTTTTTTATGTAGACCTTTGATTATTAGTACATAGAAACACGAATCCTTTAATACATGAATCCTTTGAATCACGATTTCCTTTAATAAGAACGTGTTAAGGTCGATTGATGTAGATCTTATAAGTTTAAAACATGTAATATTGTTGACAAGGTTTTTCTTTTAAGAATAGTATCTACTTTGTTTAATCTATAAATATTATTTGCATTTATTTTCAAGTTTTATTAAAAGAATTCAATGAGAACACGTTTTATTTTTCTTGGTTAAATACGAATTATGAAAAATTCTGGAAAGTGTGTTTATATATTAATAATTATATTATGGAAAATTGATTCCTTAAAGGATTTTAATTGCATCTTTTTACTCATTAATGGACCTACCAGACTATATTTTGAGATTAAAGTTTAGAATTCACAATAAAACTTATATTAAACTCAAGAGATCCATAACTTTTGGATCTAATTTACACTCTGTAGACACAAACACACATATGCACGTAATCATGTACGATATACATACGATACTTAAGAGAGAATTTATCGACATTGATATGTAACACAGTCTCTTCGATCACATATACACTTAGTTTATTAAAAGTCGATGACCGAAATTTTTTTTAGTATTTTTCTTCGGTGACATGGATGTATTCCTGACACTTTCGTAAATATTAACTCCGATAGTACAGGGACTCTAATGTATCAGAATGTTACTGTACTTTTACTACTTCTTGAGTGACTTATAATTGTTTTTTTTTAAAAGGGAACATAACCTTTTTGCCAGAAAAAGAACACTGGAAATACGTTTTATACTCGGGACCATTTCTACTTAAGAGTGAGTGATAAACTATCAGGGATCCCAACGTTTCTTTAATCTCCTTTTGTTGTCTTACCCTTTCTGATCTCTAGAGAAGTTCTTTTAATCTCTATGGTTCCCTTGTAAAGTACGTTTCTACCCGAACTATTTCCTGTCTTTACCATACCTGGATTGTCTTCGGTGGATTCTTCTCCACCGTTCTTATGTGTCTTCTTGACATGTTTTTTCTAGTAGTGTTGGGTCTATTAGTGCTACCGCACTAGTGAGTGGACCTCGGTCTGTAGGACCTTACACTTCAGTCTTTCGTAGTGATACTTGTTTCGATCACCTCAACTACCTTAAGGTCAACTCGATAAGTTTAGGTCTTTCTACTACGACACTTTCACGATGTGAGTTATACGGTCGTTTAAACCTTTTGAGTCGTCACCAGTTCCTGACCTTTTCGAGTCATAAGTAAGGTTAGGGTTTCTTTCCGTTACGGTTTCTTACGAGTTTGATGGTGTGTTAACGTGAGTAGAGTGTGCGATCATTTCGGTACAAGTTTTAAGAGGTTCGGTCCGAAGTCGTTATAGTACTTGAAGGTCTACAAGTTCGACCAAACTTTTCCGTCTCCTTGGTCTCCAGTTTAACGGTTGTAGACGACCTAGTAGTTTTTTCGTTCTCTCAAGGTCTTTTTGTAGATAAAGACAAAATAACTGACACGGTTTCGGCAACTGACACACCTAGTTTTATTTGACACTTTTTAAGACTTTCTCTACCCTTATGGTCTGGTGGACTGGACGGAGAACTCTTTAGACATACGTCCAGTCCTTCGGTGTCAATCTTGACCTGTACCTTGTTGTCTGACCAAGGTTTATTCTTTTCCTCATGCAGTTCCGACCTATAACAGTGGGGCGAATAAATTGAAGATACGTCTCATGTAGTACTCTTCCCTACATGTTCGGTCTTAGTTCTAACGGCCCTCTTTATAGTTATTGGAGTCTATACATCTACTGTGGTGGGAATACCGTCTTTCACTTCTCCTTGATTTTTCGGAGAACTACTTTCACTTTCCCCTCTCACTTTCTCAACCGAATTTCGAGTTGTAAGTCTTTTGCTTCTAGTACCGTAGACCAGAGTAGTGAAGTACCCTTTATCTACCCCTTTGTCACCTTTGTCACAGTCTGAAATAAAAACCCCCGAGGTTTTAGTGACGTCTACCACTAACGTCGGTACTTTAATTTTCTACGAATGAGGAACCTTCCTTTCAATACTGGTTGACTCTATCGTACAAGTTTTCGTCTCTGTAATGAAACGGTTGTTTCAGGTAGATCAGTTCCGATACCAAAAAGGTCACCAGTACATACGTACACTCTCAACAAGACACTTCTTTCGACTCGTGACTTCTTGACTACGAAAACTTGACACCACAACCTCTTCTGAGAACTCTCAGGGAACCTGACGTTCCTCTAGACTAGTCAGGTAAGATTCCCTCTAGTCAGGACCCACAAGTAACCTTCCTGACTACGACTCCGACTTTGAGGTTATGAAACCGGTGGAGTACGCTTCTCGACTGGGGAACCTTTTATGGGACTTTGACCCTTCCTAACCCCCGTCCTCCTCTGCCCCTGCTGTCTCCTACACTACCAACCTACCGTAGTGGTTGAGCTACCTGTACTCAAACCCATTTTAGACCCTCAACCACTACCTGTCCCTCCGGACCGCACGACGTTGAGTACCCCAGCGTTTCTCCACCTGTACTGACTCGTTGACTTGACTTGGCTTGACTTTATACTTAACCGTCTTCTCTACCCTAAAGTTTCCTATACTAGTACGTCGCCTATGAGTATACACATCTTTGTAATCTCCCCAGAGTTTACACAGAACCGGTGATCGTGCCAATGGGGGTCATGGAGGTTTAGTCTGTAAACGGGACGTCGTTACACCTATATTTACTTCGTGATTTAAATCCTGAGTCGTACAGATTTCTAATTAAATTTTAAGTATTCTCCGAAGACCTCTACTAGGGACTCGTGTTATTGGTAATCCCGATGTCGTTACTTCCAAACGTCTGACTACTTTTTTTACTATAATGAACAGAGTTTAATTCTTGATTTCTTTCGTTTCTCGAGTTGACGTCTCTTTACCGTGTCACAAATATTACTGTTCTGTTTTGAGTAAGTCCTCATCTCTGACCATCAATTTGACGTCTTTCCAATAATAATATTCTTCATTATCCCTATATATCCGTTGCAAAATCTGAGGATCCTTTACTGTAATCTGATAGTGAATTGTTTTAGTTCACTGTTTTCAATTTTCAAAGAGTTTCATCTTTCAAATAAAGATGAGATTCTTTGTTGGTCAGGTAAGATTTCCTCTAGTCGGGACCCACAAGGAACCTTCCTTACTACGATTTCGACTTGGAGGTTATGAAACCGGTGGAGTACACTTCTCGACTAAGTAACCGTTTCTGAGACTACGACCCTCCCTAACCTCCGTCCTCCTTTTCCCCTGCTGTCTCCTACTCTACCGACCTACCGTAGTGGCTAAGTTACCTACACTCAAACTAACTTGAGGCCCTCAACCACTACCTGTCCCTCCGGACCGCACGACGTTAAATACCCCAGTGTTTCTCAACCTGTGTTGACTCACTGACTTGACTTGACTTCTATGTTTACGAGGGTCCTTCTATAGTTTCGAATTAAGAATAAAAAGGATGAAATCAAATGTAGCCACCTGTATCCTGATTGATATTTTATTAGAACAAATTGTTTTTGTTCAATATCAAGTGGTTTAAAACATCCCACCGGTACAAATTTTATTTATTCTTATTTTATTTAAAGAATCCATGGTCATTGACCAATCTTTTGTTTTCCTCTTTGTGTGTTGAGTATTGTCATTAAATTTTTAATATATGTATCTTTACGGAATCCGATAGGTATTTTTCTTTATAGTATCCGGACATTATCCTTTTACTTTTTGAATCGATGTTTTCTATTCACTTTATCTATTTTCGACATAGTTCAAGTATTTAACCTTCTTTTTATAGTCTTTTTATAGTAAGATTTTAATAAAACCTATAATTTATGTTTAGTTCAATTTTAGTTGTTAACACGATAATTTAATCGTTCCACTAGGATTTCAAATGGACCTTACTACCTTTTAATTTCCAATTCTTGTAATTTTTTTTACTTATTTTTCGTCTTTCTTCATCTTATTTTAAACAAAGTGATCTAGAAGTTTTTATAATATTTTGGTACTATTTATTTTAAGACTAGGGTGTTCGTTACCTTGGAGTGGTGAGTTGTACTTCGTTTTGTTAGATTTCTATCTACATCAATTTACCTATATTTTTCATTGAATTTTTTTTGGATTATATCCACTTATAATTACTTTAAGTTCCTACTAGAGATTCGTGTTCCGTTACTCCTTTAGGATTTCCCTTTATGTCCAGTTCTTGTATTTTTCTCAAAAGATATCTTTTTTGAATTTCATTTATTTTAGAACGGTATTTAGACTCTTTCGGAGGTATATTTCGTGTTTTATTAAGTATGTCAGGTTACTCGTTTTTTTTTTTTTTGAGTTTTTGTTCACGAATTTAGTGAAGTTTAATAAATGTCTTCTTTTGATGTTTGTCGATTATTTACTTAATTTTTGAAGTCGGTGTAATCATTAATTACTATCGTCTCAATTTCACTCTTTTTGTAAGGTGGTACGTACACAGTGTCAATACATTTTACTATCAAAAGGACACACAACCAGATCTACACTGTCTTACGGAAACAAGTCTCGACCTAGTCCGTGATGAGCCTCGAAAATTTTCAGAACCGGGGAGTAAAATAAGATGATTTTTTTACGTTTACACCCCTTTAATTATACCTTTCTACGAGAAACCTGATAATAAATATGACCGTTTCTTTTTTTATCTTCTTTCTTTACTAATTACAAACTTCTTACTCGTGTATCTTATCTTATAACAATTTTGGTAATTTTACCACAAAACCTTCTTATATACTCTTTTAAAACTACTATACATTCTTTATGTCCTATATTTTCAGTTATTTTCGAAACTGTTAAACCACTTTTATTTCTCATAATCTGTTCTTTTTCTTTTCTTACCTCGATTTCTCTTTTCCTTCTTTTTTCCTTTTTCCCCCTTCCTTCCTTCCTTTTCCCTCCCTTTCCTCTCTCTTCTTTCTTTCTTCCTTTTTCCATCTTTTCGTCTGTCCTCTACTTTCTTATGACTGTCAGTTAGTTTACTACAGACCCACCCCTTGTTGGATCTACAAGGATCAATAATAAAGACGTGTCATTCTACAGAATAATGAAAATAAAAGACGATATAGGTAGGTATAAAACCGTTTGAGAAGTGACACCGGGATTAGAATACAAATATTGACCTTTTTTCTGTTAAAAATTTTTTAAGATATTTCCTATCTTTTAAGTAGTACAACGTATGGATAGTCAGACTTTTTGTTTGACTTGGGAATCTTATAGACGTCTGTTCTCCTCGATTTTATAACTTGATAAGTGATACCTTAGTCTCTTCCGTTACCGTGGGGTGAGATCATGAGAACGGACCTTTTAGGGTACCTGCCTCCTCGGACCACCCGACGTCAGGTACCCCAGTGATTCTCAGCCTGTGCTGACTCGCTGAAGGGAAAGTGAAAAGTGAAAGTACGTAACCTCTTCCTTTACCGTTGGGTGAGGTCACAAGAACGGACCTCTTAGGGTCCCTACCCCCTCGGACCACCCGACGGCAGATACCCCAACGTGTCTCAACCTGTGCTGACTACGCTGAATCGTCGTCGTCGTCGTGTGATATCTTTTGTCATATTTCCAAAGACTTTTTCGATTTCCGTCAACAGTATACTAGCTCGTTAGGGAGAGGACCGGTCTATAAGTCTGTTTTGATATTGAGTTTTTCGATGTGCGTGGGGATACGAGTGTCGTCGTGATAAGTGTTATCGGTTTATACCTTTGTTGGATTTACGGGTCGGTGTCTACTTACCCATTTCTTCTACACCGTGTTTGTATGCTACCTGACGATGAGTCGGTGCCTTTCTTACCTTTTTACGGTAAAAGTCGTTGTACCTACCTGGATCTCTAGTAGTGTGATTCGCTTCATTTAGTCTTTCTCCTGTCTATGGTACACTATAGTGAATGTACGTCGTATATTTTATACTGTGTTCACTTGAATAGATGTTTGGTCTTTTCCCCTTTCTCCCTCCCTCCCCTACCTGACACTCAAACCTTACTCGTCTACGTTTGATAATGTAGATCTTACTTATTTGCTCTAGGAGGACATATCGTGTCCCTTGATAGAAGTTATGGGACACTATTTGGTATTGCCTTTTCTGTTACCTTTTCTTATACATACACATTGACTTAGTGCAATGATAATCTCGTCTTTAATTGTGTCGTAACATTTAGGGTATGTGAAGTCATTTTATATAAAAAATTTTCTTATTATTGGATAAAATTAACCGATATAAGGGTCATACAGGTTTGTTACCCTCGAATCAATTGAGTCCCTCTTTTTTAATCAGATACTGAAAACTGAACCAGTGGATTTCCTGACTTTTCAAACGGAAACGTAGGATTTCTGGGTAGTGACCCAATCTCCTTTCCGTTTTAGGTCCTTCATAGTCCAGTAGTGATAAAGACCTTTACCAGATGTCCAATTGTCTTGACAAAGAAAGCGGGATGTGTAGGACTGTACCTACCATTTAAGGATGGTCTCAAATCCATTTAGTCTCGACGACGTCGTTGTTTCGGGAGGGGTGAACGGGAGGTATGTGGGGTTTTGGACTATATGAAACAAAAAAAGGACAGGAATTGATCATTCACACTATATTAAAGTCACACCAATGAAATGTAGAGAAATTTTACTAGATTTCTTTTGTGTATGAAAGAAGTCCCAATTACAAGTTCGTACTTCTATAGGGTCAAAATTAAACAGAAGTGTAGAGGTGAGTGAACTCGGACGAATAATTGTACAGGTAAGTTTATAATTCTCTTTTCTTTAAACCTAATAAAAACAAGGAGACGATTTTTAGTATACACCCATGTCTCCAATTATTTCTACGAGGTTACTCCGAACTTCTTAAGACAAAGGATTTCGTTTTAAACAAAGGTTCCTACTTCCCACCTCCTACTTAGACTTATTTATGTGGGTTCGTAGAACACATAGTACGATATATGTTGATCCTCGTCATTGAATTGTTTTTCAAGAACCCGTTTAACAAAGGAAATAGGGACGATAAGGAAAAAGGGTATTACCCTTAAATATTTGTTCTACATTAATCTCACGTTCTATCATGTCTAGTATAGACGGTTTACTGTTTAGGGTAAGTGAAAATACATAATAAAGAGGGTAATTCAGTGGACTCAACTGTTTTAGGGGAAAGAAAAATTATTCAATTTCTTTGTTTGACGAAGTATATCTATGTGTGGACAGTAATCCTATTTTTTTGTTTGTTTGTTTGTTTTTTGATCGTCACCATAGACCCGATAAAATGTGTATAAAAATGATCAATGGACAAAAAACAAAAACATGGTAATTCGATATTAGTTTTGACAATGTCAATAATCCTCTCATATAAAATCTAACAAAAGTTTATTGTCCAAAAATTGGGAACGTTTTGGGTATTATTACAATCCGTAAAGTGTTAGAGTTTCCCGTATCGGGATGAAATTTTAAATTTAGATAAAATTGAAGATAGTGAACTTATATTGTATGTAACCCGACAAACGATAAAATGTTTACAAAAAGGAAAACCGTATCTATTGAGACAAACTTCTTACACCCTTTAAGTACTCGGATCTAGACGTCGACTGGATTCAAAAAGATAGTGGAATCTCAATTCTGTCTCCATTATGGTCTCGACCGTTATAAAGGAACTCAAGAATTAAAAATTTAAAGTGTCTGTTTTCTTTACCGTTACCGGAGACTTGTCCAGTAAAGAAAACTGTCTTGCCTTTACCCTTCTCTAAGTATTTATAAAGTTTTGAAGGGGTTATACCGTGTGACACTGTACATTAGTTACCTAGGAGTACGAAAATATACAATGTCGCCCTTGAAAGTCTTTACTGAATGACCCAACATGTAGACTAACTTGTTGACGAGTCGAACGATGTAACGTTTCAACCCCTCCGTAACTTCGTGTCTGTCCCTTTCTTCCTTTCTAGGTCTTTTTGTCGTAATCGAGTTGTTTAAGTCACGTAAACGTGTCTGTTTGACCACCAATTTTTTCTTCTTTAAAGTCAAAGATTTGTAAGGTGTGACTTTCACTCTCCGAGATCCCTTTATCTTTACAACTGAAACCGAGGAAATTTTCTTATCGACCTTATTCTTTAAATTCCAAACACAATGAAAGGGAAAGAGTTCAATTTATTGGGTACTTTATTTCTTTCGACAGGTGAAAACTACTATGTACTTCACGACCGGAGATCATTACTTAGTCTTCTTCACGAGAACCGGTTCGGACGTTAAATAATGGACTTGAAGTTTCTACCATTATTATTTTCTAATTAATTTAGAATAGTGACTTAAATATCGAGAAGAAAATATAATTGTGTTCGAACTGAAAAGATAAGTCAGATTGAAATCTTTTTATATCTAATCGTTTGTCGTCCAATCGTTATCGTTTTATAGTCATTCGTTCTGTAATGTCCTAATTGTCATTTACCCTTTTCTTTTCTTAATTCAGTCATCCTTCTAATTTCCCTTGGTTTTATGTCATAATGGGTAACAGATAATGGTCAAGGATGATCATCAAACATTAATTTTTTATGTCAAAAGTCACAGATAGGATAATACAAGGTTCAGGAAATTTTAGACATTACGAGAAGACAAAATACCTTTTCTATATTTACAAACACCTAAATTTCCATGATTTATAATAAAATTTATCGTAGGAGTTTAATATCTAGAATTTATGGACGTAGTAATTAAACCCTGAATTACAGTTCCCCATCTTCCACTTTGTGACATTCGAAATTCGGTTCTGTAAGGAAACTTCTCGTTCTTAAATAAAAAGAAGTTGAAACTACTTCATTTACTATTAAAATGACACCAAAATTTTTTATGGAAGAAGTTTCTACTATAATTAACCTTTTACTGAATTTATTGTATTTAGTACCGTAAGACTTAAAGATAACGAAGACTTTACTAAAGATCAGTATATTCTATTTAAATACAGATGTATAACTTGTGATTTATGAGTGATTATACTCATTTCTAAAGGAATGTTCACTTTGAGGTTGTTGTTTCAACCTCAAGTAGCTGTTTTGACCTTTCTACCCCTTCCTTGTTTATATAGGACTATTGGAACGACTGACTGCGACTATCTCTCAAGAGATATCTGTGCCCCACCAATATTCCCGGTGTCACGAGTGTCCGGAATAAAACCGTCGACGGAACTCAAACTTTAGACCGACTGGTCCACACACCTCGACAAAAATTCTCCACCCTACCTTACACATTCTTCAAGGAAAAGACGGAAATCATTGGTAAAAGTTGTGTTTGATAAACCTTTACAGAATTTAACTGTATCACGTCATTTCTCAATTTTCGCACATACTTACAGGAGGTGTTTGAAAAGACAATTTTTGAGTAGAATTGGTTAAAGATCGTAACAAATATTCTGTTGACGTCTGAATTTAGTGTTAAACCTAAGGTGACAGTGATCGTCTGTTCCAAAGACAAGTCGATTTGTGTAGTGGTTGCAACATATCTAAAATACCGTTTTTATGGACTCGCGAGTGTTTAGAACTCGTTTTGAGGTGACCCTTGAGTACCAAATAAATACTGTATTATTTTGATAATACAAAAGTCGAAAGTAAATCATTGGGAAATATAAAATAAGTGTTCAGTGTATGGGAACATAAATTTTCCTCCGGGTCTGTGAGGAATTCGAAAATATCGACGAATAAAAAGGTACTCATTTACTACACATATATACATATAAGTGTTTAAAAACCGAATATAAAAGTTTATAAAGTACATCTGAAGTTAAGAAAAATTCCACTACCCATGAACTCCAAAAATACCTTAATAAATAATCGTCTTTAATTTCCGATGATCTTTTTCATAAAATTTGAAAACTTAAATCAACTACATCTCCCGGTTTTTATTGTTTTATTAATGACGTCCAATCCATATTTTTATAAATATAATATTAATGGAATAAATTAGAATGACATGATACGTACATCCTCTATTATATTCTGTTCATATATGAATCTTTATTTAATAGAAAAGTATTTAATTTATCCAGGAAATATCGTTCTATTGGTATAAACAATCAAATAAGGACCACTACACCGTCTTACGATTTTACAACAGTCCTTATTATGATTTTATAAATAGTCTAAACTCGATGTTTAAAGTCATATACCACAGATAGACTTTCAGATTCCTTTAGTGTACGAAAGTGACTGAAACGTCGAATTGACTTTGATACAACTTTCTGTGATTCAACTTAACATGTCTACAAGTGGATAATTTGATCGATTCAGTACAAGTACCTTTGATACTCGTAGTTATATACTTGTAGTTATATACTTGGAGAATGAAAATTCTCCGAAAGGTCAAGGTGTCTAGGGAATGTGATTTTGCCTCCCCCAGTTCATACATAGACTTCTGTATTATACACCTTACGGGAACTGAGGTATTACCAAGGAGTCTCAACTACTTTCCGTCAAAAGTACGGGTCCACATCACCCTCAGGAGGAAGTCCTGGATTGTATGAAGTTCACTCCACTCTACTGAGTTTCTGGTGGTATTCCTCGGTCGTTTTAAGGGAATGTCTCAATAGAACCTCAGACGAAATACTAGTGTTTGTACAAGTAATATATTTTTTATGGTAAGTATCCAAGTAAAGAACTATACGTATACGTACATATTGTATAATGTCTTATATAAGTATATACACAGTTCTTATATATAGTATGTGGGTTGAACCGTATTTGTCGGTTCAGTTAGCGGTAAATTTGTGGGAGTTTCCCCGTTAAATTTGAGATAAGTAACGAACTCTAAAGACGAATTTATCTGAAGTGAAAATTTTTCACTCTACTACTCATCTAAACCTTTATCTGAAACATCATTTTTCTAAAAAAACGAGAAAACAACATTTCTCTAAACTAGGTATATAAATAGAAAAAGACATAATGATTCCCCTGAACTAATCACACCTTGGAGTACTGTCAAAGGATTTTAAGATACTACTACACTTGTGTCTTATTAGTGTAAAGTCAATATGTGACGTAGTACGTATACTTTATCATATAATTCAAAAATTTATAGGTCTTATTAAAGAGGTGTCTATATACTACGAAAGTGTAGGGATAATAGGTATAGTATATAAAAATATTGAAATCGTTTACTTAGGGGTAAAGTCACACGATACTTAATATGTATCAGTGTGAAATAATATACCAAACAAACAAATCTAAGAATAGTAGAGAAGACTTATTCAAATATTAACAGTTTCCCTTTGTTTTACGAATTTGAGTATTACAATACTCAAAATGCACTTGTTACTTACGTCTGCATGGTTTGTTGTGTTCCTTTTTCAGTTTCCTTCCTACGTACTGACCTTTACATGAGGTGTTTTTACAGGTCAAGTCTCTTTTGTACAATTACGACGTTACGTTTCTGGGACAAAAGAAATGACAAAAGAAGTTGTATATTTGAACGAATTTATAATTCCGGTAAAGACCAGTTCATATTTATCAGTTAGGTATGACGAAGGTTCCTAAACTGATAAAAGTGGTTGAAGATCTTTAAATTGTGACAACCCATTTGAAGACGTTTCAGGGGGAGGGGGCTTTGACTGGACAATGACTTTTCATCATTTTCAAATAGTTACATATTGTCCCGAGGACGTAAGAGACTGAATAACTTTTGTAAATGACATTTTGTAAATAGAAAGAAATACCAACTCTAAACGGGTCTCTCATTACCGACTAGAAATATTATAAAAAGTGAAGATGATGATAAAAGTAGATAAAGAGTTCGAAAAAAAAGAAAAAAAAAAAAAAACGGGGTCTGTCCTTTGGATTCTATTGAAAAGTATAAGTCTCTGTCTAGACTACGTCTGAAGAATCCTTATTTCTAACGAATTAATTAGGAAAATAGTCGTCTACTGTTTTCTATGCCCCAAAGACACAAAACTTTTTACAGAGAGGGAAAGGATAAAATAGTTAAGTAATATTTTGCTCATGCAAAAAAGGAATCTATAGTGAATGGAAAAAATTGACACGAAGGTTAAACGATGTAAGAAGAAAGAAAACAAGTTACCGATAAAGATCTCTAAAATTAAACCTCAGGGAAAAGTCGGGACGACTCCGATTACTTCTACGTACAAGGAACTCCAGTTAATTTGATCTGACTTTCCTTTTCTTATGGTCATTCATTTTGTCACGTTAAAGATGATCGTTACAGAAGTTAAAATTATGTGACTGAGGTATGTATCGTTATTTCACGCGTAATCTGTCTGTCCCATTTATTCAGAATGAATCCATTGTTATCAACTGAGACCGGTCCTTTAATTTGAACCGGTCAAATATCTTCGTTGGTCCTAGATTAACGTCATCTCAGTTTACACTGGTTTACCACACCAGTCATTTACGTACAAAGTACAGAGTTTCAATACGATTACTAGATTCAGGGTTCCATCAGAAATGTGTAGTACCGTTTTGTCTGTGGGACTTGGAAGGCAAATGTAAATGACGACAGTCCACCGTGTCGTAGACTCTTTTTATACTTTCTTTTATGGTTGAAATTACGAAAAGAGGGGGGTTTGCCGTTTAGTACATATTTTCTTCTTAGGTTCATTCAGAAATAGTTTAAGGTAAATAAATCGTCTTTTTACTGGTTACAATAAAGTTTGTAGAGAGTATCTTAGTTTCCATTTAAATAAACTTTTAAGTCTCGTGTAAAATACAGAATCCGGAAACATTTAGGTCCAAGTCCTTATATTACTTAGGAGGGTTGAGTCTACACCCCAATGGGTTCAACAGGTCTTTGGTTCTCCAAGGGACATATCATGTTTAAGGTTTTCCATTTCTTTATTGTGAACGTATATAGTGTCATGTGTTGAAACGATGGATCCTCCTGTTACAGATGGTCGTTTGTACCTTACCAATCGTTGTAGATTGATACATTGATTTTACAAGTCCAAGGTGGGTTTTGGTCTGTACTACGTAAATAAAATATAGGTAAACGTTGCGGATCCTTCTGTGGTTCGTTTGTCGTCAAAGAATCAATTACTACACCAGATTATGAAATGACGTATTACTCGTGACCTTATTGGTATAACTACTGCTATGGTGGTGTTAGTGGGTCGTTCGTTAGGTTCAAGATTGTTGAGAGACTCACTGTCCAATCGGTAAGAGTAAAAAGTCCAGTCCTTTGACTTCGAGTGTACTCCGGAAGAGAAGTCGTTCCAAGAGTTCGGTAATTACCCTCTATACAGAGTTTGGGTCCAAAGGTTGAGGTTAAAGTTACCACAAAAGTACATTGAAGGTGTCTTTATTATTTCCTGGAATATTAGGACCACCGAGTCTACCATTTCTTAGATGGACGTTACACCTTCTGGACCTAAACTAGGACCTAACCCTTCTAGGGGACCTCCTCCCGTACCGTTGGGTGAGGTCATAAGAACAGACCTCTTAGGGAACCTGTGTCCTTGGATCACCCGATGTCAGCTACACCAATGTTTTTCAGTCTGTACTGACTCGTTAATTCGTGTCATATTAGGTGTATGAAACAGTGCCACTTTTGATACTAGTGGGGTTGATTTAATATTCAAGGAACGATTATTTTTAACGAACGGAAATATTTAAAATTTAACGGTCCACATTATAATTGTCGAGATACACAGTTGAATCGGTCCGGTATCAGAGGTCAATGAGTTAGTTTGTGGTTAGATTCACAATAACATCTCTATAAAACTTCTACACTGATTGTAGATGTTACTCAAGTGAAATTCATTTCTTATAAGAAGAAGTATTAGACCCACCCGGACTAGGATAGTTGACTTACCAGAATCTCCGTCTTGATGCAAAGGAAGTCCGTCTTCTTTGTGGAGGACACCTGATTTCGTAATCGAAGACAGACTCTCAAAGATCGGGTAGGACGGAAGACACACTTAAGACACACTTAAAACCTGAAGGAATCGGTCGGGGGTATTGATACATTCAGTTAAGGACGTTATTTAAAGAATTATACTAATTTGAAGAATTACGTCGAGACAAAAAGACTACCTTCGGACTGACTGTATAATTCGGGTCACCGTCCGTGTAATAATATGTCCTTGTTATTTACACATGTCTTCACCGACAGACTTTAAGTATGTTACATTGGTCACAAATGTTTTAATAAAAGTAAATTTCAAATGTGAGATGGTTCAGTAGTTTTAGAGAAAAGTTAATCTTCGTGTATATTTATATGTATAACGAAAATCCCATGTTTGTGTCCTTATTGTAAACCTTGGGCACTTCTTTTGACATTTACTCTGTCTTCGAAGTCACGGAAAAGAAAGTATGATTGATATCCTTGATACCTGAGACGTCGAGAATATAAGAAATATATAGTTTCTTACTATTAGAATATTTTTTTATTGTAGAGATTTTTGATCACTTGAATTTAAAACTTTTTGTATTTAAAACGAAGATTCGAAGGTGATTTAAGGATAAAGACTAGTTAAGAAAGGAAGAACCTGAGGATTAAATCTGTCATAAAATTAGACAAAGTCCAGTCAAGTCAGTGAGTCAGTACAGACTGAGAAACGTTGGGGTACCTGACGTCTTGCGGTCCGAAGGGACAGGTAGTGGTTGAGGACCTCGAATGAGTTTGAGTACAGGTAGCTCAACCACTATGATAGGTTGGGAGTAGGAGACAACAGGGTAAGAGGAAGACGGAAGTTAGAAAGAGTCGTAGTCCCAGAAAAGTTTACTCAGTCAAGAAGCGTAGTCTACCGGTTTCATAACCTCAAAGTCGAAATCGTAGGCAGAAAGGTTACTTATAAGTCCTGACTAAAGGAAATCCTACCTGACCAACCTGGAGGAACGTCAGGTTCCCTGAGAGTTCTCAGAAGAGGTTGTGGTGTCCAGTTTTCGTAGTTAAGAAGTCGTGAGTCGAAAGTAATATCAGGTTGCGAGTGTAGGTATGTACTGATGACCTTTTTGGTATAGAAACTGATCCGCCTGGTAACAACCGTTTCGTTACAGAGACGAAAAATTATACGAGAGACCCAACCACTATCGAAAAGAAAAAAAAAAAAAACCAACGAAACAAAAAATAAAAAAATTAAAATTTTATAAATTAAGAATGTACACAAGGGTTTGTACTTGGGGGGAGGGTGGAGGGAGGGGTGTTGTAGAGAGACCCAGTAGGGGTACGTGGTTGGGGTTCGTACGACGTGGGACGCAGTCTGTATCTGACCGCTATCAAAAGAAGGTTCCTTGTTCGCAGAAAATTAAAGTACCGACGTCAGTGGCAGACGTCACTAAAACCTCGAGTTTTTTATATATCAGACAGTGACAAAGGTAACAAAAGTGTAGATAAACGGTACTTCACTATCCTGGCCTACGGTGCTAGAATCAAAAGACTTACAACTCAAAATTCCGTTGAAACAGTGAGAGGAGAAAGTGAAAGTAGTTCTCCGAGAATCAAGAAACGAAAGACGGTCTTCCCACCACAGTAGGAGTATAGACTCCAATAACTATAAAGAAGGCCGTTAGAACTAAAGTCGAACACGAAGTAGGTCGGACCGTAAAGTGTACTACATGAGAGATATATTCAATTTATTCGGTCCACTGTTATATGTCGGAACTGCATGAGGAAAAGGATAAACCTTAGTCAGACAACAAGGTACAGGACAAGACAATGAAGAACTGGACGTATGTCTAATAAGTCCTCCGTCCAGTCCACCAGACCATAAGGGTAGAGAACTTCTTAAAAGATGTCAAACAGGACTAGATGTGTCAGTTTCCGAAACCGTATCAGTTATTTCGTCGTCATCTACAAAAAGACCTTGAGAGAACGAAAAGCTACTAGGTCACCTACAACCGTCAAACTACAGACCAAGGAGACGGAAAAGATTTTGGTCGAACTTGTAGACCTTCAAGTGCCAAGTGTACGACGACTTCGGACCGGACCTCTTAAAATTCGTGATAAAACGATCGCACACTCTACTCACGTTAACACGCCATCAAACTCGTAAGAAACCGTAACGGAAAGAAACCCTAACCTTACTTTTGACTGGAAAAGGTCAGGACACCGGTGACGACTCAAAAGGTTTACACGACCGTATGACTCACCTCGTGAAAGTGTCGTAGTATAAAATCCTAAACTTTATCGAGTTAATCTTAAGGTAGTGAAGGTGATCTAAACAAGTACCAATACGAAGGGTTCCGGGTGAACTGAAGTGTAGCCCAAATTTTACTGGTTTTAGGTTCCCGACTTCACTGCGAGACCTCGACCCTTTAATCGTTGGTACGACCCTATGTTAGGTTGTCCCGTTTTCTTGTTTGCACAGTATTTCCTCTGTTTGTACAAGACGTTTAGTTTACTTCACAGGCTAACACCTGGACCGTACGTAGAGTCCCAAACCTCTGACCTCTTTTATTACACGCGTAAAGGCGAAGAGTATGAAGTGGTTTCGTGACGATTCCCGCGACTTCCCCAATATCCACAGGGAGTCATGTACCCATGAAAAGGATCGGCGGTGTGTTCTTTAAAGAAATTTCGTTCAACAAACTGGAATATTTACGTCTACTCTAAACATAAGACATAAGTACAAACGTGATCGTAATTTTATGACAAAGTCTGACTCGTCGGTGTTGGAAAAGGATACCCGGGTCGTACCATGGTGTAGAGGATTGGACCCCCACAGCTGACTAAGTAAACTCTTAACATCTACTTACGTATCGTGGGTTGTGTTCCTAATCATGGATTGTCCGGGAGTCATTCAACCTCGATAACAATAATGACACCCTTGCATTCCTATACACAAATAATGAGAAAGTAGAAAAAGAAATTCAGGAAACAATTCCATTCACCATTGCAACGAAAAGAATAAAATACTTAGGAATATATCTACCTAAAGAAACTAAAGACCTATATATAGAAAACTATAAAACACTGATGAAAGAAATCAAAGAGGACACTAATAGATGGAGAAATATGCCATGTTCATGGATCGGAAGAATTAATATAGTGAAAATGAGTATACTACCCAAAGCAATTTACAAATTCACTGCAATCCCTATCGAGCTACCAGCCACATTTTTCACAGAACTAGAACAAATAATTTCAAGATTTGTATGGAAACACAAAAAACCTCGAATANGATTTGTATGGAAATACAAAAAACCTCGAATAGCCAAAGCAATCTTGAGAAAGAAGAATGGAACTGGAGGAATCAACTTGCCTGACTTCAGGCTGTACTACAAAGCACAGTCATCAAGACAGTATGGTACTGGCACAAAGACAGACATATAGATTCCGGATGACCACGGGTCGAGTCGTGTGATGTGTGGGAGACGCCCATCCTCATGTTTTTACGGGTCTCTTACTTACTTGATTGAACCCATCTTACTTTACCTGATATTTAGTAAAATCCTTAGTCATTTGTAGTCTTACTGGATAAACGGATTATCTAAAAGAAGTAAGAAAACCAGTTTCATTAGGAAAATTTGTAGTCAGTCTTGATTCTGAAGGTTTACCG
The DNA here is from genome assembly GCA_006410555.1 of Capra ibex. Classification (NCBI taxonomy): domain Eukaryota; kingdom Metazoa; phylum Chordata; class Mammalia; order Artiodactyla; family Bovidae; genus Capra; species Capra ibex. The sequence goes on along the minus strand of SJYO01050590.1, from coordinate 39,328,633 downwards.
AAGGATGGCCGAAGTCTCAGTTTCAGTTTCAAAAAGTAGGAAAGAGTGTTCCGGGAAGTTCCTTATGAGGGAGAGGTGGGTGGCGAGGGGCGACGAGAACTAAGGGAGGTCATGTAAGAGGGAGGTCTTCACGAGTACCGAGTAGGGAGTGAAAGGAGTCCAGAAAGGAATATACGTGGGAAGAATCATTCTGGACTGGACCAGTAAGGTGGGGTCGTAAGGGACTTGGGAGAGGAACGAAAGAAGATATCTTTCATAATGGGAGACTTCAGGCGCACAAAAGGAATAAATAAAAGATACAGAGAAGTCAGGGTAATCTTAGGAGGTACTCTCGGTTCTAAAAGTGGTGAAGAAAAGAGACGACCTAGGGACCACGGGTGTTTTCACGGACAGTATGCCACCACCGAGTGAGGTAGTTGTGGGCTTCTATCACGTGATCCGCGACCCCCTTCCACTCGGTTGTGTGTGTTCATTGTATGTATATGTCCGTACGAACCCGAACCTCAGATCGTCTCTTTTGGTTAATTAGTGTAATTTTGGCTTTTTACTTGTTAATTCTAACAGTGTTCTCGAGACCCTTTAAGTACCATAAGGATTTTTGTATTATCTCCTAAAATGGATCCTCGGAAGGGGTTCCTTTACTAACTATTATTATTATTGTCAGTATTGAATTATATATGGATAATAGGATTTGTGAAAGGTATATAATTACGTAAAAGAGGAGTTGCATTAGGTGATTTCATCCGTCATAAAAATAGGAGAAAATGTTTACTTCTTTGACTCTTTCGCTCTCCAATTCATTGAATAGGTTTCATAATTGACAGTCTGGATTATAAACTTTGGATGTTCGGACCGAGGTTATAGGTGTTAGAACTGAGACACGTCATGTCGAAGAGTCGAGGGTCTTCTTCTCCTTAATTTAGACGTCCCTCATTTCTTGTAAGACCCGAGTTGTTATTGCACACGTTTCTCAGACGCCGTCCTCCTTTGTTACCACGTGAATTCTTAGATCTTCCGGTCGTACCGATCTCGTGTTTCATACTCTCTTCTCTCTACCCCTATTCCGACCTTTTCCTCCTTCCTTTCTACTTACCTTCCCTACCTCTCCCCCTCCTTCCATTTCCTCCGTCCGTCTCTTCACCGATCAGTCCACTCTCGGTCTCTTGTACTGCCCTACCTGGGATTCCACAATCTCTAAAGTCAAAGGTAGTAGGATTTTTGTTACCGTTCCATCACCTCCAAAAATTCGTTCCGGTTCCCACTTCACTAGTTCATACATAAAGTTTTTCTACGGTGACCGAAGTCGTATGACTCGGATGACGACTTCTAACGTACCCTTCCCTTCCGGGTCGACCATGATCCAACCACACTCATGTACCTCTTTTTGCTCGTGTAACTTTACGTAAACCTGGTAAAGGAGGGTTGGTGTAAAGGGATTTGGTATGGTGTCGATTACAAATCAGGTTCGAGTGGAAGAGACTGTTTCGGAGGAGCTCGCAGCGGTCACGTCACAGACACAATGACCTTAGTCAGACGTTCCTGAAGTGAGACAGAAAGTCTAACCAGTCAACGAACAGAAATAGGGATTCGACAAGAACATTCAAAAGTTAGACTTTCATTTTTAGTGGTAAAAATTATGTGTTAAATAGTGTATAGGTCATGTCACCTAGATACCCCTTTTTTTTTTGTTTTTTTCTGGGTTCTAATACCTTAAACAACGATAATCCTCCAATGTGAAAATAAATCTTAGTTCCGGTAAAACTGCTCTGGTAGAAAGACGGTACATTAAGTTGAAACACAAATTTGTCGTTATCTCTACTCGTCTTATAGAGGAGGTACGTTTACGTTCGGGAAGTCTGTGTATTCGTGATAATAAAGATAAAGATAGGGAAAGTGATCGGGAAATTCAGAACTCAGGTATTTGGATTAGAACCACGTCACTTAGTCTCTTTGTATATACGTCTTAAGTAAGTTACTTGTCTACGTATGTCCCACTCGTGGCTCGTGGGATAGTCATATACCGTCTTGGGTACATCAGTAAGTGAGTGAGGAAATAAGTCGGAATCTGAAACACACTATACGGTTTACGACAGTTCACCGACAAAGTTTCATTGGTGTACTTTTCGGTTCATCCAATAGTGGTCATCTGACAATTACCCTTCTTGAACACTATATTTAGTTTACGTTGTTCATGATTTGTGAGGTAAACCGTTCATTCAGTACACGACCGTTGGTTGGTCGGTGAAAATAGGTGATAGACGTCGGACTTTATTTGTGTGGTTTATCGGCTAATATTGCGGACGGGTCCTCGTTGTCGTTCCTGAAAGAGAACCCGTAACGTATGTAATAGTAAGTACAAAAATAAGAGACGAAAGTTTGGTACATAAAGAATAGATTCCTAATTTTTTTTTCAGGGTGACATGTTTGTTAAATAAGTATAATTCCCAAAATTTTACTGTTCCTTTTTTTCGTCATGTTGAGATTCTATTCAGGTAAGTTTTATAAACATAAGACGTGCGTCCGAAAGAGTCCTTTAGTAAGGTTTACGTACAAAGTGTTACACGTTGAGTTTGTTTAAAACCCTAATGAACTAAGTCCTTCGTACTTAGACCTTACCGTTGTGTTTATTACTGGTCTCATCTCATCTTCGTTATTATTCCTCCTCCGTCTCACTGGCGCTTCCACCACCGTTGTCATCGTAGTATTTTCGAGACCTACGTTTCTATTACTGGGACGACTGGGAGTTCGACTCCTCTCCACACTTATGAAAAGTTTACCGATTTTACCTACACCCGATTACCTCTACCTAAAACGGAGGAAGATGAGAAGGGTGAAAAGAAACGAGGGAGGAAAAAACTAAGTAAGGGAAAGAGGAGTAAGAAGAAGAAGGGGAAAAACAGTTACATGAAAAAAAAAAAAATTACAAAAAGACGGAACTCTGTTTGTAGGACCAAATCTCTTTATTGATTGGAAAATGAAGTAGTTTCACGTGACACAAGGATAAATCGATCATGACACTCTTAAACGACAGGGAGGTACCTTTTGTGTCCTTGAGTTTTCCATATTAGTAGACGGCAGTTTTGTTTCCGAGGGAGGTAAGGTCTGTTCACAAGTACACTAATGTCCTGTGGTATTCGTTTATCTACTCCCTCGTTTTTGTACCCACCAATGTACAGTCTTACTGTCAACGAAATATCTTCAGCCGTCGACTCTCCTGATTGAGAACACTCTTTGACACACAATAATAAAAACTCATGTGAGTATAAGTGTAGACACAGGTGTATACACACGTTTAGATACCGTCGAGGTTCGTTTGTCTAATTCAAGAGGTCAGACCTTCTGTCACCCTCTGTCACGGGACCTATTTCCTCTCTGAAAGAGAGTCCCGTAGTCGGAACCCCGTTGTCGTGGCGACTAAAATTTCCCGAAGTCCACGACGTTTATCTCCGACTTCTTCTGACGACATACGGACACACTCTGAGAGACCCCGGAAGAGTCAATGACCCCTCTAATTCCTATATTCCCAGTCACCAGGCTCCTCATACGTCCATCCTCTATTCTCGACCTCTTTACGCCCGACCACTCTGGACCTCTGTGTCCTCGCTGTGTCGATGCCTAGAGTATAGATTCTTGAGGGGTCTTCTCGGTCAATAAAGTGTCTGTTCTGACTTTTTGTCTAGACCTTGACCTCTGTAAGTGTCTCGCTCCCTATGTGGTGAAATTTTTACAACGTGTTTCTAGCGGTTATTACTAAGAATTATTTCTGTTTCATGTCTGATCCCACCCCTTATATCGGATATCACATATATTCTTTATTTTGATGTTTATCTATGTATATACGATGACATTTCATGTAAAAAAAAAGACCTTTTCTTTACTTTTCTTTAAAATTGACACAAATTGAAATTCCTTTCCCAAATCCCACGTTTTTCCACCTTCACTCGAAAACAAAGAACAAAAGAATGCAAAGATATCACAAAACGAACTTGAAAGATTGGTACATCCAAAATAAGTAAAAATTACGGCTAGTTGTAATAGACCTACCTCTCAAATACCCAGTAAAAGTGAAATATAAACATATATTTTTAAATTTGGTAATACGATCATAAATTTTAGTATAAACGTACGATAACCATTGATTCATCTTTTCCTAACTTCTCCTTTTTCGCATCTTACATTTTAGTATAATACAAACTTACATTTTTCCTTTTTAAGTTATATCTTTATGTATATACATTAAGTAATTTTATAATAAACCATATAAACTAAAACGTTAAGAAGAAATATGAAAGGATGTAGACAGTCGAACCAAAAGAACTTATATTGTCTTATTTTATATAAATTCTAGTTGATGTTTTATAGTCTTACTAAGAAACTTATACAAAACTTGTTATTCAAACATGAAAAATAATATTTTCCTGAGTAACATCCTCCTTTAAAAACAAAAATCACAAGTCAGTGATTCAGTACAGGTTGAGAAATAAAGAAACAATAAGATTCTCTCCTCCTGAGTTAAGAATTTTAATCCTTTGACCCCTATTTACATTTTAAGACATAGAAAGTTTTTTTATAAAACGTCGAAAGATTACAAGTATTTAGTAATTGTTGTTTGTAAATGGTTTTTTTCCGTATTTAAAAAAAAGTTTCCCACTCCAATATATCCAAGTTTATCGTCCGTCACCTTTTATTCGTTTAACTTTTGGTCCTAATCCTACCCCTCCAGACCCCTACCTTTCACTCCTAAAACACTCTTTAATGTGTACGACGTTTTTTACCTTAGGTGGATTCGTTGTATCAGTTGAGTAACCAGTGACACTGAACTATTTTATTCTCTACCTGGACTCGTGTCTCGACAGGAACGGAAACTTAATTCGGTGGAAAAGTAGTCTCGACCTGTTGAGTCTTCCTCTGTCGGAACGACGTCGCCATGGACATGGAGGGTCTCGTCTGGTGACCTTTCCTCCATACCCAGTCCCTCTCGAGTCCGGGTCCCCCAAGTGACCCGTAGGGATTAGCATTACCGAAGTTCGACTGATGACTTTGGAGTCCAGACGGTTCAAGTTCCTCCCAGTCACGGGTCTCCCTCAAAAAACCACTCAAAAGTGTGTTTACACCAGGGGTCGCCCTCTACAGTGACTGACTTGTCGTCGTAGGAAGAACTGAGGTGTAAACGAGGGGGAGGGTAAACCAGAGATTTAAAGTCGTGCAGTGGAAGGATGTTACGTCTAGAGTGACTTACTGAAAAAAGGAGTCTTGAGAAGTTGACGAGGGAGTAACGGAGGTCTATTTCGGGTTTGACAGACTGTAGTATCTGATCCGGGGAGTACCCTTCTGAGTGACCAGATGGTGGTAGGAGGTCGGAACGGATTGGAGAGGGTGCTGGAGGGTCGTGGTCCGAAGAAGTATCGGAGAGGTAGAAACGGAAATAACGAAGACGAACCCTCTAAGAAGAATAGGATAAAAAAAAAAAAATTGGTTCAAGATGACTTTGTAAATCGATAGTTGCATAAGGAATTGAGGAGGTCCTTCGGAAGAAATGTATTGTGGGTGAGACCGGGTCTGATTCAGGGGACGAAAAGTGTGTGAAAAGTCTAACGGAGAAATGAACAGAGAAATGTTACACCGACACTCAAGGCAATTCTTAAGACAGTAAGACAGAGTGAGACATAAAGACCTGTATCATGGGTTGACACAACCGTTATGGCACATAACGAATGACTTACGTATTTTCTTCCTTCCTTCCTTCGGCTTTCTCTTACAGAACACACTTTCGTTATCTGGTCTGGTCCACTATCGACTCAGGGAAGTCGAGAATCTAGGATGTTTCTTCTTTAATTTTCGTACTTCTTCGAGAGATATATCAGTCTCATGGAATTTATACGACTTCTTAGAAATACGAAAGTCTATGAGGTGTTTCCATAAAAAAAAAAAACCGACAAAGAAATATCTCAACACTTTAATCAATGATTTTTTGTAAAAGAAAAGAGGTATAGTGTATAGTGATATTAAAGACAATAGGTGTAGATTCCATAGTCAGTTTGGAAAATCGAGTTAGTTATCCTTGTAGAGTCCGACCAAATTCGTATTTGTTTGACGGTCCTTATGTCCTCTTGGTCCCAACCTCTTTTATTAGGTCTTGTCTCGGGTTTCAAAACTACGTTGACCGCACCCCGTCTGGGACAACGGGGTCGACGTCTTATGGTCTTTGACTCTGAGTATCGTGTTAGATCGAAGTGGTCACTTCGGTAGTCCAGGTAGTAAAGTGATCCACTAGTTAAACAATCGTATGTTGACAAATATCATGAATGAATATTTGGGATATTAGGAAATACAAAGACGTCTTAACCACCCTTATAGAGGTGAAAGAGTAGGATCATTAATTTAAAAAGAAAAAGAAAAGGAATTAGGTGGATCAGCTTCAAAACAGTTAAAACAACTCGAAAAGTTTCTTGGTTTAAAACTAAAGTAACTAAAAGAGATAGTAAAAAGATCGGAAAGTAAAGTCAAGTCAACGAGTCAGGTTCTCAACCACTACCTGTTCCTCCGGACCACACGACGGCAGGCACCCCAGTGTTTGTCAGCCTGTCCTAACTCGATAACTTGACTGACTTGACTAATACAGGAAACGTCGGTTTCTACCTCTTCGAGATATGTCAATCCTTTTTGTTTTGGTCCTCGACTGACACCGAGTTCAGTATTCAAGTTGTAACGTTTTGAGTCCGAATTTAACTTTTTACATCCCTTTTGGTGATCCGGAAAGTCCATATTGGATTTAGTTTATGAAATATGTCACCTCACTACTTATCTGAGTTCCCTAATCCAGACCATCTTACGGACTTCTCGATACCTACCTCCAAGATTAAAAATGTCCTCCGTCACTGGTTTTAGTAGGGTCTCTTTTTCTTTACGTTCTTCCGTTTCACCAACAGGTTGTTTCAAAATGTTTAAAGACTCTTCTCTTCTCTTAACTTTCCGTTTCCCCTTTTCCTTTCTATATGGGTAGACTTACGTCTCAAGGTTTCTTATCGTTCCTCTATTCTTTCGGAAGAATGCACTTGTTACATTTCTATATCTCCTTTTGTTGTCTTACCCTTTCTGATCTCTAGAGAAGTTCTTTTGACCGTTATAGTTCCCTCTAAAGTGTGTTTCTACGTGTACTAGTTCCTGTTTTTGTCATTCCTGGATTGTCTTCGTCTTCTCTAATTCTTGTCTACCGTTCTTATGTGTCTTCTTAACATGTTTTTTCAAGAATTACTGATTCTATTGGTGCTACCACACTAGTGAGTAGATCTCGGTCTGTAGGACCTCACCCTTCAGTTCACCCGGAATCCTTCGTAGTTATCCTTGTTTGAATCACCTCCAATCCCTTAAGATCGACTCGATAAATTTTAGGATTTTCTGCTACGATAATTTCACGACGTGAGTTATACTGTCCTTTAAACCTTTTGAGTCATCACCGGTGTCCTTCCCTTTTACAGTCAAAAGTAAGGTTTCGTTTCGGTTTCTTAGAAGTTTGATGTCATATTAACGTGAGTAAAGTGTACGATCACTCCGATACGAATTTTAGGAAGTTCGCTCCTAAGTTACCATGAACTTGGTTCTTTAAGGTCTATATGTTCGTCTCAAATCCTTTCCGTTTCCTTGGTCTCTAGTTTGACGGTCGTAAGCAACCTAATACCTCTTTCGTTCAATTAAAGTCTTTTTTTGTAAATACAGACAAAGTGACTTATACGATTTCGGAGACTGACACACCTAGTGTTGTTTACCACCTTTTCAGAATTTTCTCTACTCTTATGGTCTGGTGGAATGGACAGAGGTCCCTTTGGACATACGTCCAGTTCTTTGTTGTCAATCTTGGTCTTTCACCTTGTTACCTGACCAAATTTTAATCTTTTCTTTATACTGATATGACAGTAGGACGAATAAAATTGGATGTACGTCTCATGTAGTATTCTTTATGGTCCGCTCTACTTAGTGTTCGATCTTAGTTCTAACTGTCGTCTTTATAATTGTTGAAGTCTATACTTTTACTGTGGTGAGATTTCCGTCTTTCACTTCTCTTTGATTCTTAGAGAATTCTCACTTTCTCCTCTCACTATTTTGAACGAACTTTCAGTTGTAAATTTTTTGATTCTAGGACCGTAGGTTACGGTAGTGAAGTACCTTTTATCTCCCCCTTTTTCATCTTCGTCACTGTCTAAAATAAAACAACCCGAGGTTTTAGTGACTTGGGTACTTTAATTTTCTACGAACGAGGAACCTTCTTTTCGATACTAGTTGGAGTCAAGTCAAGTCAACGATTCAGCACAGGCTGTGAAACGCTGGGGTACTTAGTGTCGTGTGGTCCGGAGGGACAGGTAGTGGTTGAGGGCCTCAAGTGAGTCTGAGTGTAGGTAGCTCAGTCACTACGGTAAGTCGGTAGAGTAGGAGACAGCAGGGGAAGAGGAGGACGGGGGTTAGGGAGGGTCGTAGTTTCAGAAAAGGTTACTCAGTTGAGAAGCGTACTCCACCGGTTTCATGACCCCAAAGTCGAAGTCGTAGTAAGGGAGGTTTCTTTAGGGTCCCGATTAGAGGAAGTCTTACCTGACCAACCTAGAGAAACGTCAGGTTCCCTGAGAGTTCTCAGAAGAGGTTATGGTGTCAGGTTTTCGTAGTTAAGAAGTCACGAGTCGAAAGAAGTATCAGGTATGTACTGATGACCTTTTTGGTGTCGGAACTGATCTGCCTGGAAACAACAGTTTCATTACTGGTTGGATCTGTCGTATAATTTTTCGTCTCTGTAGTGAAACCGTTGTTTCCAGGTATATCAGTTTCGATGTCCAAGAGATCATTAGTACATGTCTACACTCTCAACCTGGTATTTGTTGTGACTTACGGCTTCTTAACTACGAAAGTTTGACCTCACGACCTCTTCTGAGAACTCTCAGGACACCTATCACTCCTCTAGTTTGGTCAGGTAGGATTTCCTTTCATTCGGACTTATAGGTAACCTTCCTGACTACGACTTCGAAGTTACGAAACCAGTGGACTACGTTTTTCGACTGAGTAACCTTTTCTTGGACTACGACTCTTTCTAACTCCCGTCCTCCTCTTCCCCCTTCGTTTCCTACCCCACCAATCTATCGTAGTAGTTGAGTTACCTGTACTTAGACTCGTTTGAGGTCCTCTATCACTTCCTGTTCCCTCGGACCGCACGACGCCAGGTGTCCCAGAGTCTCAGTCTGTACCGAATCATTGACTTGTTGTTGTTCGTTACAGTACTACTACTATCATTATTTATATATATATAACTACTACCACGACCAGTCCGTGATAAGATTTACGGATTTACGAAAAAAAAAAAACTGTAAATTATTATTCTACTAACTCCAAAGGTACTTCAATATTTTTTATTATACTTCTCTAGGGAATGTAAGAAACAGGTCGAGAGAGCTTCACATTGTAGATGGTGTCATTGGTATCATGTTATAATGTTGGTCCTTTGACTGTAACTATATTAGGTGAAGTCTACAGTGGTCGAAATACACACGAGTGAACACACACAAACACGAATCAAGATACGTTAAAACAGTACTAGTAGTGGTTTCAGTTCACTGTCTTTCTAAGATTATGGTGTTTCTAACGTACAAATATTAACGTTAATGAATGGAGAACGTAAACAGGAATAGGGATTGTGGACCGTTAGTGTTTAGATAAGAGGTAAAGGTATTAAAACAGCAAAGTGTTTGTAATGGATTCGTATCAGTAGTTAATGGATTGGAAACTGTAACCGAAAAAGGTGAGTCATACTAAGAGACTCCTAGGTCGGTTCAACAATACAAATGGTTATTAAATAAGGAAAGTAACTCTTCATCATAAAGTACCATTCCTATGTGGTCAAACAAATTGGTAAGTGGATAGCTTCCTGTAACCCACCAAAGGTCAAAAATCGATAATGTTTATCCATTGATCCTTGTGAGTACATGATCAAAAAAGATACTTGTATTCCAAAGTAAAGTGACCCTATTTACGACGGACCCATGTTGACGACCCAGTGTACTCTTAAAATCAAATCGACATATTCTTTGTCTGTTTGACAAAAGGTCTCATCGATATGGTAAGGTGTCAGGGTGGTCGTTGACATACTTACTAGACCAAAGAGGTGTAAAGCAGGTTGAAAACGACAACTATAATAAAAAATAAAATCATTAAGATTATTTCTATCTCGTTATTACACGACGTCAAAATAAGACGTAACGGATTATCAATTACTAAAATTTGTGGAAAAGTAGACGAATAAACGATGGACATCAGAAGTCATCTTTAGACAAGTCCAGAAAACGGGTAAAAGATTAACCTAACCAAAAGTAAGATGGCAACTGAAAACTCTCAAGAAATATATGAGATCTACTTTTAGGGAATAGTCTATATGTCGGATGTTAATAAAAGAGGGTGAGACATCGAACAGAAAAGTAGGAAAATCGTTCTGGAAAGTGTATTGTCTTTCGGATGAAGTAGTAGAAAAGAAAAATATATCATGTACGGAAAATTCAGTTAAGATACTTGAATAATGGGTCGGGATCTAAGAATGTTAAAATAGGATATCGAAAAGAGTATCTAAATATCAAAATACAAAATGTAAATTCAGACACCAGATGAAACTCATTTAAAACATATTTGACACTCTAAATCAAACTACAAATAAAAATAACAGATACCTACACGTTGACTAGGGTGTTAAAAAAAAAACTTTCCGACAGGAAGGAGGTAACGTTACAAAAGTATGGAGATGTGTCATAGTCAAATCCGCATAGACACTCCCATATAAAGACCCAAGAGGTAAGACAAGGTAGTTACATAACAGAGAACACAGAGGTTATTATGTTGTGACAGTACTAATGATATGAATATAACATTCTCAATTGTGCTCATCTCACCATAAAGGATGGAATAAGGAGAAACTTTTCTTACAAAGTGAATTAGATCGTGAACACGAAGAGGTATTTTAAAAATATTATTCGAACAGATACAGTCATTTTTGGGAACTACCATTGAAGTATCCTTAAAGTAATTTGGATTTCGAGTTAAAACCCTCTTAACTGTAGAAATAATAAAACTCAGAAGATTTGGTACTTAGTCACAGATAGAGTAAACAAATTTAGAAGAAACTAAAAAAAGTAATTGTAAAATAAAGTCGTACATCTTGGACATGTACAAAACCATTCAGGTATAAATTCATAAAGTAAAAGAAATCTCAATAATTTTTCCATAACACAAAAATTAAAACCGAAGGTGTAATAAGTATCAATCGTATGTCTTTACATTATTTAAAAACAAACAAGTCATTTCAGAGTCCTATGTTCTGTTGTGTGGACACTCTGTCACCGGAAGTCAAAACAAAACCTCCCAAAATCAACGAAAAAAGAAAAGAAAAAAATTAATGAAAAAGTCAAACCCCATAGTTTCATTATGACCGGAGTATTTAATCGACCTTTTATGAGGGAAAAGTCGTCCTCTAATTCATTTTAATCACAATTAAGAAAATTGATAAGTCATTTTTAGAGGTCACTTTATCATAAAGGTATGATAATACTCATACCTTTAAAGAAAAAGTTCCCGAAAATTCAATGTTTAAGTTAACTAAATTCTAATAAGTACAATAAGTAAAGTAGTACTAACTCAAACCATCAAACGTCAAAAACTCCTTAACCCGGTAAAAGAGATTCGATAGGTTAAAAACTCATACTTCAATATGGAAAGGAGAGTTGAAAAATTACTAAAGTCTTAGGTATCACTACAGAGTAAAGTAAAGACTAGAACAACTAAACAAGGAAAGAGAAAATAGAAATAGTTAAAATAATTAAATAAAGGGTTTCTTTGTTGAATTTAAAATAACTAAAAGAGAAGTCAAAGATAAAAGTTAAAATAAATAAAGAAGAGATATAAATAATAAAGGAATGAATATCAACAAACCCCAATAAAACAAGAAGAAAGAGACCGAATGTCCTCGTCCTTGAACCTTATAAGTAAACGATGGAAAAGACAAAAGACCAAATTTATAATCACCATATTTAAAGGGAGAGTCGTGACGAAATCGACATAAGGTGTTTAAGACTATTTGAGATAAAAATAAAAGTAAGGCAAAATACATATAAAAAAGAGACTCTGAAGTGAAAACCTAGTAACTAACGATAGATAAATCGTAGACGTTTGATACTTAATAAACATCTAAGAGAAGAGATAATGACTTAAGATCAAAATGAGGTTATAACAGTATCTCGTATGAAGTACTTAATTTAGGAAAGTTCGTGGAACTCCAAACAAAATGTTGAGACTCATACCAGATAGAACCACTTCCAATGTACGTATGAGTTTTTCTTACTTATCAGACGTCAACATGTCACATGATATATACAGTTTATCGAGAACAATCAACTATCTCAACGAGTCAAGATGTAGAAAAGATTTACAGACATAAATCAAGGTAGTTAACAACTGTCGCTGCACTACTTCAGGAGTTGATAATAACACTTAAACAGATAAAGAGGAAAGTCAAGACAGACCAAAATAAAGTAACCCAAACTTTAAGAAAATAAACCACATATGTGTAAATCTAAACAACAGTTAAACCACCCAATGAAGAAAATAATAATATACAATCGACAACAGGGATCACTAAAAGAATCAAGAATTTAGATGATAAAGACTATAATTTTATCGGTAACAATGAAAATTTTTGAATTGGAATTATACGATAATATAATACTTAATATAATATAATATATATAATTATACTATATGGTTAAAGTAACACAAACTTCACTTAAAGAATATCTGTCATATGTCAACACAGTATATAAAACAACAACGACTTAGGTGAAACCGTTAGAGACATAAAATTAACCATATAAAACCGATAAATACATTAATAACTGTGGAATCCTGAAGACGATAGAATTGTAAACAAAAGACAAGTAACGGAGTCAAAGAGTAAGGAGACAAAGTGAAAGGACTTCTCAATGAACTTGATAAAATCCTAAAGTAGAAGTCAATAAATATAATATAAACTCGTATGTAAAAACGTATAAAAGAATCTTTTACGGTATACATCATGTTCAATATATAAGTCATACAGACATATTTACAAAATGGTGTAGTTCACCTTATGACTTTAACGAAAGAGGTAAAAATTATATGTCAACAGAGTAAGAAAGGAGGTATATGTGACTCGTGGTACTGTCTATAACAATGCTAAAAACAAACTTGGTTTATTCTAAGATTTTTGAATTTCCTCTACTGTCAGATGATATGAGTCGGGATAAAAAAAAGGTAAGGTGACAAGAAGGGAGAAAAGACTTCAAGATCCGGAAGAAGATAATAGTAAAGGAAATAAAAATTTCTCGAAGGAAATGAGAAAGAAAGTGAAAGTGAAAAGGAAAGTACGTAACCTTTTCCTTTACCGTTGGGTGAGGTCACAAGAACGGACCTCTTAGGGTCCCTGCCCCCTCGGACCACCCGACGGCAGACACCCCAACGTGTCTCAGCCTGTGCTGACTTCGCTGAGTCGTCGTCGTCGTCGTCAAGATCAGACAACCACCCTTCCATTCGACCTTTTGACATGCCTCCAAGGAGTCTTTTGATTTTAATTTTAATGATATACTAAGTGTTAGGGAGAAGACCACCTGTTTTGATTATAGGTTTTGTTATGTGCGTGGGGATACAAGTGTCATCGTTATCGGTTCTGTACCTTTGTTGGATTTACAGGTGACTGTCTTTTTACCTATTTCTTTTACACGATATATTTGTGTGTCTTTAGTGAACGTAAAGATATATGATTGTTACTTTTTAGTCTTTCTCCGTAAATCCTTAGTTAGGGTAAGTGGTACCGTTGTTTTTCTTAATTGATAGATCCTTATTTGAATGGATTCCTCTGTTTTCTTGACATATCTCTTTTAATAATCTGTGATTTCTTTCTTTAGTTTCTACTGTATTTGTCTATCTGTCTATAAGGTACAAGGACCCATCCTTCTTAGTTATAGCACTTTTACTGATAAGATGGTTTACGTTAGATGTCTAAGTTAGACTAGGGATAGTTTAATGGTTACCGTAAAAAGTGTCTTGATCTTGTTTTATAAAATGTTAATTATACCTTTGTGTTTTCTCGGGTATATCGGTTTCGTCAGAACTCTTTCTTCTTACGTCGATCTCTTTACTTCGAAGGACTGAAGTCCAATATGATGTTTCGATGTTAGTAGTTCTGTCATACTATGACCGTGTTTTTGTCTTTATATCTGGTTACCTTGTTCTGTCTTTCGGGTCTTTATTTTGGTACGTGGATACCCATGGAATAAAAACTATTTCCTCCGTTCTTATATGTTACCCCGTTTCTGTCGGAGAAGTTATTTACTAAGACCCTTTTGACCTGTCGATGTCGATTTTCTTACTTTTATCTTGTGAAGACTTGTGGTAAGTGTTTCTATTTGAGTTTTACCCAATTTCTGGATTTACATTCTGGTCTTTGATATTTTAAGAATCTCCGTTTGTATCTCGTGAGTTGTATTTAGTTTCGTTCTAGGAGATACTGGGTGGAGGATCTCATTGTCTTTATTTTTGTTTTCATTTGTTTACCCTGGACTAATTTGAATTTTCAAAAACGTGTCGTTTCCTTTGATATTCGTTCTACTTTTCTGTTGGGAGTCTTATCCTCTTTTATTATCGTTTACTTTGTTGACTGTTTCCTAAATAAAGGTTTTATGTGTTCGTCGAGTATGTTGAGTTATGGTCTTTTTATTTGTTGGTTTAGTTTTTCACCCTTTTTCTGGATTTGTCTGTAAAGAGGTTTCTTCTGTATGTCTACCGATTGTTCGTGTACTTTTCTACGAGTTGTAGCGAGTAATAAGTCAAGTCAGTGAGTCAGAACAGGCTGATAAACGTTGGGGTGTTTAGTGTCGTGTGGTCCGGAGGGACAGGTAGTGGTTGAGGGTCTCAAGTGAGTCTAAGTGCAGGTAGCCCAGTCACTACGGTAGGTCGGTAGAGTAGGAGACAGTAGGGGAAGAGGAGGACGGGGGTTAGGGAGGGTCGTAGTTTCAGAAAAGGTTACTCAGTTGAGAAGTGTACTCTAC
Source organism: Capra ibex (assembly GCA_006410555.1). NCBI lineage: Eukaryota > Metazoa > Chordata > Mammalia > Artiodactyla > Bovidae > Capra > Capra ibex. Next base: position 39,313,532 of record SJYO01050590.1, on the reverse strand, counting down.
CGGTTTCATGACCTCGAAATCGTAGTAAGGAAGGTTCCTTGTCGGTCCTGACTAGAGGAAATCCTACCTGACCAACCTAGAGGAACGTCAGGTTCCCTGAGAGCTCTCAGAAGAGGTTGTGGTGTCAAGTTTTCGTAGTTAAGAAACCGCGAGTCGGAAGAAGTGTCAGGTTGAGAGTGTAGGTATGTACTAGTGTCCTTTTTGGTATCGGAACTGATCTGCCTGGAATCAACCGTTTCATTACAGAGACGAAAACTTATACGATAGATCCAACCAGTATTGAAAAGAAGGTTCCTCATTCGCAGAAAATTAAAGTACCGCCGTTAGTGGTAGACGTCACTAAAACCTCGGGGTTTTTTATTTCAGACTTGACTTGACTTGACTGTGACAAAGGTGACAAAGGGGTAGATAAAGGGTACTGCACTACCCTGGCCTACGGTACTAGAAGCAAAAGTTTTACAACTCGAAATTCGGTTGAAAAAGTGAGAGGAGAAAGTGAAAGTAGTTCTCCGAAAACTCAAGGAGAAGTGAAAGACGGTATTCCCACCACAGTAGACGTATAGACTCTAATAACTATAAAGAGGGCCGTTAGAACTAAGGTCGAACACAAAAAAGGTCAGGTCGCAAAGAGTACTGCATGAGACGTATATTCAATTTATTCGTCCCACTGTTATATATCAGAACTACATGAGGAAAAGGATAAACCTTGGTCAGACAACAAGGTACAGGTCAAGATTGACAACGAAGGACTGGACGTATGTCTAAAGAGTTCTCC